>CM021106.1:490081204-490438801 GCA_007115665.2 Sequoiadendron giganteum
TTTTGCTCATTGATTTGTTCTGTGGAGACATCAAGAACCAATCCACGGAAGCTAAAAAGGTTTTGCAAGCAATGAAACTCAAAACAATTTTGTAGAATAACAGTGTCATGTCTCTGAAAGGACGACACAAAAAAACTCTAAGTGAAATACGAATGACTAAATAGATTAGATATTAAAAATATTAGCAATTTAATATTATCATAAAGATAAGATTATGTCATGTCCCCTAAAATATTGTAACTCTAAAATATAGAAGTAATCAAGCCATGAAATACAAATAAATAGAAAGACATGTAAATATTAGCAATCTCATTATAATTGTGATTACCAAAATAATATTATAATTATGATTATAAATATAATAGATATTATAATATAAATTAAGAGTACTACTATAATTATAATTATCCTTCATAATTAAAATCATATTATAAATATCATTGATAATATTATAATATTGTTTTGATAATATGTATTTATCAACATAAACATTATGTGTAAGCTATTTCTGATTATAACCATATTACTAAATAAATCATATTACTAAATAAATCACTAAAGAAACAATACTGAAGTGTGTTCACTAAATAACAAATATAATATAAGATATCAACAGCAAATACAAGGAATCCCAAAAAGAATCAATTCCTATCAAAAGCAGCAAACATTATAATACAACCTATAATTAGAAAAGGCGTAGCAATTCATTCAAGTATAAATAAACAGATTCCAAGAGGCATCCACTCCTAACAAGCAGCGATTCTTAAAGGAAATCCAAAAACGGCGATTGAACAAGAGTCACGTCCCTAGCAAGAGGTGCAAAGAAAGATATTTAAAGTGAATCATTTTCAAAGCAAAAGGGAAGGATATGGCATCGTGGCTGGCTGGAAGAAAGGAAGAATCTGCAGAAGTATAAAAGTAAATATAAATTTAAATAATGAGTGAAGTAAGTATAAAGGTAAATATTTATAAATTTAAATAATGAATTTGGTAAATACATCACGAATTTAGATATTAATGTTTAGTAAGTAATTTTTGTTAGAGAATAAATAATTAAAATTTATGTTAAAAATCAGTCAAAAGAAAATTAAATAATAATGAATGAATGCTTAACAATAAATTAAGGATTTAGTAATAGTTGGCAATTAATTAATATATATATATAATATGGTTGTTGTATATATATATTGTAATTTATATGTTTGGTAAGTATATTTGATAATTGATAAAGATATTAATATTTGATATTGATAAAAAATATTAATGTAGTTATTAACATTTGATAATTGATCAATATATATATGCAAAGGTAATTATCGTCAATCAATTAGGAATAATTATACATAGATCCATATATAGAATATATATATATATATATATTATGTTCGATTATCCAATAATGATGCTTGCAACAATTATTGTGTCTTAACAAACGATTATGGTTTTTATCTTGAAAGATAGACCTCGACTGAAAACTCTGTCGTAACGCTTGATGAGGATAGGGAGTGTGTGGAAGGGAAGGCGGGTAAATCTATGTTGGACGAAGCCCAAGACAGGTAACCGATCCTTGAGGGTGTCCAATCCATCCATGCTGGATGAAGCCCAAGACAGGTAACCAATCCTTGAGGGTGTCCAACTCGAGATGGTGCACGTGCCCTTGGCACAATAAATCTACCATCCCACAAGGTTAGGGAGAGAAATAAGGCGAAGATCTATTCCAATTCAAAAGTAATAAGACATATCGGATTATGTTAGCTATGCACTAGTTGATTATAATGCATTTCATTTATCTTATCCCCTCAATCTTTCATTTCTCTTTATCAAACAATCTTTAAAACCAAAATTTTAATCTGTGCATTTTATGTCTCTAATAAGAGGACATTACAGATTATATAAACATATAAATATTAAAAATATAAATATTAACAATTTAAATATTATAAATTATAATTATAATCATTATAATATTAAAATATATATAAAAAGTAAATATATATACTTTCACAATAAATCCAATTTATATATAATAATGAAATAAGTGAAATGATTAAAAGAGAATACAATAATAAAAAATGAAATAAGGAGCAGCCAGCAACTCCTAGCTAAGAGACCCTAAAAAGCAGCGATTAAGGAATTAAATAAACCTCTAAGGCAGCTTAGTCTTCATAAAGCTATTCACCATAAAGCTGGTCAATTCATTAAAGACAAATTAATATCTATTACTCTAGCCAACCACCAGTTGTTAATTAAATGTGGAAAAGTGTTTTAAGGAGCAGCGATTCATAAAGTAAAGGACAGTGATTAAGTGTGTTAAGGAGAGGTGTGATCAATGCCAAGAGGTGGGAAACATGAAAGGACGTGCCTAGAGGAAGATGAGGCGATCTTTATGAGGCAGAACAATTCAAACAAAAGGGGTATGGGAGGAGATGGATGGGAATATAAGGAAGGAATAGGGACTAGGACAGTCATTCGGTTGGTATGGTCTAACTTGTGATTTCAGAATTATGATAGTTAATGATAATTAGTTTATGATCTAAGAATTATGATAATTAATGGTAATTAATTCCTAATTTCAGATTTTTGATAATTATTTAATGGTTCCAGAATTATGACTAACTCGTGTAGGGTCATTTATAGGATTATAATATATTCAAATATGATCACTAACTCATGCACATTTTCACTTACATCTTATGATAGTATTTTCAACCTTGAGTTTAATCAATTTAATATGCCTATCTGTAATCAATCATTTGCTTGTATTATTATGTTCATGATCCACCATGGTGGGAAAGAAGGATTACAGAGGGAATGCTGCAAAGGGGTCTCTACTAGATACGCCACCCGGGAGGGGACAAGATGAGCCCACGAAGGGCCAAGTGGGTACTTGCCTTTGGGGTCAAAGGGTACTACCTTTGGGTCTAGATTGATCACCAAAGTAACCATTGTAATCCCACCCTCCCTCCATGGTGCAACAAGCAGAGAGGATCACTTATGGGAAATGGAATAAGGATGATGACAAGGGGATTAAGAGTCTCACTAGGTCATCTCATATAAATGGCATGCACCACATGAGTCCTAGGGGATCCCCCTCATATGCATGGAATGCACCACATGAGGAGGAAGAGACTGAGATATCCTATCAACATCCTCTTCCATGTGCCCCATAATTGAGCAAACCCAAGGTAGGTTAGTGATTGGGTTAGTTAGTTCATTATGAAGTTGCAAATGTTAACTATGATATTCAATATAGAGTTACTCATGCCTAATTTTGATGTTCAATGTGGAGTACTAATATTCTACTTATTAGGCTATTTTAGTGATGGATCTCTAACTTGTTTATAGGGACTAAATCAATTTAGGGTATTCCCTAGGGCCCATTGCTTGGAAAATTTATAATTTAGAATAGATTTGATATAACTCCTATTAGGGACATTACAAACAAGATAATGGGATAATAATGGTAAGAGTTTATTTCATTTGCAAACTTGCATTACATATTGCATACAGATTTCTGATTATCCATATCACACAATGCGCAAGATAAGAGCATACGTCTAATATGCTAATACCTATGAACCCTATGCCACAACAGAGCTCTAAACTCCAACCTCCGATGCTTATAATGAGGCGTCCCCAACAATTTATAGAAGGGGCAGAGCTTGTAACGTCAATACAAGTTAATTCGGATTTGAAATCCAGCCATACAATTGTGACACATGTCCCACACACCTACCACACTAATTAGTAGACAACTGTGAAGCAGTCTGTCATGAACACTAAGTGGAGAACAGGAAAAATCACTTTTTGGATACCCCCGAGTGAGAAGGGCCCACTTAATACTTGTAAGTGATTACGAGGATCTTTCTTTTTATGACAGGGTTGTGTCCTGTTGTCACATCTTAGTGTGGGTGACATCACAACACTGACAATCCCATGTGCTAGCCTTAGAACGAAATTGGATCTAGGAGTTGAGTGGGTAATGTAGAGTAAACAAGTTCCCAATCATTGTTACAAAATATATTCCAGTGGCATATGAAGTGCACGGTGAAGCATATTATTGAATTGAGTCCTCTAGTACATTACTTATACAAGGATAATTTTCATTCCCCTAGTGGATGGCCTAAGCATTGTGTTATGAAACATACCATCTATCTAATACCTAAGACTGCCTCTTTGTAATGCTTCTATAACACTATTCAATTATTGGGGAATGATGAAGAGATCAATGAAATTTTGGAAAGAGAACACAACATCATTTTTGAGAACAAGAAAAATGAAATTACAATTACATACATCAAAAGGAAATAGAACCATGTTTATTTTCATAATTGTGAACCATATCATTGGTGCAGGGCACCATGTAACTTCATGCCTCCATGGGGCAAATTTGTAAAATTTGAGTCTTCATCATCTTGTGATTGTAAAAAGGTCATGTTTGGACCATTTTAAATGCATTTGAGTCATTAATAGGTTTCTAGGAGGTCTATGAAGTCAAAATGCAAAAGTTGTCATTTGTAGCAAAAAAATGCAAAATTGCAAAATGCAAAAAAGTGGAATGTGAAGAGTCATTTTGTAAAAGGAAGGTTGTTGGTTGATTGTAACTGAAGGGGCAGTTAGATAACTGTTATAGACACCTTTAAAGAGCCTTGTGAAGGTGTGGAAAAAGAGAGTACATTGTATCTTGAATAAATTTTTAATAAAAGTACCCTGTTTTGCAGATTTTAACATTTTCTTGCTGTTCTCAGGCGTGGTACTGGTCCGTACAGTACTCTCAAGCTTTCTTTTTGGTTGGGTTTGATAGAGCTTTAAATTAGGTTTCAAATAAATCTGGTTTGAGTTAATTTCATTGAGTTTTAAGCTTTTTAGAGCCATTTTTCTAAGGGCAGTCCAGAAACCCTCATTTTAAAGGTTTGAGAGTTAAATAAAAGCATAAAACACCATTCCACCGATGTAGATGTAATGTCCCCTTTCTAGTGGAAGCACTTAAACCCGAATCTTGCATTCAAAGTGTTTCTCGAAAAGACATTAGAAATGCTAAAAGATCAATAAGTTTTAGTGATACTATCTAATAAGACCAAAGATATAAATATTTCATTCTTGTGAAAAGGTTATTCATTTCCTTCACTATGAGTGATTCTTCTATAATATGTTTCCTAAGTACATTAGGGTAGATATTAATGTCTTTTAGAATTCATAGATGGAATTCAATTATACCATTTATCATCATAGCGAATGAATAGAGTCATTATTACTTATAAGGCTCAATAATTGCTGCAAGCATCATTATTGGATAATCGTAAATCATAAATTATATATATATATAGTATGTGTCACCACTTAGGAAGTATACATGAATCTCAATATATATGTATGCTTATCAATCGCCAAAATATATTTATCAATATATGAATTATACATATATAAAATGAATTATGCATGGGTCATCCCTATATTAGACATCAAATATTATTAATATCCTACTAACGATATAATAATAGACACCGAGTATTATTACTCCTGATAATAATATCATGAATAATATCATTCATCACATAACATTACATCCTAAGGACAATATCTTAAATAATATTATACATCACATATTATTACATTCTAATATCATAAATAATCAAATAACATTATGAATAACATTACATATCAAATATGATTAACATCACATTGTAAATAATATATATATCAAATATTACTAATACCTCACTATCCTTACCTGTAATAAATAACGCATACCAGATATGGTGATATGCAGACTTCGACTTTACCACCAATCCGCCGTCTCTCCTCTTCTCTACAGCAAACGATCTGCAGACTCTCTCCTAGCCAGCGATCTCTTACTTTGCTTTTCCTAATTCCTCAATCAATTCCTAAGTCGTCGTCTTTACTACAATATATATATTAATTTATAATTAAATATATTCCGATCTCTTATCCTCCTCTTTTTTCCTTGAAGAGACTTCCTTTAAATGCCTAATATGGCAACGGTTATGATCCCTTGCACCTTTTTGGATTGGGATGCGTCTCTTAGTGCAATCGCTGCCTTGGAGAGTCACTGCCTTTTGATCGATGCCTTAATTGTTTATGATCTTTGTTAGTTTAGCCTTGAAGATAGGGATCGCTGCCCCTTAAGGCATGATATTATGATGGTTATTATTTTATTTTTTCATAGTAATATTTATTTTGAAAACAGTATTTTATTACTAATGATTATGATAATGATATTTCACATTTTACTTTATTATTTTATGATATTATTATATTCATTTAATTTTTTATGTTTATTATTATTTATTTATATATATAGATATTATTGAATATATATATATATATATATTTAAATGTAATATGTAATATCAAATATAAGATATATATTTTATATAATAAATGTAATATGTATTTATAATAATCTCATTTACCAGATAAGGACGTATGAGCTTTTGATCAAGTATTATTATTAATTGTATATCAATATTTATAATTTATAATATCTAGAATTGCGAAAATTAGGGGACATGACAGTCTGTCCTACCCAAGATTGCTTGTCCTCAAGCAATCTCAAATTTGAATTACAACTAATCTACTAAGAAAGTCTTTTTATTATTGTTAAGCACAAGCGATTATAAACACACATGGTGTAACTATGTTGAAAACACACAAAGGTTATATGTAAGCCATACACATAGACACTAATGCTAAAAATGCATCGATCAGTCATGTTGAATACACACGAATCATAGAGAAAATATTTCGGACATGCAGCAATCAACGACATACAATAGGTGCATATATAATCACTCATGTTGACTACATACCATACATGGAGCAAATTATCATACATGAAACAGTCACAAAGTATGCACATAAGATATTGTAAGCCACAAATACATTAGTAATGAAGCTAGTAACATATGAAGCATGAGAAAACATACGTAAGTCACGTTACGAAGCATATTCAAGGTATTAGGAGGGCACTCCTGTATGAGGAATCTTGACAAACATGAATTAATAACACTTAAAGCTTTCATGAAATAATCATGCTGAAGGCACATTAAATATATAGCAAACACATAATCACTCACAAGATTATGACTAACACTTATGATGAATTCTTTTAGAGATTGATAGATAGATTTAGTAGGAAGGATTCAAAGATCTATTTCAAAGAGTTGGCTCAATTGAGATAGCATAACATTGTGAATAGTTATGTGGTAGAATTTAAGATATTGTCAGTGATGGTTCCTAATGTTTCAGAGAGGAGGCTCACAATATTTTCCATGGAGGGTTTAACTCAACCTCTTTGAGGTTGGGTAAAAGCCTTTGATCCACCATTATTATTGGAATCCATTCAAAGAGTTCTAACCTTGAAGAATTCTATTCCTAAGAACAAATTTCAGTTAAAGGCACAAACACTACACAATAGAAGAAAACATTTGAGAATGGAGTGTCACATCAAAAGGAGATACCACAAAGGACAAGCAAGGAAGAGAAATAAAGGAACAAGCTTAGAAGGAAGAAAGTGTGTTTCCCTTGCAACGAACCATGGGAATTTGGTCACAAATGTCTTGGTTGTGGATAGGTACACTACATAGAGGTAGTATTAGAGAAAGAATCAAAGGTAGAGGATTATAAAACTGAAGTATCACAAGATACGATGTTTATAAGTAACTGAAGGAATGTCTGATGGCATATTGGTATAGGCTGGGAGAATAGAGTTCAAGAAAAGAGATTTATCATGTCATTGTAGCTTTCAATTGCTTGGAAATGGAATTACAATAAAAATCCTCCACATATGTGCTTGTAAAACGAATTGATTGTTGTGTTTTTGATGGGCATCACTATTGTGATGAGGATGATGGATTTAATGCTTGTATGACCCAATTACAAGGACAATGAATACATTATTTACTTCTTATTATTGGAGGTGGATGTCTCACTAGTCCTTGCCAACCTTTTGGAGCTATCACTTTTAATTAGAATGCCCAAATTTGTTATGAAATCTACTCTTTTTTTCTTTAATAGTATATCTTTCTAAACTCTTTTCCATATTCATGAGAAAACAAGTGAAAATAATCCTCTCATCTGATTTATTTAGTTGACAAGTAACCATTCATTTGACTTCTAATTTGATCAGACTCACTTTTCTAGCATTTAGCTTGCAAATTAGAAAATAAAAATAAAAATTGGAGTTCAAGATGAATGCATTTTAAGAGTGGATGGTTTTTGTTTTTATTGATTTACTTTTAACCTCTTCAATGTTTTTGAAAGCAGTGGGTGTTGCAACGGTTATTGCATACAAACAAGTTGGAGCTCCATTCGCCTTGAACAATTTTATTGCTATTTGTATTGCCACTGAGGTTCTGCGACTATTTTCTCTGGGCAGGTATGTTTTTTTTCAAATTATATTGGTTTGCAACTTTGGGATTCTATTTTATTTTCAAACTATTTATAAATCATAGAAGAATGCAAGCTCTCCAAGATTTCAACTTTCTAGGTATATTCTTTGTTATTTGCATTAGTGCGCATGTAATTTTTTCTCTTAGGGATCAAAATCACCATGAGGACAACCCCTCTAGCATGTGCCATTATCACATTAAGATTTACATTCACTCTACATATCATCTTAATAGATAAAGCTTTTGTCAAAGCTATACAAGTATTACTGATGCAGTTGATTTGTTGGGTTTTTTGAAGGTAATATCCAAACGAAAAGCATAAAATCCAAAAAATATTTTGGGAAATATATCTGGATCATGGGTAGCAGACCTAGACTCGGCAAGCTGGTTTTTGGGTCAGATTCACTGCCAAAAAAATTGGCAAAAGCTTCACATTTAAGAAAAGAGTGATATATAAATATTTTACAAATAACATAAATATTTGAAAAATATGGTCCAGATTCAGCCAGACTTGATGAATTTGGTTAAATGAGCCAAAATGAGCCAACATGCCTTGTTTTAGCCTACTTGGACTTCGAACCTCAAGATTCACCGAGTCTTGTAAAACTGATCTGGAATTTATGTATTTTCTTTCTAGAAAGAAAAAAAACATAACACATATTTCTCAAAATGTTTACATATGCAAATCTCAATTTATTAATTAAAAAAACATATTAAAAAAATAAAAAATTATTCAGCAAATTTGAAATACTTGACAATGATTTTACTTTTTTTTTACATTTTTAAAGTGAATGTTTTATTTAACTATTTTGCTGCTCAACACTAATTAAAACCAAGGGAATAAGGGTTCATTTCTTGAATATAATGACATTTTCTTTCTTTCTTATGATATATAAACAATCACATAAATTATTCATTTGTCTTATCTTGTAAGATGCCGAATCCTGATTTTCACCTTAAATAGTAATAAAATCCAGATACATGCAAAATGATTCCAAATCAATGAATTTCCTAGTGATTACATAATATATGGTAGTCGCAGATTTATCCTCAAACATGAACATACATTAAATATGAAACTATAGACAGATCAGTTGGGACTTGTCACAGGCAAAGAGTGTAAATACCCAATGACATCAGATCTGCAAAATGATGGATTTCTGATGATCGATAATTCATAGTTCATAGACAAATAGTCCGTCAAGGACACTGTCGCTTCAATCACAGGTCTGGGCAACACTGACGAAATTAATGCAAATTGCAGCGACTACAATTCCTAAGTGCCTAGGTATCGATGTGACCAGATGTGTGTCGCCAGTCCAAATATGATGGCATTGCTCAGAGGGACTTGCACACACTTGATCCGACAATAATGGGATGCTTAGGTTAATGTTGTTGTGTCGTCTGTAATGTTCTCCTTTTGGCAGTAATCTCGTCAGTGGCTCATCAGCCTATTCCAGAATCCTATAGGTTCGTGGAGGTGAATCAAAGGGTTCCGGTTTCAGAGGTTTTGTGGTCTTTCCTCAATATTTACTATTTATAGTAAATACTATTTTTGTCAGTTAGCAGTTGTCAGTCTTCAGTTCATCACGTCCTCTGGAGCAGTTATTCAGAACTAAGCCTTGGCCTTTTGAAAATATTACTTTAATGAAATTCTTCATTAAAAAGGCAAATTCTT
This sequence comes from Sequoiadendron giganteum, assembly GCA_007115665.2. NCBI lineage: Eukaryota > Viridiplantae > Streptophyta > Pinopsida > Cupressales > Cupressaceae > Sequoiadendron > Sequoiadendron giganteum. The sequence goes on from CM021106.1 coordinate 490,091,294, forward strand.
CTAATTTGCAGTTGACCCCTTGGCCTAAGGTGTTAACTTTAAGTTGTGTTAAAAGAGGGACTTAAAGGGTAGCGCCTCATGAAGGAAATTAATATGTTTTAATTAATTCTCCCTTGTCTCAAGTGGGATGCCTTTTTGAGAGAATTATATCTTTTTTGAAAATAGAAATGTGAGATGACTTTTGGCGTACCATCTCAGGGAATTGAACAGTCATCCCTCTTCCTTTAAAAATGAGGCCTTGCTCCAGCATTTGGTTATCTCATATTATGCTAATCTTATGCTGTCGAAATGAATTCTCATTTTGCACTTCGAGGAATGTTGACCTCCTAGTACCTTTCTCAATTTCGTGTTTGCAAGATAACACCTAATTGAATTTATTGCTGCTTCTCAATCAGACTAGCAGATAGAAATAAAAGATGAATTTTTGGAGAGATTTACCAGTTTTGCAATTGCTGTTTGCACACAGCTGAAAGTCGAATTTACTCATAGTTGAGTGAGTGAATTTTGTTTTGTCTTGGGCAATTTGCCAAATCATTCCTAAGGTTTTGGGCGACCATTTCTACCAGTTTGCAGATTTAATTTTGGTTTGTGGATTTTTTAAGAGCAAAATTGCCCCTCAAGGAGGGCCGTACATTTTAGCTTGCATTGGGAATTGTGCCATAAATTAATAATGGTGTTTTGAGGCTGTTTCTCCATCTCAGTAGGGGCACCTATCTTCTAGTTGATCAATGCACTTGGAATCATGCAATTTGGAGGTAATTCGATTGAGTTATGAGAATTTGATAAATTTCTGTAGTTGCTGATTTGACATTTCCAGAATTACAGTTTGCTGAAACATAATTAAATCATTTGCTGTTTCCATCTTTCTTCTTCTTTCCTCATTATATTCTAACATGGAAACAATGTATAACTTGGTGCTTGAAAATTGGTGAAAAACATTGTAATTTGCAGCCTTCTTATTTGTACAAATTGTTAACAGTAGTACTGTTTCAGTTTTAATATTGCTTTATTATTTTAGTTTTAATATTGCTGTATTATTTTATTAGTTTCACACTAAGCACCCCTGGATGGTATACCGTCAGTGAGGATAAATTGAATTGTAACTCTCTTGCTTACTTATTTTCAAGTGGCGAATTCCCACTCTTCTGTGGATGCCTGCCGCAGTAGAAGAAGTATTTAATTTTGTAATCTTTTCCCCCCACTGTTTGGTGGTAGTGTGGAAAGCTCTTTGGCTGGTTATCCGCCTTTGTTTCATTTCAATTCAGCAGTAGTACTCCACCATATGTTAGCACCTTGCGTGTCAAAGGATCTTGAGTGCACATTCTTGGTGTGGAGTTTACTCTCTCTCTTTCAATGTAATCTTGTACTCATTGATTCAGTAGATCCTAGGGATCCTTTGACCATATGCCCACCCCTCCTCCTTAAGTGGTTTTAGGGCGCATTCTTGGTTAGAGTTCTTTCATGCACGTTTTGGGTTATACGAACCTTAACGGGTGATTGATTCTATTGTAAATGTTCATTTAAAATTCAAAAAAATTGAGGGAGAATATTTCATCTTCTCTCCTAGTTCTCGACTCCTCAAGTGTATGGCTTCTATGCTCCGCTTGGTCTGGAACCATTGCCTCCTTTAGGTTGAGTTATTACTATCAATCCAGTGCCAAATAGTGTCGCTTTGCTACAATGAATGGCACTCTCTAGGATCGCTTGGCGAGAGCTTGGGCTCGACCAAGGTAGTGATTTCCTCTAGGCGACACTATGATATCGCTCCCTTCTTTGTAAAATCCAAAATGCAAGTGAGCGACCAGAAATGAAGATAATCGAAATGCTAAACATGAATTTTCCTAGGCTCTAAGACTACGTCCAGACCTAGGTGCGGCGTTGAGTGTCTACGTCCTCAAGGTTGTAGGGTGAATGCTCCCCAAATTCGTGATGTTCTTCTCCAGCTAGCAAGACCAATATAAATACATGTTGTAAGTACCTTGCAAAAGAGTTCGACCAACAATGAAATCATGAAATTCAAATAATAGGCACTAACCAAACATGTTGGCTAGAATAAGTAATAAATTCAAATATTATTTTATTAATAATTTAAATTTATCTATTAAATATATATGAGTGTTAAAAAACATTGTTTCAAATTGATTTTACCTCTAAAATTCAATTTGTGAAGTCTAGGACATGACAGGCCTCTCCTCCACATTGTTGCTTGTCCTCAAGGAACCTCAGATTAGGGTGCTTGAAGATCTCCACACCTTCCCAAGTAGCATCCTTGAGTGGTAGATTTTTCCATTTCACCAAATATTTTGGAATAACCTTATTTCACAGCCTTTTGCCCCTTAAATCCAGCACGGTTTCGGGCTCCAAAATCAATTTGCCTTCATCCTCAAGAGGGGGTAGCTCTGTCGATGGTGCAATCTTCTGTCCTAGTGCTCTCTTAAGGCACGCCACATGGAAAACATTGTGAATTCGGCTACCTTGTGGTAATTCTAGCTTGTATACAACTTCCCCAATCTTTTACACAATTCGAAATGGCCCATAGAATCTTGGTTTTAGGTTTTTTCACACCATTTCCATTGAGGGATGATTGTCTATAAGGCTGCAACTTGAGGTAAACCATGTCATCCACCTCAAAAACCCTCTCGCTCCTATGGTGATTTGTGTACATTATCTACTGGGTTTGAGCATGCTGCAAGTTCTCCTTGAGATCTCTCATGATATCCACATTTTGTTGTACCATATCCTTGGCACCTTGTACTCTACTATCCGCTAGAGTCAAGTCCATGAAAGAAGTGGCATCATACCCACAAAGTGCTTTAAAAGGAGACATACCAATGGACATATGATGTGTGGTGTTGAAGCAAAACTCCTCTAAATGCAACCATTTCACCCAAGCTGATTGTTGTCCTATCACATAATTCCGTAGGTAACCTTCAATCCATTTGTTAACTATCTCCGATTTTCCATCCGTTTGGGGGTGGTAACTAGTGCTTGGAGTTAAATCCGTGTGTGCCAAACGAAAAAGATCTTGCCTAAATAGACTGTTGAACCTGCTGTCCCTGTCACTTACAATGTTTTTTGGTAATCCATGGAGTCTAAATATCTCTCTAAAAAACAGATCAGCAACTTGAGGGGCTTTAAATTCTGAAGTAATAGCATGAAAATGAGCATACTTTGTGAGTCTATCCACCACCACATAAATACAATCTTTACCTTGCACTTTCGGTAGCCCGGTAATGAAATCTATGGAGATCCCATTTCTAATTTGGGATAGGTAGGGGCTGCAACAAACCAGCTGGTAAAACATGCTCAGTCTTGTTTTGTTGGCACAACAAGCATTCCTTAATATGCTGCAAAATATCCATCTTTAGACCTTTCCATGAGAAACACTCCCTTACTTGCTTGTATGTCTTGTAGAAGCCCAGATGACCAACAAGGGGTGTATCATGACAAGCTCCTATGATTCTCTCCTTGACCTTGGAATTTGGTATGAGATACACTCGTTCTTTGTAGAGGATGAGGTCCTCCATCACCTTGTACCTATCATCAAGTAATCTCCCCTCCAAAATATTAGTAGCAAGGGAATATTTAGCATATTCAGCTATTATGGCAGCCTTCCAATCAGCAGATATATTAGACATAGAGTAGAAATATGGCTTCCTAGAGAGTGCATCTATAATGTCCCCAATTCAGCCCTACACTCTTTAGTGGCAATTAGCCTATTTCCGGAGACCCGTAGGCTAATTAGGAGTGCAAATTAGGGTTTCCTATTTCGTAGGAGGTTTTTGATGAATTTTGAAGGCTTGCATGCAGGAGTTTGTTAGTGAGCTTTTTGGAGCTTTTTGGGTTGTTGGAGAGCTTTAGGGTGTTGTGACATGCATCTCATGAAAATGACATGCATTTCTATTTAGTATTTTGCATGTAGGAAAGGTCTCTGGGTTTTTTGAGATCTTCTGAATGGTGTAACATGCGTCTACAATAGAGGTCTTTTCCGGACTTACTAATTTTAGTAAGTTACGACAGCTGCTCGGATTGTGGTTAAATTGAGTTTGGAGTCACTTACTCTTTTTAGCAATATGCTATTTTTAGTAAGTGTTATTTCTGGCAGTGCTTTGTTTGGCAGCAGTTCAGTGCGGTTTCTATTTTGAGTAGAGCAGAATTGGTAGTTTTGGCCTTAGGCACTTTTGAGCTTGTTTTGGCAAATCGAATTAATTAAGTCATTTTAATATCAGTTTGGCCCCCCTTGGCCTAGCTTAATGACTTAATGTTGTTTTAAAATGTGGGCCTTGAAGTGGATGCCTCATGTGAGGTACTTTAATAAATTAAAAGTTAAATATTTGCCAAGGTACTTGGGACGCCTAGGAGATTGTGCAAAAGAATGTTATTTAGAACTATTAATTTGAATTATGTGTTGGGCATCCCCTTTTGGACGGAAAAGGGGGAATTCGAAAGGTCACCCCAGAATTCTATTTAAACAAGGCTTGGCTCCCTCATTTGGTATCCATTATTTACTACGCCGAAGTGCTGTTGAAATGATTTCTGACTCTTTGCTTCGAGGAACACATACCTCCTAGCTAATATCGATTTCGTGTTTGAAAGATAACTCCTAGCTGATTGAGACTGCTTCTTCATCCAGAGGTTGTAGATTGAGCTTTATAGTTGATTGTTTTGGTTGATATTTCTGTTTTGGAGTTGCTGGTTCGATTATGGCTGTAGCATGTTTCATTTATAACACCTTCGGCGAATTTCTCTCGGTTCTGGGTATTGGCTCTATGATTTTCCCTTGCTTGGGCGCCCCTTTGCACAAAGTTTCATAACTTTTGGAGTTGTCTATGAATTTCTAGAGCTAGTCGCCCCTCTTTGGAGATTGAGGTTTTCATTGTGGTTGCATTGGGAAGCATGCACAAATAATTTAGAGATATTTGGCGTTGTTTCTCCATTGGTGCTTGATTACCTAGCTCCTAGCTTCCGTTTGCATTCAGTTTCATCCTCACCAAAGGTGTGTGGAGAGAGATGAACATTTTGGTGAATTCTGGACTTGCTGGTTTGAATTTTTGAATGCTGCTATTTTATATCAGACCTGATAATATCCAGTTAATCTTCATATTTTCAGTTGGTTTTCTTGTATTTGGTATTGGAGATGATTGCCTAACTTGTTGATGATCTTTGGCTATGTATATCTCCTTCCATTTGCTGCTAAAGCTATATTAGTTAATGTTGCTTCAGTAGTATTGATCAGCCTTTATATTTCTGCACTTTATTTTGTATGTTATACTCCCGTTGAATAAGTGGTCGAGTTATCTATATTTTAGTTTGCTTTACTCCCACTGAATAAGTGGTTAAGTGTTTTATTTTAATAAGTTGTAATAACGCTTCCGCTGAATAGGTGGTAGAGCTTTCATGGTCGGTTATCTGCCTACATTTATATTTCCAACATTTACTTTCAAAATGGTCGGCAAGCCACCTACAGCTTTGTAATTTCATTTCTAGTTTATATCTAATGATCTCCTCGCACCGTATGCTCTCACCTCGCCCACATCTGGATCTTGGTGATGAGAAAGTGAAGGGTTCCCTTTCAACTGGTTTTGATTATTGGGCTAACTTTAACGGGTGCATTATTGTATGTGAAAAGTTAAATAAAAAACTAAGGGGGATATTTCAGCATCAGCCACTACATTGTTCTTCCCCTTTACATATTCAATATCAAAATCATATGCTTGAAGCTTGCTTACCCTTTTTTGTTGTCTATCATTCAAATCACGCTGAACTTGAGGTTGTTATGATCTGTCTTTACCACAAACTTCCCACAAACCAAGTACTGTTTGATTTTGGCAAGGGCGTGCATGATAGCCAACATTTCTTTGTCATAAATGGAGAAGGCCTTCTTTGAATCCATGAACTTACTATTCTCATAGGCTATCGGGTGCTTATTTTGCATCAATACTGCTCCAATGCCGTCGTCCGAAGCATTACACTCAAATACAAAAGGGAGTGAAAAATCTGGAATAGCCAAGACGGGACATGAACTCATTACCTCCTTAAGCTTTTCAAAAGCTTGCTGCGTTGTAGGACTCCAAGAGAAGGCTCCTTTCTTTGTCAAGTTGGTTAGTGGGGCTACGAGTTGTGAGAAGCCTTTCACAAACCTCCTGTAATAACTGCATAGGCCCACAAATCCTCTCAACTGTGACAAGTTCTTGGGCCTAGGCCAATCTTGAATTGCCTTGATCTTCTCCTCATCCACACTAACTCCTTTAGCACTAATCTTATGCCCCAAATAAAGAATCTTTGTCATCCCAAACTCACATTTTGACATCTTGGCATAAAAGGAATGATTTTCCAATATGTCTAGCACCTCCTCAATATGCTTCAAGTGATCTTCCCATGTCCTACTATAGATCAAGATATCATCAAAGAAAACAAAAACAAATTTCCTCAGCTGCACAGTGAAAACCTGATTCATACATGACTGGAAAGTGGCAGGGGCATTGGTCAACCCAAACAGCATAACTAGAAACTCATAGTGCCCATAGTGACATCTGAAAGCTGTCTTGTGCACATCCTCCTCTCTCACTCTGATTTGATGATACCTTGAACGTAGATCAATCTTGGAGAAATATATTGCACCATGAAGCTCATCTATCAATTCATCGATCTTGGGAATGGGATAGCGGTTCTTGATCGTCTTCTTATCACGCGCTCTGTCGTCAATGTACATCCTTAATGTCCCATCCTTCTTGACCAACACTATGGATGAAGCAAAAGGGCTAGAGCTTGGACGAATGTGCCCCATGTCCAACAACTCCTTGATTTCCTTCTCAAATTCCTCTTTATACATCCTAGGGTGTCGGTAGGGAGTGGTGATGACGGGCTTGGCTCCCTCCTCAAGCTTGATCACATGCTGGAATCCTTTGTCAGGTGATAAGCTAGAAAGAATCTCTTGGAATACCCTGCTCTTCTTATTGAGAATGGACTGGATGTCGACTGGGTAAGTTCCTCTTTCCTTTGGGGGTCTCGAATTTGTGATCTAACATTTTGCCGCCCAAGCTACCTCGTCCCTCCGAAAAGAATGCTCCATTATTTTGGCTAAAACCACCATTGGACCATTCTTGGAAAGGCCTTGAAGGACATTCTTTCCCATCATGTTTAAACTTTAATTCCATGGTCTGGTAGTTGGTAGTGTACTCCCCGAGTGAATGTAGCCATTGTACGCCCAATACCACGTCTGTATCACTAATGTCAACCACTTAGAAGTCATCTCTCACCCTGTGTCCTATGATTAGTTCCATCTGTTGGATCCGGCTTGAGCAAGAGAGGATGTTACCATCAGCGGCTGAAACATCAAATCCTTCAAAGTTTTCTATCTTCAATCACAACTTGGCAACAGTCCTCCGGTCAATGAAATTATAAGTGGTTCCACTGTCTATCAACACTGTCATTCTCTATCCTTGAAGGACCCCTCTAACCTGAAGACAATGGTATCGAGGTGCTCCTAAAAGTGCTATGAGAGTGCCTCCTATATGTTCTTCTTCCACGGTTATCTCTGGCTCAATCTCATTAGTAGCTTCCTCCAATTCTCCCCCATCAATCTCCACTTCGTCATCATCAGGGGCTACCTCAATATAGTGAATTTGGCCTTTTCCCAAGCATCTATGGCCTTTAGTCCAAGATTTCCTATAGTGATAACATAAATCTCTTCGGCAAAGCTTGTTCCTAGACATGTCTGCCCCACGTGACTTCAAAGGAAAGTCCTTAGGTGGAGTTTCCTTAGGGAAGGGTTTCTTTTGCTATCCCAAAGGAGTATTCTTGACCATTGGTTTGTTCTTCATGGTGGAATCTTCAAGATATAGGGCCCCATGGATGGCCTCTTCCAATGATGTTGGTTCTAGAGCTCTCACCAGACCCCGAAATTACTCCAATAAACCCTCAATAAATAAGAACATGAGCCTTCTATCTGACACATCGGGTACCATTACATCAAGTCCCTGAAATTCTGCCACGTAATCATCCACTATTCCTTGTTTCCCTAAGCTTGTTAATGCCTTGAAGTACGCTTCTAGATCTCTCTTGTCAAACCTCTCTATGAGCTTTTGTGTGAAATTAGCATATGAAGTGATAAGGTTAAATCCTTGTGTCACAACTCCATGATGCCACTACTCATGTGCTATCCTGTCCAAATGCAAAATGGCAAATTTGATCATTCATCTTTAGGCATTGGGATGAGTGAGAAATATGTGTCTAGCTTTAGTACCCATGCTCTTGCTGTCACGTTTCCTGAACCATCGAAGGTTGGAAGAGTCAACTTGCTCACCTGATGTTGCAAATCTCTATTGGAATAGAATGTTGATTGGCCCCCTTTTGATCTATCCCTTGCATTGTGAAACTTGATGAATGGGATTTGGTTCCTCACATCTAGATCAATCTGCGCATAAGCGTCTACACTTGCCTCAATGTCACCTTTGACAAGCCTCTGCTCATCTCCCCCATTGGTAGGTCCATTCTTGGGCAGGAATGTTGGTTGTGTGGGACGAGTAGCCTTCTTGCTCTGATTTTCAGACCCTTGGTGAGTGGAATGGCTGCCTTCTGATCCATTAATTGATGCAGATTTGAAGGTTTTGGTCATGGTATTCATGGACCGCATCATCATATTCATAATTTGATTGGTTTGCTCTTGCTGCTTGGCCATTTGCTCTTGCATCTGGGTCATCTGTTTTAGGAAATTCTCCCACTGCTCATCCCTATATGCCATTTTCTTACCTCTGCCTCCTATTTTAGAAGACTCAGCTGCTGCCTTCCTTCTTTCCCTCTCAATGGCTCGCTGCTCCCTTTGGCTTATTTGCATAAAATTCCCTCAGGTTGGCAGGGTTTGAGGCTATGATACCACTGTAAGATGTTGAATCCTAATTTTCACCTTAACTAGTAATAAAATCTAGATACATGCAATATGATTCCAAATCAATGAATTTCCAAGTGATTCCAGAACATATGGTAGTCACAAATTTATCCTCAAACATGAACATACATTAAATATGAAATTGTAGACAGTCAGTGGGGACTAGTCACAGGCAGGCAGAGAGTGTAAATACCTAGTGACATCAGATCTGCAAAATGATGGATTTCTGATGATCGATAATTCATAGTTCATATACAAATAGTCCATCAAGGAGACTGCTGCTTCAATCACGAGTTTGGGCAACGTTGGGGAAAATAATGCAAATTGCAGTGACTACAATTCCTGACTGCATGGGTATTGACACGACCAGATGTGCGTTGCCAATCCAAATATGATGGCATTTCTCAGAGGAACTTGCGTGTGCTTGATCCACCAATGCTAGGACGCTCAGGATAATGTTGATGTGTCGTCTCTCCTCAAGTGTATGGCTTCTGTGCTCCACGTGGTCTAGAACTGTTGCCTCCTTCAGGTTGAGTTATTACTATCAATCCAGTGCCGAATAGTGTCACTCTACTGTAATGAATGGCGCTCTCTAGGATTGCTTGGCCAGAGATTGGGCTCGACCAAGGCAATGATTTCCTTTGGGCAACACTATGATATCACTCCCTTCTTTGTAAAATCCGAAATGAAAGTGAATGACCAGAAATGAAGATAATCGGAATGCTAAACACGAATCTCCCAGGCTTTGAGACTATGTCCAGACTTGGGTGTGGCGTTGAGTGACTACGTCCTCAAGGTCGCAAGGTGAATGCTCCCCAAATTCGTGATGTTCTTCTCTAGCTAGCAAGACCAATATAAATACATGTTGAAAGTGCCTTCCAAAAGAGGTCAGCCAACAATGAAATCATGAAATTTAAATAATAGGCGCCAACCAAACATGCCGGCTAGAATAAGTAATAAATTTAAATATTATTTTATTAATAATTTAAATTTACTTATTTATTTATTAAATATATATAAGATAGTATTAAAAAACACTGTTTCAAATTTATTTTGCCTCCAAAAATCAATTCATGAAGTTTGGGACATGATATATCTAATGTCCAACATGGTTTCTATTTAATTTGCATCACAACTTACATTATATTAGTGGTAGCATTTTAATTCGCATCTTTTAGTGTGATACAAAATGGAACAAATGTATAGAAGAATTGACCTTCAAATTAGAAGGGGAAGCTCCCTATAAGTTAAAAATAACCTAATCTATATAATATATACTTGATATTTCCAATTTGTATATTGTTTTTTTGGAGTGGTTTCATGCTTATGCTAAATAATATTAAACGTTTCTTGTTGGATTTGCCTAGGACAAAAGGAAGATATGCTCTTTAACTCAAAGACAAGATTTTATCCTTTTGGCTGAAAGAAAACAATGCAACTAAGTTTTTTTATCTTTCTTATGATATATAAACAATCATATAAATTATTCATTTTGCTATATCTAATGTCCATCCTGGGTTCTATTTAGTTTGCATCACAACTTACATTATGTTAGTGTTAGCATTTTAATTCACATCTTTCAATGCAACACAAAAAGGAACAAATATGTAGTAGAATTGCTCTTCAAATTAGAGAGAAAACGCCTTGTGAGTAAAAACTAATCTAACTTGCATAATATGTTCTTGATATTCACAATTTGTATACTATTTTTTTTGAGTGATTTCATGCTTATGCTAAATAAAATTAAACATGTCTTGTTCGATTCACCTAGGACAAATGAAGGACATGCTCTTTAGCTTAAAGGCAAAAGATTTTATGCTTTTTGATTGAAAGAAGACCCTAAAACTACACGCTTATATTGTTAAGTTCAATTAAAAAACTAAACAACAGAGTTACAAAATATGCACCCTCCCTCTCCTGGTATGCATACTATCATACCTAATATGGATACATCTATGGTACGACATTGATACAATGCAGATAGCATACTTGCATGTCTAGGAAACTTCGGAATTTTCAGCTGCGCTTGATTTGCATTGATTCAGATGCCCAAAAAACTTGCTCTGAATCTTCATAGAACTGTTGTAAAATCCAAAAATTATGGAGGGAAAACTGCTTTTTTGTTATAAACATATAAATAACCCTATTTGGAATGAATCCATACAATGTTCTCATTTTTTCATGGGTATTTTTCTTGCTACCAACATGACGCCAGGGAGGAGTGGCTTCATTATGCTATTAGGTAGTAATTTTATCCTAGTGCCAGTTCACTAGTCATCTCTATTCTGATTTTTAGAACTTAAACTTGTTTTATTAAATTATTGATTCATTGAATGGATTGACCCCCTCCATGCTGTCCACAATTAAATGTTAAACAAGTTTTTATATTGCTCTGCCATCCATTGTTAAATTTCAAAATGAGATTTTATCTTCTACTATGAACAAAGCGTAGGAAAATACTGAGTGCATAGGGAATCGAAAGTTTATAGCTCTATAGACAACAAGGGAGTGGGAAGCTGGGGTTGGTGTTTTCAGATTACACAATACGAGAAGGGATGCAAGGAATGGAAGAAAGGTATAATAGTATGAGAAAGTATGAAATCCTGCCCAAGGATAGAAAGTGACTTAGACATCCTCATAATTAGTACAAGAAACATTACAAGTTTGCCTTTTCCAAAATTACTTGTCCTCAAGCAATGAAAAATTGGATGCTCCAAGATCTTTGGTCCTTCTCAAGTAGTATCTTCAACAAGTAGATTCTTCCAACACACCAAATACTCTATAATGCTTTTATTCCTCAACTTCTTCACCCTTGCATAATTAGTAGCATAATATTCCAATATGTTTTCATTTATCATCCAATGGTGGCAACTCTAATGATAGTGTGATATGTTGTTCAAGGGCCCTTTTTAGGCGAGACTCATGAAACACATTAGGAATCCTATTATTTGTTGGTAGTTCCAACTCAAATGCAACTTCACTAACTCTCCTCAAGATCTTGTAAGGCCCATAGAAGTGTGGTTTGTGCTTTTCAACTCCACTACTTTCGAGGGAGATTTGCCTATAAGATTGCAATCTCAAAAAGACCCATCTCATCCACTTCAAATGACCTTTGTATGCAATTCTTATCTACATAGAATTTTTGCTGATTTTTGGATTGTTGAAGGTGATGACCTCAATATATTTTCTCTATGCTCCACCAAGCTACCATCTACTAGCACTTTTCTATTTGCGAACACTAAATCAACAAAATTTAATGCATCATAGCAATATAATGTCATAAATGGAGACATACCAATGGACATAAGGTGGGTAGTGTTGTAGCAATATTATCCCCAATGTAACCACTTAACCCAAGTTGATTGCTTATCTAAAACATAGTTCAAGTATCTTTTAACCCTTCTATTAATTGTCTTTGTTTGTCTATCCATTCGGGGATAATAGCTTGTGCTAAGAGTGAGCATTGTATTTGATAGATGAAATAGCTCTTGCCAAAAAGAGTTAAAGAATGTATTGTCTTTGTCACCAACAATGTTTTTAGGCAATCCATGTAGCCTAAACACTTCTGTAAAAAACAAACTAGCCACTTTATGTACTTTGACTTCTAAAGAAATAGAAATGAAGTGTGCATACTGTTGGCATTTCAATTAGCACCTCTGGAGTGCTTATTGGGAATAGAGAGCTATTGCAAGTGTTATAGTACTTCTCTTCAAATTATAGAGAGGAAGATCTCTCTTTGTCGATATTCTACGTAAAAAAGGGTACTAAGGTTCCTATTTTTTTTACTCAATGGCAAGACACAAGGGTGCATAAACACAATGCGTCGTAGCTAAGCTTTTCTCTAGTTTCAGCAGATCTTAACTACGACTAAACTAGCTTCTAAACTATCCTACCTCCTCAAGATAAACAGAGCATGAGGGCATAGGAGCAAAATGGATGGGTTGGGTCACTTGAATCCTCCGTCTCCGTAGAATATGGCCGAGGCTTTGAACTCTCGGATATATGCTTGGGATAAGGTTTTATGCAAGTGAACACTCTTTACGGTAGGCTGGATCATAGATTTGCCAAGGAAGAGGAACCCCTGTCCGAGGTATAGGCTTGGAAATAGCTTACTAGAAACAACAAGGTACGAAGATATGGATATCAAGATTTCTAAGGAGGAGGAATCCCTGTTTGAAGTGTAGGTTGAAATCCGGATCTTTAAACAACATCAAACGATAGTAATCAATGACAAAATATCCAAGGAAGAGGAACCCTTGTCCGAGGAGGAGATTGAAACAATAAACTATTGAGAACAAAGACGTTGGATCAACTCAAAACTTAGATCAAATATGCGTACGCCATCTGACTTTCTTCTTCAAGCTTTACCAAAGAATTACAAAGGTTGGGACAGCAAAGGCACAAAATCATGTACAATTACGATCAACCAACAAACTCTCATCCAAGAGTGAACAAATACAAAAAAACAAACTCTGGCAATGATGGCGCAACAATTTTGCGTAGTAAATAAAAGTTAAACAAACAATGAGCCCAAGGCTCTTATTTATAGAAACTCAAAGGAGTAGGCAACCCTAAAATCTCTTTGAGTTAACAATCAGTTCTTGCCAATCAACAAGATTTATTCCTATGTCTAAAACTAGGTGAGCAAGCAGTTAATTGGAAATCTACTTCAGTTAATTGAAACTAAACAAAAGTCAAACTGGAAGTCTATATCAGTTGACTGACACCTAACTAAAAGTGAACTTAAATTACACATGTGCCTCCAAAATAGACATCCACCTTTAAAGGAGATCTGAGATCCACAAATCGTGGGAGTCAATTAGACATCCTTGATTAGTGGAATCTGACATGCATGATCTGTTGAGATCTGGAGTCAACTTGGAAAGGGGCATCAAGTTGACTTCAGTCATAGTTATTGCTACTTTGGAGGGTTGGATGTCCTTCTTTAAGTGCTTTACACCTCTTCACCACTGGTCAAAAGTGCTTCTATCCAGTCGTTGACCTCTTCATCCCCTGGGAAATTAATGCTTCTCAAGATGATGGCGTGATGTCTCAACATCTCTTCACCTGTCACAAGCTGCTACTAATAGTTTATGCATTTGGCATTTGCTTCATCCAACTTGATAGACATGGCTACAACTTTGGCTAACTTGCAACCATTGGGATCATCAAGGAACATGCTATGAATGACGTCTTGGAATTGTTTCGGCACTATTCCTAGCTCGATGTATTCTCCTCATGATGATATTCAATGTGAGGGAAGGGTATTACCAACGTTCATGCGAAGTTGATAATACTTGCGACAATATGCCTGTAGTCAATCAACTCCACAGAATTGGCATCGTAGGCTTTCACCTTGTATGCTAATTGTTCCTTCCAATCAAAGAGACGGTGTTTGTTTTCTGTGGTGGTAACTAATTGATATGCCAGTTGCAAGTCAGCAACTGTCGCTTCATCTCTCGACCTCCTTTCTGTTGTCCTCAAGTTTGACTGTTGAATCTCTGCGCGGAGTCCATGTGCTCTATCTCTCAATTGGTATGCCTCTGCCAATACACAATGTCCTCTGACAACAAACTCATCCAGTTGACTTCTCAAGTGTTTGCCATATGTGATCAACTGATGATGGTTTCGCTCTGCGGGGAGATCTGGCAACTCTTGAGGTAAAATCGAGGAGCTGGGAATTGTTAGTGTTTCTTAGATCAGATTAAACAATGAAAGCACTTAATAATATTGCAACACATAAGACAATAAACACAGCAAGATACCCTGGGAAAATCCTCCTCTTGAGGGAGAAAAACCCAACAAATGAATCTCTTATATAAAGTAGAACAAGAGCAGAAATCTGCTTACAACTCAGGCCTAACAATGGCCAACAATAGATCCAATAAAGTCGCACCTCTCCTAGATGCACTAGATACAAAAGAATATGTTCTTCCTTGAAATCGGACTGCTGCTAAGGAAATGCGAACTGCTGCTCTACTCTTAATAGCGAACTTGACTTGATAGAATGAATGAATACAATGACAAATGAGACCTTTGTATAAATACAAGAGAGGCACCTCTTCAAGATAGGTCGGCCTTCTTAAAAGAACATAATAAATGACAATTACAAATAAGGTCGGCCCAAGTAAAAACTAAAGCATGCGAACCATAAAGGGTCGGCCCTTTGCATTCATTAAATAGCCAAATGGCTACTTATTTAATTCATGCTCTTCTTCTTGGAATTCGTGCAAAGGAAGTGCAGCCCTGAGCTGCTATAACATCAACACTCCCTCTCAGCTAGGGATGAACTTCCACCTGCACAAGACACATCATATCAGAATGAAAACAAAATAGAATATCACCTCATCGTGATATCAACCATTATGGCTACCTCCATAGATGGTATGAACAAGTGCTCATCACTTAATGTGTTGTTGTCACCTCAATGTGACTTTCACCATGGCTCTCCCAGAGGGTGATACACAAGCACAAATAAATCATTACGGATTCCCTCACGTGATGCTGTCATGGAGTCACACACATGACATCCACCGTGGCTCTCCCGGAGGGTGGAAACAAGGGCTTTCACCTCAAGTCTCAAAAGAGAAATGCACTATCAAGGACTTGCACCTCAAATCTCTCTCAATAGAGAAATGTTTTATCAAGGACTTGCACCTCAAATCTCTCTCAATAGAGAAATGCCTTACCAAGGGCTTACACCTCAAATCTCTCTCAATAGAGAAATGCATTATCAAGGGATTTCACCTCGAACTTCTCTCAAAGAAGAACTCATTAAACAAAGGAACACTGATACAGAGACTCCCTCTCAGCAGGGACTTCATTCTCCACCATATCAAGCTTGTCACGAAGGTACACAACCATTATCCCAAAAAAAATAAAAAAATGCTTGATGAGAATGACTGCCATCTGCTCATCCGTGCTGATATACCTCAACTAAATATCTTTCCTCAATACCATATCTCTGATATAGTGGTATGCTTAGTTTTGTCATGAAACACATGGAAAGACAGAAAACTTCTCAAAGCTTTGATTAACACAAAGGATGACAGTTGGCTTTAATACTTGTTCAACCAATCCTGCAAGGAACTTTCGAAGCCACGAGCTGCCACACAATCTGTAATGTACTTAGCCTCTGCTATACTCAGTCCCACAAAATAATGCTTCCTATTGAACTAGGATATCATCGCAGGCCTCAACTGAAACAGCATCTAGAGAAACACAACCATCTTCTTTAGGGTCAATAGGCTCCCTCTGAATCTTCAATCACTTACATCAACCACTTGACCAAGATTGCCTACAACGTTTGTTTATTCTCAATGAGTCATAGAACTCCCTCTTGATCCCAGCTTCAGAGATTGCAAAAAAGACTTCTGGAGATGTACTCCCTCTAGCCACCAACTCAGTCCCTCTAGTGTTTACTCCCTCTTGATCATTTCTTTGGTTGACATGACTTCTTCACAAGATGCCTCAAGCTTTTCATCACTAAGTAATCTCTTATCATCTTCTTCCCCCTAAACCTGTCTAGGAAGCATTTTAGATAGAGATTACTAACAGTCCATAATTATCCAAAGAAATATCAAGATTAGAATCGTACAAGTTATATCATGAATGAAATTTTTCCAAAGATCTTATGCTAGTGAACACAACACAATTCAAGAGAATCTACTATCTCTCTTAATTACAAGATCCAAAGAATAAATAAATGATATAACTCAGCAACCAAAGAATACTTATCTTTTTAACTATTCTGATAGGTCCAAATGCTGGACATAGTATGATACGTTGTACTTGAGCTCAGATCAATCCGTACCCTTCACAGTTTGAACACAATGACTACCTGAAAGGTACATTGACTTCAAGAGATATCTCCAGCCATCAATATAGCCCAATGATTGCAAGCTATGACTCTAGGCTTGATCATTTCTTCATTCGGTATGACTTCGATATCCAATCTTTCCAGATGTAGATTGCTTGATGCTAATGTTATCTCAATGTTATAGCATGAATTAATAACTACAAAAACAATTCATGAACATTATTCAACCATGCAATACTTATCTCATGGATTTCAAAAACTCTTGAGTAATAGATAATTAATTCATCAATCATGACATGTCTTTCTTTCAATTTCTCGAAAGAGCTAATCTCAAAAGACAATCTTCACAAATTAGCATGATACTACTTGCAATGAATATATCTAAAGAATCTTATCACAGTGATCACTATTTACTGGTCACACATAATCCTAAGTAAATAATGTTAGATTTGCACAACTCAACAAATTGAATTTTAGCCTAGAATAGTAAATACAATAAAAAAACAAAGAATACTTATCTCTTAAATATTTTGAAGGGTGGACACGGTATGATACGCTGCTTTTGCACTTAGTACACAACCTTCACAGCTTGAACATAGGCCCATGACTAGAGTAGAAATTCACTAGAATCATTTTGGGGAGAGGTCTCAATCACATCCGCAAATGAAACATGCTGATTAGGCCTGGTAGGACAATCCTTCGCATAGTGACCAAATTTGTCACATCTAAAGCATTGAACACGAGAGAGGTCCCACTTCTTCTTGAATGCAGGAGCACCGTCTGACCCATTATCTCGATTCCTCTTAAAGAATCCTTTCTTCCAAACTTTTCCTTTCTTCGATGAATGAGAGGTGAGAACATGTAAATCTTCATTCTTTGAACTTTGACCAATGCCCCTTGCTGTTATCTCGACTCCTCTTGAATGCAGTCAATCCTCAATCGATCAAACTTGGGGAGTTTAGATCTTGCACTGATTCCTTGAATAAACGACTCCCATGAAAGCGGAAGACCATTGAGAGCAAGCATAGTCAAGTCTTTGTCATCAATCATGTGACCAATTGTGGAGAGCTTATCTCTTATCTCTGAAATCCTCATGAAGTAGGTGATGACAAACTCTTCTTCCGCCATCTTAATGTGAAGTAGTTGTTGCTTCAAGGTTAGGGCACGATTGGTGTTGTTGATTTCATACATCTCTTCCAATGTTTTGAACATCTCCCTTGCGGTATCCAACTTGAAGACAATCGGAACAATATGATCTTTGACAGAATCAACCAACACTTTCTTTGCCCTAGTATCTTTCTTCCTCCACTACAACTTCTCTTCTTCCTCCTCAGGTTTGGGAACTTTTGTTTTCACAAACTCAGCCAAATCATTCTCTTCCAATGTGAGCATGATCCTGAACCTCCATGATGTGTAGTTCGAAATTCCTTCGAGTCTATCCTCGATTTTCAGGCCGTTCACCATCTTGAGAAATTTAGAAGATAGACTGAAAAAGAATAAAGTGAGAGTTGCAAACTAAATCTGATCGAGATCTTTTTCACACCCGCTCTGATACCATGTTAGTGTTTCTTAGATCAGATTAAACAATGAAAGCACTTAATAATATTGCAACACATAAGACAATAAACACAGCAAGATACCCTGGGAAAACCCTCCTCTTGAGGGAGAAAAACCCAACAAATGAATCTCTTATATAAAGTAGAACAAGAGCAGAAATCTGCTTACAACTTAGGCCTAACAATGGCCAACAATAGATCCAATAAAGTCGCACCTCTCCTAGATGCACTAGATACAAAAGAATATGTTCTTCCTTGAAATTGGACTGCTGCTAAGGAAATGCGAACTGCTGCTCTGCTCTTAATAGCGAACTTGACTTGATAGAATGAATGAATACAATGACAAATGAGACCTTGTATAAATACAAGAGAGGCGCCTCTTCAAGATAGGTCGGCCTTCTTAAAAGAACATAATAAATGACAATTGCAAATAAGGTCGGCCCAAGTAATAACTAAAGCATGCGAACCATAAAGGGTCGGCCCTTTGCATTCATTAAATATTATAGTCATGAATTAAATAGCCAGATGGCTACTTATTTAATTCATGCTCTTCTTCTTGGAATTCGTGCAAAGGAAGTGCAGCCCTAAGCTGCGATAACATCAACAGGAATGCCGTGCATTAAGCTTGAAATATACATCCTTAATTGCCGGTTTTCAGCATTTAGGGTTGCTTTGTCCTATCCATCCTTAGTCATCCTCTCTTGGATGCTCGCTGAGGCAATTTCAAGAAGGTCTGTCTCGACCTGACGAGTGGTCTTTGCAAGGTTCACCTTTGATAGCGTTAAGTCTTCAACCCTTACATTATGTATGTCTCTGTCTTCAGGTGGGGCAGTAGTCTCTATTATGACCTCGTTATCTTCCTTACATGTGTTTGCTTCTTTAACTTCTTCGTTGGCATGTCTTGAGGGACATGGTCGAACTCTGTGAAGTCGAGCTGATAGGACGGCCTTTCTCTGTTCCTTCCAAGGGAACTCTCAAGCCAGATAGAATTTCAACTAGCTTCACTGGAAGGAGGAACGTGGGCCCCTTGAATGTTGGATGAACGAGACTGTGCCATGGCGATGTCTCATGTAGGCGAGTCCAAGTCGATGGGACTTTGTGACTGCTGTGATGCTGGTGAAGTGGGCGGCTCTATTCCTATTACCGGCACCGTTTCTGCTACAACTGCTTCTGCAATTGGTTCTATCTCTGCTGTGATTATCTCAATCACTGGCTCTAGTTTAGCTACAACGGTCTCAATTATCTCAGGTAAATTGGTGACTGTCTCCATCTGTACCTCTTGCTGATTTGTACCAGCAATCCGTGTTCTCCCCCATGGAAGCCTTGACATCCGCATTCCTTCGAGAAGGATGCTCATCTGCTTTCTTCTAGTTTTCTTCCTAGATGTGGAAGGTAGTGTAGATTGAACCATTGGCTGCTCTATTTGGGGAAGTACTACCTTGTCCTCTTGCTACCTAGGTAGAGTTGACTATGTCTGACTACTCTACTCATTCTTTCCTCTATAGATGTGCTTTCTTTCGCATACCAATCCACTCTACCGAGTGGTTGTGAATCCACCTGATCCATGAAGGAGGGAAGAATGAATTCTTCCTCATCCTCAGATAAGCCCTCAATGTCTTCTGACATAAATTCAACAATTTGTGAGAGCTTGAACCTACTATAGTTCCTTCTTCACACCTGAACTCATTGTCACTATTGACCCAATAATCTTGAATGGAAGATTCATGTGATGAGCGTTGCTCGAGATGCATTGCATAAAGCACTCTTGAATCGTATGATGACCTCCTCTTAATGAGGCACTTGAGATAAAATCTCATTATTTCTTGGCTCATCAACCTGGCATCGGTTGTCGTCTTGCATCTATAGAGTCCCTTCTGAATGGGAAAGTTTGCAGCTAACTTCTTCTTTTGGCATAGATAAGTGTGAACCCTGGCCAACTGCCTCAAGAATTCCATGAATACTACCTTATTTGAAGGATAGCGTGGCATCATGGTGGGGTGACCATTGTAGCCATACACGCGTATGTAGGTGAAGGTGGGAAATTGGATAAACCAATCTGCCCAGTCCACCATTGCCTCCTTGGTTGTTGGTGATATACGTACATGCATATCATGGTCTAGCTCTCACATGGTGTGCATGGTGAAGAGGTCGTTTATCTTTTTGAAGTGTCTTTCTGCTTGAGTAAACTCAAGAAGCGGAAAGTATTCTTGGACCTTCTGCACACCGAAGGTCCCCATAGTGTTTAGTATTCTGAATTTGCCTTGGAAGGCAATCAATTATACTAGGTAGGAACACATGTGGAAACTATGATCTTCTAGAAACTTGGTAATTTGTTGGTGGAGTGTCACTGATTAGAGAGGCCCAGTCATAATGTTCTTTCTTACTGATAATCTTACCAATGATATAGAACATCCATGGCTGAAAATGATTGCCCTCTTCCTGTCTAGTGACTCTGCTGAGTAGAGTGACTAACAATTTGTACTCATCTCTAAATTCTCCTCGCCCAACCAATTTGGGCAAGTTGGCCTTCTTCACCTTTAACCACTGTTTGGCCATTTTCAGCGAACACTTGTCTTTTGAAGCCTCGAATGCCTTTCCATATTCCGTCACAGATATGACCTTACTAGTATGGCATGGTGGAATTGCAAAACATGTCTCAATGTCCTTCAGCTTCAAACTGCAGATCACTTTTCCATCCACTGATAGGATTTCTCTTGTGGTAGGATTGTAATGCTTGATGCGAGCCATTACAAGCTCTACGCTCTGTAACGTGAAAGGAATTGATGTAGCTTGAAACAACCCGGATTCTTCTATGTTCTGCAATGTAATTTGATTCATTCCCTCCAAATCCTCAGAATTGACCTCCAGGTTCTTTTGCCATAAGTCTGTGTCAGTCGTTTTTAGATAATCATAGTACAAGACCGTCTTGGTCTTGTATTGTACCTAGGAGTACTACATTCTGAAAGACTTAAAGATAAACTGTGCACTCGATCCTGTTCTAACACTTTCCAGAAACCCTTAAAAATAGTGCTTGCCGAGAAGTATTTTCCAGGAAAAATATAGCACATGGGTTTTGTTTGTGCTTCAAAGCTGAATAGACCCAGTTCCTTGGATTTTTTTTTTGCAAACTTTTCTGGAAAGATCCCTAAAAATAGGGGCAACAAGTTTGCTGATTCTGGCAAATCTGAAAAGATGGGTTTCTCTGGAAAATTACGCTAATCATACCCAGTTGGCTAGATCTGAGGTGGCCTATTGTTTTTTGTGACATGCAAAGAATTTTAAGATAGAAAAGAGGAAGTAGACAAGAGGTGGATTGGAAGTTTTTATCTGCCTCTTTGCAAAAATCTGCCTTTGGAATCAACCTCGGAGAAGAAAACCTTTACTGTCATTGATCTTCAAAAATATCGAAGAATTGTTCAAAACCTCTGCTAGATCTTGAAAATACGTTCTTGGGAGAAATTTTCTGTTTTATCCTTCAACCTGCAAAAGAATAAGTGAAAATGGGATGCCTAGCTTGAATATATAATGATTCAAGTTTGAGATCCACCAAGTATGGGCGACAACTCATGATTTAAGCCTGATTTGGATTCAAACGCTGATTTCCATTGATTGTGGAGTGTTTGGCTTCTTTTTGCCTCCAAAATTTCTTAACTCAAGTCAATATATTGCTTTTGAATTTTTAGGCGTCCCTCCTTGAGTGTTGATCATTTTCATCATTTTTTTTTAGGTTGAGGTGTCTCCATTTGATCTTCGATCTTGGTTGTTCAGTTGATCTTCGACAGCTGCTGACAGACCTGTTGTCGGGATGCGACCGTACTGAAGAGATATGCCTGGGAGTTGTCAAGTCAGAAACTTGAGTTTGAGCCTCCAGATTAAAGGGCACCTTTCTCGAAGAGGGGCGCTTTTGGCTTTGCCTTAGTCAATTTTCATTGATTGTTCTTCGTTTTGGCCTTTTTAGACCCTCTGTGCTTTGATCTAACGTTCCCATTGATTGATGAGTTGGATAACTCTGCTTGATTGTGTCGGGTAACCAACTCAGTCCTGGAAAGGATGACTGACTTCTCAACCTCTGAAGGAAAGTTTAGGTCCTTTGAATCTAAGGGCGCCCTTGGCCAGCATGGGTGCCTTTGACCTTTTGACTGCTTTTATCCACGTTGAAAACTGCTTGCTTTGATCTCTGTTATTAGATGATTCAGTTGTCAGATTCCTTCGCTGACACTCTCGTTGTTGAGATTCGTCAAAGCTGAGAAGATTGTCCTGGAGGTTGTCGAGAAAACCGATTACACCTACACCTTCAAAAGACTGGGCACCTTTCTTCAAGAGGGGCGCTTCTCCTCTGTGCTTAGCCAATTTCTTGGCGTGTTCTCTTAGTCTTCCATTTTGGCTTTTTCTAGTTGATCTCAGCATTTGACCGTTTGGCATGTCCGGCGACGTGCTGTCAGATTGATCACGTAGCTGGGAGAGAGCTGAACAAATGTCATGTATAGAGCAGATGTTGATAGATTCATCAGATGCCTTGAAATGAGGGGCACCCCTGGCCAGCAGGGGCGCTTTTTCCATGAAGTTCTCTAATTTGCCTTGTTCATTGCTTGCAGATTCTCCATACTTTGTTGACGTTTTGCCAGTGATCCCCGAATCAGATGATCTCGCTGATAGTTTCTTTGATTAGCCAGCACGAACGTGAAGAAGATGACTGCTTTGAAGATGTCAGGTGTCTACATTTGCCCCTTGAGATCAAAGGGCGCTTTTCTTCTAGAGCCAGAGGGGCGCCTTTTCAATTGTTGACTACATTTTGCCTTGGTAGCAAAACATGCACCTTCCAGAGAGCCAAATTTTGGCCTTTTTCATTTTGAGAATCTCCTTCATCAAATAACATCTTTTTCAACCTTTTCTGCCATGGCTTCTTTGTCGAAGCTTTTGAAGCTTAGCTTCGAACACCTGGTATTGGCCAATTTGCCATTAATGGTTGCGGAGCTCCTAACTTTGTTCCTAAAAAATAGAAATAGACTTGTTGTGACCTTTTCACACATCACCCCATCCAAGATGGGGACCCCCTAATTTTTGCTCGATTTTGGTCTTTTGGCTTTGGTTCTCTCTGTCTCTGGTCTTTTGTCCTTCCGGGGATGTCCCGTTTGACCTCAGTTGAAGTAATTGACAAATTTAGGGTTGCTATCCTTTAGACCCGTTTGAGGTCAAGATTGAGTTACTCAGGTGAAATCTAAGTGCAGCAACACATTCAGAAAGCTCAAGGCAGAATCCCCCTGAAATCTCACTGAAATTTGACAACTTACTATTTTAGTAAGTACCTAATTTGAGGCTTGTTCCTCAGGATTTTGGGATTCTAATGACTTCAGCACAATCAGGCAGCTTCAGAGTGTCTACATGCGAAATTTGAACGGATTCAGACAACTGGCTATTTTTAGCAGTTCAGCCTTCGGAGGCTATTCTCAGGGTTTAGACAAGCAATTCTCCGGTGAATGACAGGAGAATTGATCTGGGTTTTCCAAGACCTTCGCGATGGTGTAACATGCAAATCAAGTCGGGAACTTTCAGAGTTCAGCCTTCCAAGGCTATTTTTAGGGTTTGCATGCAAGAATTTTCAATGCATGTCCGGATATTCCATGTGGGTTTTGCGAGAGCTTCGTAGTGATATGACATACAAGTGGATCGGATCAGTTTTCAGGGACTTACTATTTTTAGCCAGTGCCGGAACTTTGACCAGTTTTCTGGGTTTTTCTGGGTTTTTTGAGATCCCATGGGCACTGTGACATGCAAACTCGTCCGACATCCGATGGACCACTTTCTGGACACTTACTATAAGTAGCAGCTTCAGTCCAGCAGCCACCTAGCACTTCATTCCAGCGAGCAGAACGACAAACAGTATAAATCAGGAGCGGTCAGGAGCACATGCAAGTCAAATTAGGGTTTCCCTACCATGTCTAAAAATAGATGAAGCGAAATGCAGAGGTGTCAGAATGAAGCACGCCACCATGATCAGCATCCTTCGGGCTACCTACTGGCAAATTTTGAGCAAAATCGGAGGACTTACTATTTTTAGTAAGTCAGGACACGGCTATAAATAGCAAGCCTGCGCCGGAAGTTGGTATGAACAGGTCTCTGACAACATCAGAGGCAACTGGAGCAAATTTCAAAGCAAAGAGATACGAAAATTGATCAATTCTAGGGTTTGCTAAAAATAGCATGTATTGTGCCGGATAGGATGTGAACAGAATGGCAACACCAGATGGAGGCACAACCACGCCAGTTCCAGTGCAAAGCAGGGTGAAACCCTAATATCTCCTAATTTTACTAAAAATAGAAAGTTGAGAATGCCTAGGGCGTTGGAAATTCATAAATGATAGCTGACAGGCACACACCCTCATACACACTCAGGAGAAATGAAAGATTCAAAAGTTCTAAGTATGAGATTTCCTTGAGCAAGGGTGAAATGCGCCTTCAAGAGGCATAGAAATTCTTCTAAGGCAAGAGATTTTCCTCCTCATACCCTCATATGCGCCTAGGGAAGGGGAAAGGTCACCCAAAGCATGAAAATATTCAAGGGATATCGAAATTTCCTAAGGCATATGGCAAATGCGCTCAAAGAAGGAAGTCAACACCCTCATATGCGCCCAGAGGAGGTGAAGAGCCACTAAAAGGGGGCGGAATTCCTTGTCCACATGCAAAATGCGCCTAAGGCAAGGAAGCTACATAGCTAATATGCGCTTGAGGAAGGTGAAGGGACACCTAGGCGTGGAAAGTTTTTCACATGTGATGAATGCGCTCAAAGAAGGAAGTCAACACCCTCATATGCGCCAAGAGGAGGTGAAGAGCCACTAAAAGGGGGCGGAATTCCTTCCAACACTAGCAAATGCGCCCAAAAGTGGAAGCATCATAGGCTAAATGCGCCCAAGGAAGTTGAAGGGTCACAAGATGGAGGTGCCTTCCTTTGCAAAGGTGATATGCGCCCAACATGGAAGTTCACTAAGCCATATGCGCCAGAGGGAGGTGAAGAGTCACCCAAGGCGTGGGAATTCCTCATGACACCCCCATTTGCGCCCTTAAAGTTCCTCCTCTGTATAGCAAATGCGCCTAAAGGTAACCTGGTAACAAGGTAAAGGTAAAAACATTGAAGGTGAAAGGAAAAAAAGCGCCAAGGGTAAAGGAAGTTTTCTCCTCAACATGTGAAGTGTGCTTGAAAATAGAAGTCCTCTATGAGGAATGCGCTAGAGGAAGGTGAAGGGTCACCATGTGAAATGTGCCAAGGGAGAAAATAACACTAAGGGTGGCGTGATTTTGAAAATACTAAGGCATGGGAATTTCTCCTACCCATGGCAAATGCACCCTAAGGTGGAAATTAACACATGAAAATTCGCAAAGGGTAAGGTGTTAGCCTCTAGGCGTGACAATGCCTAAGGGGTAAAGGCAAAGGTTGATACATAAGATGAAGTACACCCCTCATGGGTAATTTAAAATGAAATTTTCTAAGATTTTTTTTTTTTCCTAAAGCAAAAATTGCCAAAGCGTGAAGATGATTGAAGTGGAAGTTGACATGCGCAAATGCGCCCTTCAGGGGTAAAATAATTAAATTTAAATTCCTAAGGCATTTTTTAAAGGGAAAATGAAGAATACGCCTAGAGGATGATGCTAGTTTCCAGAGTTAGAAAAATCTTCAGAAGGAAAATTCTTCAGGAAAAAATCAAGAAAATTTACCAAGGCAGAGAAGATGGGAAATTATAGGAGTGGAAGACATCCGGAGGATAAGATTAAAAACATTAGCCATTTTTATTATTTTTAAATAATAAAAAATTAAAAGAACCCCTTCGTCCGGATACACATGAAAACAATGGATTTTGGGAAGATTGTTCTTCTGGGTATTAAACGTTTGCAATTCAGAAGTGAGTCAAATCTACTCCACGCCATGTCTACATCGTTTCGATGGATATTTTGCCTAGTGCCTATTTTAAATAAAATTCCTAAGGCAAAATTGAGAGATTTCTCTAAGGCAAACGAGCAAAATGAATGAGAGGCACTTCGCTAGAAGTTTTGTGCTAGACAATTTTGCCAAAGCGAAGATAAGATCAAATGACTTAGCCAAACAATTCGAAATTGTTCAAGGAAGTGAACGATTTAATATTTTAAGAAATCAAATGCGACGAGGCAGGCCTGTGTAGAGATGATGAATTCATAATTCTAGAAGATGCCTCAGATGACAAGTGTTACAACGGAGGAAAGAGAGGGAAAATGAATTCGAAAATTTGCTAAGTATAGCCTCTGCAGGATTTCGACCAGGCTATAAGATTTTAAAATCCTCTTCATTCTTCTCACCATTTGTTGAATGCAAAATATTGGCTAAGTAAAAGTACGAATTTCTGAGGAGGTTGCAATTGCTGAGAAGTTCGAAATTGTGAGAGAGTTGAAGGAGAAGTGCAAATTTGTAAAGGTTGAAGTTGTTGAAGGAAGTGCGACTTAACTTGCTAAGGCTGCAGTTGCTGAGAGGCATGGATTCCCAAGTTGCTAGTTGCTGCATTTGCTGAGAAGGTACGACTTGAGAAGAAAGTTTGAAGTTGCTGAAAGTTGCTAAGTTAGAAGGAGAAGTACGAACTTCAAGGGAGAAGTTTCAGATTTGTTGAAAGTAAAATTGCTGCAAGCAAACATTTCCAAGTATTTGGCATTGTGTTGCTGCAACCAGAGAAGAAACTTCTAAAAACGTTGAAGTAAATAGGCATAGTTGAGGTTTGCAGCTGAAAGTGACAAAGTGTTGCAACCTTTTTATTTAAAAATCTGCTGGCACCCTCAAAAGCGATATATTGTTTTATAAAATCTTGTTTTCTAATGACTCTCTTGCCTTTTTGCAGAATGGCCGAATCAAGCAGAAGAGTTGCAGGCAGAAACAACCACACCTAGTCCAGACAGGCTATGATCAAGAAATTGGGCAAGTCATTCTTGCCAGAATCCAAATTTTCATCCAAGCTCGGCAGGCTAGCTGACACGAATTTAGGCTCATTCAACATGGAAGCATTCAGAAGAAGGATATTGGGGACTGGAGGCCATCACCCGTCAGTGACCTCGCACAGTATTGTCAGAAGTGGACTGTATGCAGCTGCCAACTTTTCGCCAGCTATCCGATGTCTAGAACTCATCATGGAGTGCGCCTACCACTACAATGCAGAACAGAGGACAGTCACTTCGCCAGATGGCAAGGTGCTGGCCAACTTGACACCTGAAGCAATCAGAGAGACATTCGGGATTCCAATTCATGAGAAGATGATCTACAAGACGAAAGAGAGAGCTGGAAAGATGTACTCATCCACCACAGACCGGTGTGCTGATTTGATAAACACTAGGTGGATGATTAAACCCAAGCCAACTCGCACGAAATTGCCCAAGCAGATAGTCTCAGATGACTTGAGACAGGAGTTTGGTGATCTCATTATGATGCTGAGCAGAGTTGGAGGATGCCCCCAAGCATTCATCTTTAACCTTGGATGTTCTATTTTGTCAACTTGGTGTTAGAGGGAAAAGATTACATGGATTGGGCACTGATGATCAGTGATAACATACATGAGCAGCTTCGTGGCATGAGGAGAACGAAGACATTTTACATGGGCTCCTACCTTGTCTATATGCTGGCTCGCATGACGAGATACAGAGGGATCTCTTACAAAGAACCAATCGGTTGCAGTTCCCATCAGTTTAAAATATATGAGGCTTGTCTACAGTTGCATCCGACAAGCACAACTAATTACAAGAGGGTCAATGACACTTTTACAATGCATATCACGAGGACCTTGCAGCAAAGAACCCACCACAGAATATCAAGGGAGGCATAAGAAATGATTGAGAAATTCGGATGTTGGTTTATCCAACTTCCAAAATTCACCTACATAAGGCTACAAGGATTTTCCTCCTATCCATATAGATTGCCTCGGTATCCCACAAACAGGATAGTGATGCTGGAAGTATCTAGGCAATTGATTGCCTATGATAAGATTCAGAAGAAGAAGAAGAAAGGTGGACTCGGATTCCCGATTACTATGGGAAATTCAGATGAAATCTGCCCATCGCTGCAAGCAGCAAGGGAGGCAGAAGCGGAGCTCCAATTCTTCCAGCTTTCCTATCACACCAACAGGCATTACTACGATCCCCACAGAAACATCAGGTGGATATTGATAGAAGAGTTCAGGCACAAGGTGCAAATCGAAGACTTTTGGGCTAGTGCAGTGGATGAGATCGAGGTCAGAAAGAGAA
The DNA here is from genome assembly GCA_007115665.2 of Sequoiadendron giganteum. Classification (NCBI taxonomy): domain Eukaryota; kingdom Viridiplantae; phylum Streptophyta; class Pinopsida; order Cupressales; family Cupressaceae; genus Sequoiadendron; species Sequoiadendron giganteum. The sequence goes on from CM021106.1 coordinate 490,119,804, forward strand.
TGTTTTCTCGGATACCGTTGGTGATGGTCAGAGAGTGTGAGATCATCCCAGTACCAGATCAGATTGAGGAGGATATAAACGTAGTACAGGCTGACTATGAGACAGTAAGAGATATGCCTCTGCCACTCCCAGATTGGTCTGAGCTAGAGATCACTGACCTGGATACACTTTGTATCCCAGTCTTGACATTTACACGGAGTTGGGTAGAGAGGCACGTCAGCAGACTCAAGGGAAGGTCAATTCCCCTTACCTACAATTTGATGGGAGACAGCAGATTACTGGCAACTAATCAGAGGAGACGGAGTAATCCAACTCCAGAGCCTAGAGGAAAGGAGCTAGTTCGACCTGAGCCAGTGGTAGTTGAGGAGTCCATGCATACGCCATCTCAGACACATTCTCCAAGCTTACAGGAGGTGTCATTGTTTGTTGATCAGAGGGAGAGATTGGATGTAGAGCAGACAATGCAAGTGGCGAGTCAGCCACCTCGTGAGAATCAGTGGGTCGAGCATCAACATGCCCCAAGAAGATCAACGGCAGGAAAATCAGCAAGAGATAGATGAGGGGACGGCTACTGATACTCAATTTCAGCAGAAAATTGAGGCGGCTCTCGAGGGTGATGCTACTTCAGATCAGGATGCCTAGAGCTCGGGAGACAGGGAGCCTATTGATGACGGTGAGCCTCGTCAGAATGATGGCAGAGGAGAGGTTCACGAGGTAGAGGCTGAGGTAGAACAGCCTTTTATTATATCTGACATGCGGAAGGAGGTGCCATAATGGCTAAGGGATAGAATGAGATGTGATCCTGTAGATGAGACCGATCCTACAGCTGAGATGGAGGAATTATTACAGAGGATCAACACACCTCCAGCAAAGAAAAAGGCTAGGAACTTCTCCAAAATATCCACAGATGAGGATGGATCCCGAACCTTGCATATGGCAGTTCCTCGGGTAGAATGTGATAGAGACGAGGCCGTTCCTGAGAACTATGTTGTGACAACCATGGAACTAGGCCGCCCTACTGGAGCACAAGTGGTAGAGGAGTGTGATAATTCCTATCGGGCACTCAAGGATAGATTGTCCCATGTTGAGGGAAAATACAAAAGGTTGAAGGTAGAGCACAAGACACTGATTGGCTACGTGCAGCACTTGTCCCGTCCTTGTGGGCAAAAAAATCCAGCAATTGAGCTTCCAGTTGAGTTTTCCAGGGAGTCAATCAGTGGGTTAGAAGATTTGAAGAGAATGGCACAGCAGGCAAACAAGTGGGTTGCTAGTGTGCGTACAGAAACAAGAAAGTTCATGGAAGATCTTGCACATGCCTATGGGCAAGCTTCCGATATTATGGCCAGAGTGGAGGCAGTTAACCATGCTTGGGGTGAGGCTCGCATCTATCAGACGAGAGTTGTTCTCCGTTTAGGGGCCTTGATGAGCGTACCTCAACACACTTTGGTTGAGGGAGGTGTTATCCAGCAGGGAGATAGATACGACTTCGCCAAATGGTATTCTTCAGTAGTCATAGGCCGGGGATTCTATGATACATCACAAGCAGATTTTGTCAAGGTCAGAAAGGCCATGACGAACATCTTAGATGGAATTCTCAACACGTTGGAGGCAATCTTTGCCAAGAGGTTGACTGCTAAAGAGGTAACTGCAGATGGATTGAAAGACAGATTGGCACCATTCTTCTCTGAGGTGAAGACCTTCACATAGGATGATTTCGAGAACACAGCCACGTTCTCCAGTATCATACAGAACCCCAGGACGCCCTTGCTGCCTGGAAGAAATCATGTGCCCGGCATGGGCAAATAGTTGCAGTTTTAGAGTTTCAGTTGGATCACATTCCTCCTATCTCCGATCAGGAAGTTGAGGCAGTCTTGGGCAGATTCATCAGATTTGCAGCTAGCGAGAAGGAGAAGGGAAACGCCCTTCCGGACGATGACCTTCTGGAGGGAGACGACGTGCATTGATGGCAGGGTGTGGTGCATTGATGAGGAGTGGAGGGCGCATTCATTGCCCCACTCCTCTTGGTGGCAGTTTTTAGGGCAGAAGCCCTAATTAGGGCATGGGTGGCTCAATCTGAGCCCTTTATTGTAATCAGATCTGAACCGTCCACTAATTGGACTCATTATAAAAGGGGCATCCCCCCTCATTTGTAAACAGTTAGAATTAGAATCAGAGATAGATCAGAGCTAGACAGAGATAGAGATTGATAGAAGTTAAAGTAGAGCTAGGAGTTAGCTTAGTTGGAAAGGAAAGAAAGACTTTCCCTTTGAAAGTTTTTGTAAAAGATTGTTGTGTAAGACTCTCATGATATAAGGATTTCATTGATTGGTGACTTCATTTTGTGTTGTGGGTAGTTGACGAGATCTTTTTGTCTTTCCAATTCGAATAGAGTAAAGTAAAGTAGATTTGTTTTCATGCAAGTAGAGTTAATTGTGGAATGTGACATTAGTTTGGGCATATCTTCCCGTATCCATACCACTGGCGGACTTGCTGACGGTAAGTCTGTTCTTGCGTGGTCGACTGGAATCTCAGCACTTAACTTCGATTGTGTTCAATGTGCCCACTTGCTTCGTTGTGAAGGGGTGTGCATGGTGAATCTCAATTTGAACATCTCATCCATCCTTTGAAGATTGCACCAGCTTTGTCAGAGTTGTCTGAAGGGGAGACGAAACGAAGTTTGGTTTGAAGACTGTCAAAGCTAATCCTTGCATTCCACCCGTAGAAATAGATCGTAGAATTCCTATCCCTACCTCCTTTAAATTCAGCATTTCCCGATCCGTTCAAATACCAGAGCATCATAGTCAAAATCCTTCATTTGCTTGAGCATATAAAGTTGAACAATTACGTAAGTCCCCTTGGAATACCCAACATATTCACATCAACCAACTGAGTCTATTCGTGTTAAAAGAACCTTGGAGTCGAACGCATGAACTTTCACGCAATCTTAGCATGCGGAACACTTTGATCAAGAGAGAATAGAGTGACCGTTGGACATTTTATTCTGTGTTGGTGTTGTCATAAAACACACGTCAACAAGACCCACCAGAGGAAAACATGTCTTTTGACGATTCTGACTTGATCAGTGTGATCGTGAAGTCGGTTAACCCTATCAAAATCATTTTCAATTATTTCCGGGAAGGTCCTATTTTCAGGGGTTTCCTTAAAAATAGGGGCATGAAACCCAAATTTTCAATTTTCCAAAATTTTAACATATGTTCCTTGACAGAAACCCACAAAAACCTCATGTTTGGTTTGACCTAAAATAGACTTTTCACGACATGTTTACTTGATTTAGCTCAATTTAAACAGAATGCCAAAAATTAATTTTGGGTACAACACATACTTCATTAGTCTATTCACCACAACATCAATGTAATCTTTTCCTTGTACCTTGGGGAGGTCTATGATGACATCCATGGATAGGCTTTCCCACTTTTGATTTGAGATGGGCAATGGCTAAAGCAAGGTTGTTGTCAAAATTTGTTCTACTTTGTTTTGTTAATAGGTCATATTTTCTTTGATGTGTTTGAGGACATCCTTCTTCAGGCTCTTCCATGGAACCATATCCTAATTATTTTGTAGGTCTTGTAAAATCTTTGGTGACTTGCTAGCTATTCATCATGAAAAACCATTAAAATTCTCTCCTTCATTCGAGATTCAAAAACCAAGAAGATTTTGTTTCTATAAAGAACAAGACCATCTGCTACTACAAATCCATCTTCCCTCACATTCCCATCGAGGAAATTTGTAGCAAATGCATTTTTAATATAATCTACCATAATAATGACCTTCCAATCAGTAGAAATAATAGAAGCAGAGCATTGAGTAGACCTTTAGAAAGAACATCGACAACTACATTCTTTTTATTTTCATGTATTCTATGTCAATATCATAAGCTTGGAGCTTACTCATCTATTTTTGTTTCCTCACATTCAAGTCATGTTGGCAAAGAAAGAACTTCAAGTAATTATGTTCTATCTTCACCACAAATCTTTTACAAATTAAGTATTTTTGGAACTTGGCCAAGGCATGCACAATAGCCAACATCTCTTTGTTTTAGATAGAGCCTCCTTTTTATAATTATTCCAAATTTCTACTTTTAAATGCCTTGGGATTTCCCTTTTGCACAGAGACAACTACAAACCTCTCTCTTGAAGCATCACATTCTACAAGAAATGGTTGTTTGAAATCCAGGTTAGGAAGAGTAAGGCAAAAAATCATTATCTCCTTAAGTTTATCAGAAATTCCTTGAGCTATTTTTGTCCATCGAAAAGCTTATTTTTTTGTCATATTAGTTAAGAATGTTGCTAGCTATGAAACTCCTTTGTGAACCTCCTATAATAGCTACAAAGACCAAAGAACCCTCTTAGCTATGTCAATATGGTAGGAGGAGGCCAATGCAACATGGCTTGGATCTTCTATTGATCAACTTGAACACCTTGAGCACTAATGACATGGCCTAAGTACAAGATCATTGTCACCCTAAACTCTTATTTTAATTATTTTGGAAAGAGGGTATGTTTTTCTAATATGCAAAGGATGATATCTAGATGCTTTAAATGATTTTCCCAAGTCTTTATGTAAATCAAAATGTCATCAAAGAAAACCAACACAAATTCTCTTAATTGATTGTTGAAAACATGGTTCATGCATGATTGGAAAGTAGTTGGTCTATTTGTTAAGATAAAAGGCATGTCTAAGATTTCAAAATTCCCAAATGACCCTTGAATGCTATTTTATGCACATCCTCACCCCTTACACGGATCTAATGGTATGCTAATCTCATATCAATCTCCAAAAATAAAAACATCTATGAATTTTTAATATGCAGCCCTATTTTGCATTTGTTTTTTTTTGTTTTCATGAATGTTTTGTGATATGTTTTCAATGTTTGATACAACAATATAATGCAGCAAAATAGAAGATATTGCAATAATATTTCAACTCAAAAATTGAACATTACATAGGGAATACACAACTGAAAAATTCTAGATTTTTATATCAGTTTAGATACTTAGTATTTTCACAAAATATCGACAACCCAATTCATAAAGTATCCCCTATTATCTAGAACAACAATACCTAGCAAATCTGGGAGTTACAAATCATCAACTCACAGGTAAGATATGCCTTGAAAGTCTTTGTAAATGGATGCCAGCTGCAAGTAAGAACAATGGAAAAAATGATACCAACACAGTGCTCTCCAGCCCTAGGTGACCTCCCAAGAAGCATCACACTTTCCCAAACCCTAGCTGCCCCTTTAAATACTCCAAAATCCTCTTAGAATGTACGACAGCTCTGGAAAATGGTATGGCCAGCATGAGAGCCACTATTGCTCCTCAAATATTCTGCTAATGATCTCCAATCTGCTCAATAGGATGATCTTTGAAATCTGAAATATATCTATGAAGCTCAAACTGTGAATCTTTGATTGTAGTGAAGGTCAACTATGATTCTTGAAGTGAAATCACCAAGAATCCTCTAGACTATGTCTTTCAACAGAATAGAGAATGTTGCCTGCAAGGGATTTTGTCCTCACAAACCCTAGAAGAAGAAGAACCAGCTCCTCCAACCAAAATAACAAAGATATCAACCAAGCATAAACTATAAAAAGAACTTCCCAAACCTTTAATCTTTCTTTTTCGTAACTGCTCCCCTTTACTTGCAAACCATATTTACTTTTTAATTCAACTCCTTATTTTTCCAAAAAACAACTTTGAATAAAATATTTAACTTTATAACTAAAGTCACTTTTAATAATTAAAATAATTAATTTTAAGTTGCCTTTAACTTTACGACTTTTTGACAACTTAAATAATTATTTAATTATTAAATATTTTCGCACCAGCAATGACATTGCAGAAAACACAACTTTGGCTAGAAATAATACTAAAGGTGCCAACAATACTCCAAAACATCTCAGACAATTTGTTGGCGTTTCAATTAGCACCTCTGGAGTGCTTATTGGAAACGGACAGCTATTGCAAGTGTGTTAGTACATGCTCTTCGGATTATAGAGAGGAAGATCTCTCTTTGCTGATTTTATCCTGTAAAAAAGGGGTGTACTAAGATTTCCTATCTTTTTTACTCAGCGGCAGGACACAAGGGTGCATAAACCAATGCGCCGTAGCTAAGCTTTTTCTCTGGTTTCCACAGATCTTAACTACGACTAACTAAGCTTCTAAACTATCCTACCTCCTCAAGAAAAACAGAGCATGAGGGCATAGGAGCGAAATGGTATGGTTGGATCACTTGAATCCTCCGTCTCAATGGAATATGGCCGAGGCTCTGAACCTTCGGATATATACCAAGATAGGGCTCGATACAAGCAAACACTCGTTACGGTAAACTGGATCTGAGACTTGCCAAGGAGGAGGAACCCCTATCCGAGGTATAGGCTTGGAAGCAGCTCACTGGAAACAACAAGGAACGATGGCCTTTCTAACAGGATTCCCGAGGAGGTGACGACACCTGTCCAAAGTCTAGGCTGCAAGAAAGATCATTAAACAACATCAAACGATAATGATTGATGACAAAATATCCAAGGAGGCGACGACACCTGTCCAAGGAGGAGATTGAAACAATGCACTATTTAAAAACAAGACTTTGAATAACTCAAATAATTAGATCAATCAAGCTTGCACCATCTGATTTATTCTTTAAGATTCTTCAAAGAATTACAAAGGTCGGGACAGCAAAGGCACGAAATCATGCACAATTGCGATCAACCAATGAACTCTCATCCAAGAGTGAACAGATATAAACAAGCGAACTCTGGCAACAGTGGCGCAGCAATTTTGCTAGCAAATAAAGGTTAAACAAATAAAGAACCTAAGGCTCTTATTTATAGGAACTCAAAGGAGTAGGCAACCCTAAAATCTCCTTGAGTTAACAAACAGTTCTTGCCAATCAGCAAGATATTATTCTATGTCTAAATGTAGGTGAGCAAACAGTTAACTGGAAATCTACTTCAGTTAACTGAAACTAAACAAAAGTCAAACTGGAAGTCTACCTCAGTTGACTGACACCTAACTAAAAGTGAACTTATGTTACAAATGTGTCTCCAAATAGACATCCACCTTTTGAGGAAATCTGAGATCCACAAATCGTGGGAGTCAAATAGACATCCTAGATTAGTGGGATCTGACATGCATGATCTGTGGAGATCTGGAGTCAACTTGGAAAGGGGCATCAAGTTGACTTCAGTCATCATTAATGCTATTTGGAGGGTAGGACGTCCTCCCTTGGTGCTTTACACCTCTTCACCACTGGTCAACAAAGTCTCTATCCAGTCATTGACCTCTTCGGCCTCCGGGCAATTAATGCTCTTCAAGATGACTATGTGGCGTCTAAGCATTTCTTCACCCGTCGTAAGCTGCTGATGATAGGTTATGCATTGGGCAGCTGCTTCATCTAACTGGACAGACATGGCTGCAATTTTGGCTAATTTGCAGCCATTGGGATCTTCAAGGAATGAAGATCGGATGACATCCTGGAATCGTGTCTGCACGGTTTCAAGTTCCACATATTCTCCTCCTTCCCGCTGATATTCTAACTCCGGGAAGGATATTACCAACGTTCTTGCGAAGTTGATAATATTGGCGACGAAGCGTCTATAGTCAATCAGCTCCACAGAGTTGGCATCATAGGCTCTCACCTTGTATGCCACCTGTTCTTTCCACTCAAAGAGATGGTGTTTATTTTCTGTGGTCGTAACTGATTCATATGCTTGTTGCAAATCAGCAACTGTCGCCTCCTCTCTCGGCCTCTCTTGAGCTGCCTTTATATCTGACTTCTGGATTTCTGATCGAAGTCCATGTGCTCTGTCTCTCAGCTGATATGCTTCTGTCAACACACACCGCCCTTTGACAACAAACTCATCCACTTGACGTCTCAAGTGTTTACCGTATGTAATCAACTGATGATGGTTCCTTTCAGCTGGGAGATCCAACAGTCCTTGAGGCAAAGCCGAGGAGTTTGGAGTGTCATGTATCAAACTAGAAATGTACAACTTTAGCTGACGGATTTCAGCCTTCAAGGCTGCTTTGTCTTGTCCATCTTTTGTCATCCTTTCTTTGACACTCGCCGAGGCAATTCCAAGAAGGTCTGCCTCCACCTGTCGAGTGGTCTTTCCAAGGTTCACCTTTGAAAGCGTGAAATCCTCAACCCTCACATTATGTATATCTTTGTCTTCAGGTGGGGCAGCAGTCTCTATGATGACCTCGTTCTCTGCATTCTTTTCTACATGTGTCTGCTTCTTCAACTTCTTTACCGGCATGTCTTGTGGGACATGATGGAATTCAGAGAAGTCAAGCTGATATGAAGGCCTCTCCCTCTTTCTCCCAAGCGAGCTTTCCAGCCAGATAGAATCTCGGCTAGCATCGCTGGGAGGAGGAACATAGGTCCCCTGAATGCTAGAAGAACGAGACTGTGCCGTGGCAATGTCTCGTGGTGGCGAGTCCAAATCAATAGGACTTTGTGACCTCTGTGATGGTGGTGAAGCTGGTGGCTCTGTTTCTATCACTGGCACCGCTTCTGCTACAACTTCTTCTACAATGGTTTCCATCTCTACAGCGATTATTTCAATCACTGGTTCTTGTGTAGTTGCAGCGGTCTCAACTGTCTCAGGCAAATTGGTGGCTGTCTCCACCTGTACCTCTTGCCGGCTTGTGCTGGCAATTCCTTTTCTCCCCCATGTGCTTCCTGACATCCGCATTCCTTCTGGAGGAAAGCTCATCTTCTTCTGTCTGGGTTTCCTCCTAGACGTGGAAGGTAGTGTAGACTGAACCGCTGGCGGCTCTGATCGGGGAAGTACTACCTTCCTTGTCCTTTTACTGTCCAGGTAGAGTTGACTGTGTCGAACTACTCTACCCGTTCTTTCCTCAATAGACGTACTCTCTTTCGCGTACCAGTCTACCTTGCCGAGTGGTTGTGAATCCACTAGACCCGTGAAGAAGGAAGAAAGAATAACTTCTCCTTCGTCTTCAGATAAGCCCTCGATGTCTTCTGACATGAATTCTGCAATCTGCGAGAGCTTGAATCTGCTATGGTTCCTTCTTCTCACTTCGAACTCATCTTCGCAGTTGACCCAAAAATCTTCCATGAAAGGTTCATGTGATGATCTTTGCTCAAGGTGAGCTGCGAAGATGCCTCTGGGGTCATAGGATGGCCTCCTGTCGATGAGGTACTTGAGATTAAATCTCACTATTTCTTGGCTTATCAACCTTGCATCAGCTGCTGTTCTGCATCTGTAGAGTCCCATCTGAAGAGGAAAGTTCACTGCAGCCTTTTTCTTTACGCGAAGGTAAGAGTGAACATCGGCCAATTGCCTCAGGAATTCCATGAACACTACCCTATCTGAGGGGTAACGTGGCATCATGGCGGGGTGGCCATTATAGCCATACACGCGTATGTAGGTGAAAGTGGGGAATTGTATGAACCAATCCGCCCAGTCCACCATTGCTGCCTTAGCTGCTGGTGAAATACGCACGTGCATCTCATGGTCTAGCTCGTGCACGGTGTGCATAGTAAAAAGGTCATTTATTCTTTTGAAATGTCTTTCCGCTAGAGTGAACTCCAAGCGAGGAAAGTATTCTTGTACCTTTTGCACACCCAGGGTTCCCACAGTGTTTAATGTTCTGAAATCGCCTTGGAAGGCTATCAGGTAGACCAGGTATGAACACATGTGGAAACGGTGCTCTTCTAGAAATCCGGTGAATTGTTGGTGGAGTGTGTCACTGATCAGGGAGGCCCAGTCGTAACGTTCTTTTCTGCTGATTATCTTGCCAATAATGTAGAACATCCACGGCTGGAAGGATTTTCCCTCCTCTTGTCCAGTGACTCTGCTGAGTAGGGTGATTAGCACTCCGTACTCGTCTTTGAATTCTCCTCTACCAACTACTCTGGGCAAACTGTTTCTCTTTGTTTTCAGCCAATGTTCAGCCATTATAAGCGAACACTTGTCTTTTGAAGCCTCGAATGCCTTTTCGCATTCTGTCACTGATATGACCTTCTTGGTAGGGCATGGTGGGATTGCAAAACAAGTCTCTATGTCTACTGGCTTCAAGCTGCAAATCACCCTCCCGTCAACTGACAGGATCTCTCTTGTAGTCGGGTTGTAATGCTTAGTGCAAGCAATTACAAGCTCGATGCTTTGTAAGGTGATTGGAATAGATGCTGCTTGAAACAAACCGGATTCTTCGATGTTCTGCAATGTGATTTGATTCATGCCCTCCAAGTCTTCAGAACTGACCTCTGGATTTTTCTGCCATAAGTCTGTATCAGTCGTTTTCAGGTAATCATGGTATAAGACCGTTTTGGTCTTGTATTGTACCTGAGAGTACTGCATTCTGAAAACCTTGAATATTGACTGGGCACTTGACCCTGTTCTGACACTTTTCTGGAAATGCTAAAAATAGCCTCGCCGGGGGTAGTTTTTACGAAAAAATCTGAGACATGGGTTTTGTTAAGAATGATTTTCTAAACAGACCCAGATCGTCAGAAATTCGAAAAAACGAGTTTTTCTTTGACATGCAAGAGCCCTTCGGTGGCAGAGGCAGCAAGGGCACCAGAAAGTGATTTTTCTCGAAAAAATCTAACACATGGGTTTTGTTCGTGCTTCAGAGCCAAACAAACCCAGTTTGTCCGTTTTTCAATATTATGACTTTTTCCGGAAACCCTAAAAAATAGGGGCAGCAGGGCTACTTTTTCTGAAAAAATCTACCATGTGGGTTTTGTTGAAAAAGCTGTGCTGATCATACCCAGTTGGTCAGATCTGTGAAAATCTGTCGTTTCCTGTGACATGCAAAAGAAATATAGACAGAAGTAGAGGAAATAGACAGAAGATGGATTGGAAGTTATAAACTGCCACTTTGCAATAATCTGTCTCTGGAAGCAATCTTGGGAGAAGAATGCTTTTACTGCCAATGATCTTCAAAAATATTGAAGATCCGTTCAAAACCCCTGCCAGATCTTGAAAACTTGTTCTTGGGAGCTACTTGATGTTTTATCCTTCAACCTGCAAAAAGAATAATGAGGAAAGGGACGCCTAGCATGAATATAAGGCAATTAGGGTTAAGATCCACAAAGTATGGAAGATAACTCATCATTCAGGCCTGATTTGGAGTTCCAAAAGATGATTTCCACTGATTGTGGAGTGTTTTTCTCTTTTTTGGCTCCAAATTTGCTAACTCAAGTCAACATTTCTGTTTGACTTTCCTTTAGGCGTCCAACCTTGAGTTTGATCTTTTTTGCCTATTTTGCAAGCTGAAGTGCTCCTGTTTGATCTTCGATTCAGGTTGCTCAGTTGATCTCGAGCAGTATCTGACAGTTCTGTTGTTGAGGCAGGATCAATGTGACTAGATATGCCTGGGAGAGGTTAGCTCAGAAAACCGAGTTTAGGCCTCCAGAAAGAAGGGCGCCTTTTCTTGAAAGGGGCGCTTTTGACAATGCCTTAGTCAATTTTCACTGACTCGTTCTTCGTTTTGACCTTTTCAGACCCTCTTTGCTTTGATCTGACGTTCCCGATGTTTGATGAATCAGATGATTCTGCTTGATGATGTGTCGGGTAGCTGGTTCAGTCTTGTTCACGATGCCTGACTTTGCAGTGGCAGCTGGCAAGTTTTGGGCCTCCAAACTAAAGGGCGCCCCTGGCCAGCAGGGGCGCTTTTAGCTTTTGCCTAGTTTTATCTTGGTTGTGGACTGCCAGCCTTTGACCTTCTTCATCAGTCGATTGATTTGTCGGAAGTTCTTGCTGATAGTCTCGCTGACGAGATAGGTCATAGCTGAGAAGGTCATCCTTGGGAGGTAGTGAAGATTCCGGCTGAATCTGGACACCTTTAGGAAAGGGCGCCTTTCCTTGAGAGGGGCGCTTTTAGCCATGCCTTAGCCATTTTCTGGCTTATCTTTCCAGTTTTTTAATTTTGGCTTTTTCTGCTTGATCTCGTCTCGTGATCGTCTGGTGTGTCTTGTGGACTTGCTGTTAGATTGATCACGTAGCCGGGAGGAAGCTGGAAAGATATCATGTATAAAGCTACAGCTCTTGGATTCATCTGATGTCTGCAACTGAGGGGCGCCCCTGGCCAGCAGGGGCGCTTTTACCTTGAAGCTTTCAGATTTGGCACTTCTGTCGTCAAGGGATCCTCCATACTTTGCTGACGGTTTGGTCAATGATTGTTGAATCAGATAATCTTGCTGATTGTTTCGTTGTCGAGCTAGTATGAAAGTGAAGAGGATGACTGTTTTGACACTGCCAGATGATTTGATTTGCCCTCTAAGGTTCAAGGGCGCCTTTCTTCAAGAGGGGCGCTTTTAACCACTGTAGACTATGTTTTGCCTTGGTAGACAAAACGTGCACCTTCCAGACTTAGCCAAATTTTGGCCTTTTCCGCTTTTGAGAATCTCCTTCGTTGAACGTCATCATTTTTATCTTTTTCCGCCATGGTTTCTTCGTTGAAGCTTTTGAGGTTTAGCTTTCAGCACCTGGTACTGGCCAATCTGCCATTAATGGCTGCGGAGCTCCTAACTTTGTTCCTGAAAAATAGAAATAGACCCACCAGAGTAAAACATATTTTTTGATAATTCTGACTTGATCAGTGTGATCGTGAAGGCAATTAAGCCTATCAGAATTATTTTCAATCATTTCCGGGAAGGTCCTATTTTTTAGGGTTTCCATAAAAATAGGGGTGTAAAACCCTAATTTTCGTTATTTCAAAATTTTAACCATAGGTTCCTTGACAGAAACCCACAAGGATTTCATATTTGGTTTGACCTAAAACATACTTTAGATGGCATTTTTACGTTGTTTAGCTCAATTTAAGCAGAATGCCAAAAATTTCATTTTGGGTATAACACAATTGATAACCCCTCTGCCGACATTGATTGTCACTGAGAAAACCAATGCTACAATTGTTGTCCTCAATTTTTGACATGGCAAAAATTGGAGCAACCTACCAAAAAAATTTGAAGTTTTTCTCTCTAAAGCACGTTTTACGAGGTGTTGAGGTCAAAAAACTTTAGATTTCAATTGATGATCCCCTTGGGTATCCTTTCATCAACTTCCCTTTCCGTTTTTGTAAAATTCTGAGTCATTTTTCTTGTCTTTTTGGTCAAATTCGGGATTTTAAGACAACTCAGCAGAATAGGGAATTTTAAGTCTAAAAGCAAAATTGCTAAAGTCTCTAAAAAGTCCGATTTTTGCTTAAGTTGTGAAAAGTTCCTATTTTGTAAAAGAAAAATTGCTAAAGTCTTCAAAAAGTCCGATTTTTGCTTAAGTTGTGAAAAGTTCCTACTTTGCTGAAAGCAAAAATTGCTAAAACTTCAAAAAGGTCCGAAATTGCTTAAGTTGCCAAAAATCCCTACTTTGCTAAAAGCAAAAATTGTTAAAAGAGCTAAAAAGTCCGATTTCACTTATTTGACAAAACTAAAATTGCTAAAGTGTCAAAAAGTTCCTAAAATTGCTAAATGAGCCAAAAGTTCCTATTTTTTCCAAATTGTCAAAAGAAAAGTTGTTGAAAGGCTTCAAAAACCCGATTTAGTCCCTTTTTGCCAATTTGAAAATCCCCTCCGTCAAGAAGCATATTTTTCAACATCTTTCATCGTAGAGTGTTCTGCTTTGAGTTTCAGGCTTAGATATTGATACCTGGTACTGGCCAATTGCCATTGACGACCTCAGAGGTCCTAACTTTTCTCCTGAAAAAGTGAAAACTACCCACCAGCCTTAAACTGACTTTTAACTGAAACCAACTTCACCACTGTGATCGTGATGTGAAATAAGCCAATCAAAATTAATTTCAGCCAATTCTAACAAGTTCCTATTTTTTTAGGGTTTTGAGCTAAAAATAGATTTTAGAAACCCTAATTTTCAAAATTTTCAAATTTTGCCAGTATCTTCTTGGCATCACACTGACTAAAAGTCCATACTTTATTTGCCCAAAAACTGAGTTTTAACCCCATATTTACAAGGTTTAGACCATTTTAAGCAAAATGCCTTAATGAAGCAAAAAATTTGGTTTGGGTACAACACAAGGTATGTTGTTTGCTTTCCATTTGCCATTTTTCTCTTCCATTTACCTTGCCATTATCTCACTAGTCTTATCATTTTTCCTTCCCATACTTGTAAAGTTTACTTGTAATAATGTTTTTCCATATTGCAAGTAAGTCACCTTTCATTTGCACTTGCAGTTAGTCTTCCAAAACCCGAAATTGAGCTTTGGCCTCACTTTTGCAGCCCCTTTGTCTTATTCTTGTTAGTCTTATTTGCACACATGACCTACCAAATCAATAATATAAGGCATGGGCCTTATTTTTCAAGCAAATTCTAAGGCTAGAGAATGATACAAAGAAAGAACAACAACATGACGAAGCCACACAAGGAGTTGAACAAGTGACATGATTGAGTATGGACTGCTTTCAAGACGGAGATGGAAACATGTTTTCCAAACAGCAGCATGAAGACCCAATCAACGTTGATGTAGTTCAAGTCGTGTCTTTGGACACTTCAAATAGTTTCAATTATGTATTTGTAATTTAGTTTTGACAAATTACATGTAAAATGGAAAATTGTAATGCAAGTAATCATATCAGTTGCAAAGTTGGAAAATGTAATTACATGTAATTACATTACAAGTCAAATTACAATTTGGATTGTAATTTTGAATAAGTCAATTACAGTTAGTTAGCGGTTGAGAGATTTTCTCAAGTTTGTTGAGATCCTCCCACCTTTTTCTCAAGGCCTCTCTCCTATAAATACTTGAGGAGGTCCTTTGTAATTTTTGTCTTTTGGCAATGCAACAAAACTCTGCCATTTTGTATGTGCACTCTAAGACTTTGAGCTTAGATGTAAATCAGATTGCAATCAATAAAAGAGGCATATTGCTTTCAAACTTTGTGTTGATTCAAGGTGTTATGTGACGACATTTTCTACATATTGATTGTGAGTTTTGTGGTGTTATACAAGAGGGATTCAAGCTGAATTTTGCAGACTTTGAGCTGCTTAATGCGTTTGGAGTTTTAGATTGGTTTTCAGATTCGATACAGCAGACTTTGAGTTGTTTGTCGCATTTGAAGCTATTGTACAACGCTCAAGCAAAGGGGGTAACTTGCAGACTTTGTGCTTCTTTTATTTTCTATGTTTGTGCATGTAAAGTGCATCATGTAATTAGACTTTGAGCTGCTACATATTGTACTTGGTTACCAGAAAATCATCTTAAAAAGGTTGATAGGAGAATAAGTTGTCAAAGATTTTGAGCTTTCGATTTGTTTTCCCGTCCTGGAGGAGCAACGGAGGACTTTGTGCCTTCATGGAAACTTTGCTTCTTTCTTTACTTCATTAATCATTTATGCTTTCAATTGTGATTCTTTTTTGAAATAAGAGAAAAGGATAATTGTCTTTTCTGGAAAAAGAGAACAAGACAAGAGTTTCACCCAGGTTTAGAATAGATTTGTAGCTAGAATTAATTTCTGAATTGGTAAAATAGAAAGCAAAGGGGGAGCCTTCCCTTTGAAAATAGGAGAGTTTATCTCACGTACTGTGGTTGAAACCACAATTTTGTATGCTTTCCCAAGTATACAAAATTTTCAACCAACAACAATCATCATTGACGTAAACGAAAATGGGGACATTATAGTTTGCCCTCCCCAAAGATTGCTTCTCCTCAAGCAATACTAGGGAACCCTCAATGATATCTAACTAAGCCCAACTGAATCCAAGTGTAATCCTAGGGTCCTAAATCAGTCTCTGGAAATATACACTAGGCTATTGTTGCGCTACTTTGATAAAAACCATCGACTCATCATGTCCACTCTGCACTCCCCTCTCCAGCAACCGCAAAAAGTAAACATCACCAACACTCAAACTGAGATACATGCATGAACTGAAATTTGTATCGTGAAAAATTTCCTATCAAAGTGCCTCAATAAGTTCCATATCTGAAATCCCACTATCTAACTCGATCTTGGGCAACAAGAAATATAATCTACTCAACCCCATAGTATAACCCGCAGCATATCTCCTCACAATATCACGAAAGTGATGCCAATCAGTCCCTAACTCAAAGCCAATAACAATAGTGTCGTCCCTGAAAGCATACATCTTGACAGTGCTATCCCGATCATAGACTGATAACTTCTCATCGACACCTAATCTCCAAGTGTCAACATGCCCATATTGAGAACACCTACTTATCCAATCGATTGCAATCATCACATTAACATCTGCAGATATATATATAAACATCCTAAATCAGCTGTAGCAATCATCCCTCATACTGGTGGAAGTTAGCAATAATTTCTCCAACTCTGGGAATCCTCCCACAACCTACTGCCAAGATGCCTATATGTACTCGAAGTGACTCTGCCCATAAACTGATGTCATCATCAATGAGGAAATACTAGGGTAACAGTTGTCATAAATCATTAGCCCATAAAACATAGAAAATGTGAGTGTGAGAATGACCAAAGGAACTCCTGCAATAACCAAATTACCTCTACCAATCAACACCCATTGAGAATTACTCCACTATTGGGTTGGAAGTATTGGCCAATCCCTTACCATGCTATCATTCAATGTCCAATGTAGGCTGATTGGAAAGTGGATAGCGGTACCACTCTGAAAATTTGTCCACCACTTCAATTCTGAACTAACATCTCACCCCTGAAAATTGTCCCTGGATCCCAAATCCTATGATTATCTCCAATCATACTCACACACACAACCTCATGGTTGCTGCAACAAATGATAACAGCCTTATGAAATCTTAAAATCAGATCTATGACCACCTTGGAATTGCCACTACCATCATAAAATGGTAAGGTATCATCAACATTCAAATTCCAAGTGCTTTAGTGACAAATAGGTGCACACCAATGCATACAATCAGCTGCTATCATCAATGCAAAGTCTGAAAATTTCATGATCAGCACCATAAAACAATCCTTAAACATTAATGAGTAAGTAGGAGACCAAAAAACCAAGCCTGGACAGTCTTTCTCAATTTGATGTCCATTGCTGTTATGAGTTTTCATGAAGGAATAGTGAAACCATTATGAAACATCATATCACGTGAATGCCTTGGGCCCACAAACACCATTTCATGCTTAGCCATAAAATTTTGAACATCAACAAAATGAGACCCTTTACCAATGTCAAACTTAAGATTCTTATCCACCATCTCATGATAAACAAATTCATATAGAGATAATGGACTGCTGTTCACAATCATAAAATGAGCATATAGTTCATACCTTTAATCGGTGTCTTTATGGATCTCATGCATAACTTCTTCCATTTCAAGATGCTCATCATTAGTTATAGTTCCAAGAAGTATATCACGCCCACACAAAGAAAATAGGCTGCTGTTAATACTCATAGCATCTACATTTTCTTCATTCTTTTCAATGGCGTTCTCATAGGTTTCATGCACACCTTCACCCCAAGTTGGGTGCCCATCATTATCTGCTGATTCATGAAGTACATCACGCTGAAATCTGCCCTCATTACCTGCTATATCTGCTATCCCATGGCTGCAAGCCACCCCTTCATGTGGAAATTGATCTTTAAAATTCAGAAAACCATATTTAGGATGTGGGTTCCAAACACTATCAGCATACTGAATCTCTCCAATATGGGGAATGTTGGAAACATTATACAACATATCATCTCTATGAAGCTCTTCAATCCCTCCAACAATTTGTTTAATCTCCAAAGTCCTTTCATTGTTTTCCTATTCCTTGGGTGTGGTTGCAATAGAACTAGGATTTTCTGCTCTGTATAATGAAAAGTGAGCCATACTTAACTGCAAATAAAGATCATCAACCTCTTTTTCCTTGTCTTCAGCATTCTTGAAAGCAAGATCCATGTCCATAAGCAATTGGTAAAATCAATGAGATTTTGCACAATATGTTTAAGATGCTTACAATATTTTGTATCGTGTCCATTTTGTCGGTTATAATTGCAAAAGGCATTGGCATTACAGTTTGGAGGTAAAGGCTTGGTGGTATCAAGGGCTCTAATGGGAGGTAAGGTAATTAGTTTCTTACCCAAAAGTTGCAACATGATGGAATGAAGAGTACTAGGTAATGGTGTAAATTGTCTATTACGCTCTTTGAATTGATATGGATTTGTTGTTTTTATGGCAACGACTTGAGACTCAACATGTTGACTTTTTGGGGGTGGATTTATCTGTAAAAAGCTCTTATTGTGTTTCTTGAATGGTTGGAAATTTTTATGGGGCACGGATTCAGATTTTTCAAGGCGGTCAGGAGTTTTTGCTTCACGATGACTAATTGAATTCTGATAGTCACAAAGAGCCGTGCACAAATGTGTAAAGGAGGGAAATTTCATCATCCCAAGCTTGTCTTGAATTTTGTTTTGCAAATTTCCAATGAACATTCTTTGAAGATCAGCATTGGGAATCTTAATGTTGTGAGTAAAGCAATTGGTATTGTGCTATAAAATCAGTGATCTTTTCATCATCCTTTTGTTTACACTTCATTAAATCAGCTAAGGTCATCTTAGGACCAATGTGCACTTGGAAATGGTTGAGAAAGGCATCAACAAGCTCAATGAATGAACTAATTGAGTTATTCGGTAAAGAGCAAAACCATTCCAAGGCTTATCTTTCAAAGACCTAGGGAAAAGCTTAGCTAAGAGCTTGTCTTCAAAAATGAAGTCAGTGCATAAGGTTGTGTATGCTGAAACATAGTTACTAGGACCCCTTTTACCACCATATTTCTCAAATCTAGGAATCCCTATGCCTTGTGGCATATGTGCTCTCAATATCTCCAAGGATAATGGGTTTCTTTTGACATATTGCGAAGGTTGGCCATTTTAACTTTGGTTCAATGTGGAAATTTGTTGTTGGAGGGACGAAACATTTTGCAAGAGTTGGTTAAGGACGGAATCATTGGTTTTGTTATGAGATGGAGGTGAATAAGGTGGAGGTGTGTATGTGTTTGGAGGATAAGTGAATTGCAAGTTTGTGAGAGGAGATGGATTATGAGATTTGAGATTTGAATGCACAAAGCTAAAAGGATTCCTAGTGGAAATACCTAAGGTTGTATTGACATTGCTAGTGGGTTGCCTTGTTGTAGTAATAGTTGCATGAGTGTATGTAGAAATAGAGACCATAGTTGTAAAAGGAGGAAATGAATTTCCACCTTGACTTTGAGTGTACCCCAAAGTTTGAGCACAACTAGCCATTGTAGGAACATGATTGTCAATTATATGAGCTAGGCTACGCACAAGTTCTATTCCTTGTTCATTATCAAACATTTTTCTCATGTTATCTATGATAGGAACCGCAATACCAACAATGTATTTAGCACTCATAGAGTCTTGCAATTTTTCTAAGGCTTCATCCATTTGTTTTAGCTTTTCTTGAGGGACATTAGCAATCATTGTGTCAACATCAATTAGATTGGTTGTGAGTAAAGTGGTCATGGGGAATGTGGTAGCAAACCTATGGTCCATAATGGGTTAACTAGTATCAACACTATGATTGAAAGGGTTGGAAAACTCAAGATCCATAGCGGATGTAATAGCACAGGATGGCATGAGTCTTGAACTATGTCTCACTAAAGTATTGGTAATAAGACACCAATTTGTGAAGCTCTTACAAGTTTCGCCAAACCAAGTGCACCCAAAATGGAGAAAAGACACTATACAAATGCAATATATACCCAAAAGTATGAATTACAATGAAAGTGTGTAAAAATATTTTGCAATTTTCAGATTTGAAACAAGACAATTTGTTGATTATGCTATGCAAAAACCTAAAATGGATGTCTTTTTAATGCCAATTTTGATTTCAAACAATGCACTTAATTCAACGAATTGAACTTAATGCAAGAAAGTACAAAAAATTCTGTTTTCTGAAACTGAAACTTAGATCTGACAGCAAAATAAAATGAAGCAAAAAGAGACAAAATAATGCCCAGAAATTTGAAAGAACAATTGTACAAGGACAGGTTCGCCCAAGGGTGAACGAGTCCTTGATCGCGTTTCGGAAAAATTCAAGTTTGTGTTTTTGGTTTAATGTTGAACTTTCTGTTTCAAGTTGCAGACAGTGAATTTTGTGATAGAATTTTCCAATTTCAAGCGTCTTAATACAAGTGCAAATAGTGATAAGAAGTGAGCAAAATGACAACTTTTGGAATGCAATTTTGAACTAAAATTGAATTTAAATGACTGAAAAACACTCTTAATGTAACCACAATGCAAGACGTATGCAAAATGAATGCAAATTTTCTAATTTTTTTTATGAATTTAAGCGATGCAAACATGCAAAACTAAACTCTAAATGCAATGTAAAACACACTAATGCAAACCTAGATCTAGGGTTTTGAATGTCTGCAAATCAAAATTTAAGATGTACAAACTCAGGTTCACCAAAATGAAATGGTGGGAAAAGGGGGAAAGGGTGAAATAGGAAGACGTAGAAATGAGGGACCTATGCCAAAAAGCACAAAAAGGGGGTGTCCACCTAATTACAAATCCACCTTTTCCTATTTCATAAGGAAGAAGGATAGTGTCACAAGAGATTAGAATTGACCTACAACCCTCAAGGTGAGTCAACTCCAAGTTTTGGGACACTATGTGATCTCTTCTCCCTTATGACAGAAAACTATAAAATCTGACTGAAATCCAGTTTTCGGAGAAGAATAAAAGTGCATTGATAGTTTAATATTTGAGATCTATCACTTGGAATGTGAAGTGTTATGATAATACTATCAGAACAACAATCATTCGAAAGATTTGAGAAGGTTAAGAAAGTTTGTATGCGGCTTCAAAAATGTTGTAAAGCGTCCTGTTCAACCGAATGCATCCTTATATCCTTTTCTTAAAATTCTTTTTGCAATCCTTTGATGTTGGATCTAAGGTTTTGATTTCTCCAGATTTGACTATCGAAAGACATAAAATAAATTCTATAGATGAGTTTTTGTGTCTTGACAACTTTGACAAATTTGCAAAATTGCACTTTTGATCCAATTTCAATCCTTCTTCACCTATGAATCTTCAAACACACAAACAGGAGAAAAATGTTTGTTTTTGATGTATAAGGGTTTGCCTTGGTCAAACCCTAGTTTGGTAATTAAACCTTGATAATCAAATGAAAGTATAAATGGAAGGAATGATGAATGAACACTAGCTTGTTGCAATTCATCAAACCCTATAATGGCTGCCTTTGGAGGACTGAAGTCTAACACATCACTCCAAGGATTAGATCTTGCATGAAATGGCTTGATTGGATGCTTGAAAACTGAAACCTACATCACAATGTTAGCTCCAAAAATATGCATGACCACACATAAATCTTGACATCATGATAGGATCTTGAATGCTGTAATAATTGATTGATAAATCTGCTCTCCAATGCTCTTGACAATAATTTTTGCTTTAGTGTAACGACTCGACCCTTATGTAATTTTTTTTTTTCTTAATCTACAACATTTAACATAGATAACATGCATCAAAGAAAGTACTATAAAACATTCTTTTCTTTTCATTGATAATTAAAAGAAAATACTTTCTAACTACCAAGTTGAAATCTTTTCCTTTTCAAATGAACATCATAGTAATCATACATACATGTGTTGATGTTATTTGCAGCTTCGGTCTGCACTTCCCAAGAAAGACAAGCTTAAATATAACCAAGGGCCGACCCTTATAAGTTCGCCCATTATTGTCTTAACCTTGAGCCGACCTTAAGACAAGTTATTTGTTTATTATTTATCATGTAAAGGCCGACCTAAATAAAAAAGGCGCCTATGTTGTATATATACAAGATCCTTTTTGGTATTGTGATCATTCCAATTAAGCAAGATTCGCAATTACCTTGAAGAGCAGAAATTCGCACCTTGAGCAGCAGATGAATTCGCAGTCCTAGAAGAAGTTCATACTTGAGCAGCAGATGAATTCGCATTCCTAGAAGAAGTTAATACTTGTTCAGCAGATCATAATTTCTGTAGCAGCAGACCGATTTCAAGGAAGAACAGATTCATTTCTATTTGAGCATTAAGGAAAATGCGAAACCATTGTTAGCCATTGTTGGGCTGTGTTGTAAGCAGATTTCTGTCACTATATATAAGAGAATCATTTGCTGGGTTTTTCTCCCTCAAGAGGAGGGTTTTCCCAGGGTATCTTGTTGTGTTCATTGTCTTATGTGTTGCATTTCTTTTGAGCAATTTATTGTCTAATCTGATCTAAGAAACTCTAACATGGTATCAGAGCGGGTGTGAAAAGATCGTGATCAGATTCAGATCTGTTAGTTTGCAATCTTCATTATCCTTTCTTTTCAGTCTACCTTCTAACTTTCTCAAGATGGTGAACGGTCTAAAAATGGAGGATAGACTCGAAGGGATCTCGAACTACACATCATGGAGGTTCAGGATCATGCTAACATTGGAGGAAAATGACTTGGCTGAGTTTGTGAAAACAAAAGTTCCCGAACCCGAGGAGGAAGAAGAGAAGCTACAATGGAGGAAGAAAGACACTAGGGCAAAGAAAGTGTTGGTTGATTCCGTCAAAGATCATATTGTTCCGATTGTCTTCAAGTTGGATACTGCAAGGGAAATGTTCAAAACCTTGGAAGAAATGTACGAAATTAACAACACCAGTCATGCCCTAACCTTGAAGCAACAACTACTTCACATTAAGATGGCGGAAGAAGAGTTTGTCATCACCTACTTCATGAAGATTTCCGAATTGAGAGATCAACTCTCTACCATTGGTCATATTGTTGATGACAAGGATTTGACCATGATTGCTCTCAATGGTCTTCCGCTTTCATGGGAAGCGTTCATTCAAGGAATCAGTGCAAGATCTGAACTTCCCAAGTTTGATCGATTGAGGATTGACTGCATTCAAGAGGAGTCAAGACTAACGGCAAGGGGGATTGGTCAAAGTTCAAAGAATGAAGATTTACATGTTCTTGCCTCTCATTCATCAAAGAAAGGAAAAGTTTGGAAGAAAGGATTCTTTAAAAGGAATCGAGATAATGGGTCAGATGGTGCTCCTGCATTCAAGAAGAAGTGGGACCTCTCTCGTGTTCAATGCTTTAAATGTGACAAATTTGGTCACTATGCGAGGGATTGTCCTACCAGGCCTAATCAGCATGCTTCATTTGCGGATGTGATTGAGATCTCTCCCCAAAATGATTCTAGTGAATTTCTACTCTAGTCATGGGCCTATGTTCAAGCTCTGAAGGTTGTGTACTAAGCGCAAGAGCAACATATCATATGGTGTCCACCCTTCAGATTACTTAAGAGATAAGTACTCTTTGTTTTTTTTTTTTGATTGTATTTACTAATCTAGGCTTTAGATTCAATTTGCTGAGTTGTGCAAATCTGACATTATTTACTTAGGATTATGTGTGACCAGTAAAAGGTGATCACTGTGAAAAGATTCTTTACATTTATTCATTGTAAGTAGGATCATGATAATTTGTAAAGATTTCTTGTTTTGTTGAGATTAGCTCTTCTGAGAAATTGAAAGAAAGACATGTCATGATTGATGCATTGATTCTCTATTACTCAGGAGATTTTGAAATCCATGAGATAAGTATTGCATGGTTGAATAATGTTCATGAATTGTTTTGTAGTTATTAATTCATGCTCTAACATTGAGATAACCTAAGCATCAAGCAACCTGCATCTGGAAAGATTGGATATCGAAGTCATACTGAATGGAGAAATGATCAAGCTTGGAGTGATAGCTTGCAATCATTGGACTACATTGATGACTGGAGATATCTCTCGAAGACAAAGTACCTTTCAGGTCGTCATTGTGTTCAAACTGTTAAGGGTACGGATTGATTTGAGCTCAAGTACAACGTATCACACTATGTCCAGCATTTGGACCTATCAGAATAGTTAAAAAGATAAGTATTCCTTGGTTTCTTAGTTATATCATTTATTGGATCTTGTAATTAAGAGAGATAGTAGACTCTCTTGAATTATGTTGTGTTCACTAGCATAAGATCTTATTGTCTCTCATGATATAACTTGTATGATTCTAATCTTGATATTTCTTTGGATAATTATGGACTGATAGTAATTTCTATCTAAAATGCTTCCTGGACAGGTTTAGGGGGAAGAAGATGATAAGAGAATTACTTAAGTGATGAAAAGCTTGAGGCATCTTGTGAAGAAGTCATGTCAACCAAAGAAATGATCCAGAGGGAGTAAACACTAGAGGGACTGAGTTGATGGCTAGAGGGAGTGCATCTCCAGAAGTCTCCTTCGCAAATCTCTGAAGCCAGGATCGAGAGGGAGTCTCAGTATTAGTCCATACTCAAGAACGATGTTTGGGATATAGTTCCTAGACCCAAAGACAAATCTGCGGTGTCTTCTAAATGGCTCTTCAAGATCAAGCATGCAGCTGATAGGAGCATTGAGAAACACAAGGCTAGATTTGTGGCTAGAGGATTCTCACAAAAAGAGGGAGTTGACTATGAAGAAACTTTTGCTCTTGTGACTCGTTACACGTCTGTTAGAACCATCATTTCTATTGCTGCATCTAGAGGATGGAAGATTCACCAAACGGATGTATAGACAGTTGATTGGTTCATTAATATATCTAGTTAACACTAGACCTGATATCTGCTATGCAGTGAGTGCACTTAGCCAGTTTATGTGTGAACCAAAGCAAATACATCTTATAGCAGCTAAACATATCCTAAGATATTTATGTGGCACAATTGGATATGGTTTGAGATATTCTTCAGATGTGAATTTGGAGCTGCATGGTTTTACTGATTCTGATTGGGCAGGATGTGTCTCAGATCGGAAGAGTACTTCTGGTTGTTGCTTCTGTTTGGGGACTGCTATGATCTCCTGGTATAGCAGGAAACAGTCTTCAGTGGCCTTGAGTTCAACTGAAGCAGAGTATATTGCAGCTTGTGTGGCAGCTCGTGAGGCAGTGTGGCTTCGTAAGCTCCTTGCAGGATTGTTTGAACAATCAATGGAGCCTACTATTATACACTGTGATAATCAAAGCTGTGTGAAGCTTTCTGTCAATCCTGTGTTTCATGACAGAACAAAACATGTTGAGATCAAGTACCACTATATTAGAGATATGGTGCAAAGGAAAGCTATACAATTGAGGTATATCAGCACTGAAGAGCAAACGGCAGACATTCTCACCAAGCCTCTCGCCAGGATTAAGTTTGTATACTTCCGAGAGAAACTTGGTATGGTGGAGAATGCAGCCTTGACTGAGAAAGAGTCTCAGTAATCAGTGATCCTTGTTGAGAATGCAACTCTCTGCTGAGTGAGAGTTGAGGTGCAAGCCCTTGTTAATACAATTCTCTGCTGAGAGAGAGTTGAGGTGTAAGTCCTTGATAATGCAATTCTCTGATGAGAGAGAGTTGAGGTGAAAGCCCTTGTTTCCACCCTCTGGGAGAAGCTATGGTGGATGTCATGTGTGTGACTCCATGACAACATCACGTGAGAGAATCTGTGATGAGTTTATACCATTTATAGGAGTAGCCATAATGGTTAATATCACGTTGAGGTGATATTCTATTTTGTTTTCATTCTAATATAATGTGTCTTGTGCAGATGGAAGTTCATCCCTAGCTGAGAGGGAGTGTTGATGTTATTTGCAGCTTCGGTCTGCACTTCCCAAGAAAGACAAGCTTAAATATAACCAAGGGCCGACCCTTATAAGTTCGCCCATTATTGTCTTAACCTTGAGCCGACCTTAAGACAAGTTATTTGTTTATTATTTATCATGTAAAGGCCGACCTAAATAAAAAAGGCGCCTATGTTGTATATATACAAGATCCTTTTTGGTATTGTGATCATTCCAATTAAGCAAGATTCGCAATTACCTTGAAGAGCAGAAATTCGCACCTTGAGCAGCAGATGAATTCGCAGTCCTAGAAGAAGTTCATACTTGAGCAGCAGATGAATTCGCATTCCTAGAAGAAGTTAATACTTGTTCAGCAGATCATAATTTCTGTAGCAGCAGACCGATTTCAAGGAAGAATAGATTCATTTCTATTTGAGCATTAAGGAAAATGCGAAACCATTGTTAGCCATTGTTGGGCTGTGTTGTAAGCAGATTTCTGTCACTATATATAAGAGAATCATTTGCTGGGTTTTTCTCCCTCAAGAGGAGGGTTTTCCCAGGGTATCTTGTTGTGTTCATTGTCTTATGTGTTGCATTTCTTTTGAGCAATTTATTGTCTAATCTGATCTAAGAAACTCTAACAACATGAACATACTTAGCTCATTGAGCTTTTGAACAAATAGTGGTAAGAAAGTCCAAGAATCCGCCTTTCAAATCTCGGTGCTTCAGTAGCATGGTAAGGAGGAGAAACATCAGTCGGGCGCTTTTCCGCCAACCACAGACTTATAATGCAGTCCCCCGCACATCTACCATTCGATAGATGGCCCTCCCTTCAATGAAGAGATTGGTAGGGTAACCGATACTGTTTTACCAATTGAGCATAGTGGTGTGTCCTACATAGCTAGAACCTGAACATCCGGTAAACTCTCAATCTAGTATGCAATACAGTTGCACAATGATCTTGACAGTGTAATCATCGCCCAGTCTAAGAGGATGTTTTGTTCATTACACTACTTTGGCCAAAGTGTTCGTACAATATCTCTACTGAGGGTCAATTGTCACATATACTATTCAGGGTCGATTTGACTTAGGGCTATCTTACACTACACGTAGGTCTTTTGTCCTATCATGGTATTCCGTACCACTGACATCCTACATCAAGTATTCTTACTGGGATGAATTTGCATTGCAAGTACTTCTCCTATTCTCTCCTATACGG
Source organism: Sequoiadendron giganteum (assembly GCA_007115665.2). Lineage (NCBI taxonomy): Eukaryota > Viridiplantae > Streptophyta > Pinopsida > Cupressales > Cupressaceae > Sequoiadendron > Sequoiadendron giganteum. Next base: position 490,146,593 of record CM021106.1, read on the forward strand.
GAATGAATATTTCCTAAGAGTTTAGCTAGCTTTCCTGAGTTAAACTAATAACTTAGTTGACTACATAGTACTTGATTCAAGCTCTCATCACAATCCTAGTATTAATATCCAAGGTAACGAATGCTCTCCTTATATAGAGATCATAGAAGTAATGCAATAACACAAAATGCATTATCTAACCTTTCAAGACAAATAAATACTCTTCTCAACAAACATGCATCATCTATGACATTGAAATATTCCGAGCCAATTTTTTTCGATTTTATCAAATTGCAAATTACAAACAAAGCACCCGTTAAGGTTAGAGGATAAACCAAACCGTGCAAAAGCAACTCTAACCAGAATGTACGCCAGGGTCCCGATGTGGGCAAGGTGTGAGCATTGGTCAGAGGATCTGAAACAAAGTGCTTATGCAGGAACTCTAACCAAGGATGGCGCCGATGATGGCGAGCATGTGGTCAGAGGATCTTCTACTCTAAATGCTGAAAGGGAACTCGACACCAAGTATGTGCTACCCAATCCAGAATGGAGTGAGGGGCGACCATATGGCGGAGTGATTACAAATAACAATGCTTGAAAAGAAATGCTGAAAGCTGAAAACACTCAACACCCAGAATGTGCTTGCTAACCCAGAGTGGGAAAGTAGCTACCATAGGGCGGAGGTTGGCCTATTACAACAATTACTGGAGGAGTAATGACTATCACGAATAATGATGAAGCAATATTAAGAACAACTGGTCAGTACTATTGCCAGCTTACAAAGATATTATTGCCAAATAAGGAAGATGCAGATTTCTCAAACTGTCACAATCAGATCTGCACTTTTTGTCATATAACCAGCAGCTTACAATCTTAGAGAATTGTTCATAACTTCCTCAATTTGTGTCCAATCGACGTGAAATAAAATGCGATGCACTCTAATGATAAAGGCAACCAAGACCAAACACTAAAACAGACTCAAATACCACAAATACAATTTGCATGGAATTCAAGACAGCCTTAAGAGGTACGGCCCAGCTGAAAAGTTCGACCCTTCATTAAAAAATCAATACTTAACTAAAAAATCTGAAACTTGAACTAATGATGCGCCCTTCCTAGACAAAGAGATATGATCAACACCCAGAACACTTTTTTTGTATTTTTTTGACTTACAATTGAAAACTCGAATCTGCTGTATTAAATAATGCAAAATGCTGAAAACCACTAACATGCCAAATCAGATTTAATAATGCAATAAGCTGAACACAATGCACACACTAAGTGCAACTCATAAATAGACTGAATCACCACTAGTTGTTGTCTTGCAAACAAGAAGCGATGCCCGAGCTAGGAGGCCTTCATTCCTCGAAGCAAACCCACAGCCAATCCGGCAGCATAACAGTATGGTAGACGAAAGATGATGAAATGATGCTCAAGTCTCCTTTTTATAAGTTTCGGTTGACTTCACGAAACCCTAAAATCCAACTCAATAACAAAACCCTAGCTCTTTCTTCAAGATGGCGTCCTTTTCCCTTTTAGCTCAATATTCATATTTTAATTAAAATCAACACCTTGATTAATGCGCCCATATTAACTTGCTTTGACTTTGGAAAATTTCATCAAAAATTAAATATATCCTTAATGATGGCGCCACCCTTCAAGTCCACCTTTTAAAATAACATTAAGTCATTTGACTAGGCCAAGGTGATAAAATAACATTTAAATTATAATGTTATTTTTTAAGTGAAATGAGCTCAACTCCCCAAAACTGCATTCTGAAGTCCGAAACTAAATACGCCACTTGAGTCAACTGAAGGGGAAAGTCAACTGCCTGAGACCATCCTGTTTACTGCCAAAAATAGAATTTACTAAAAATAGTAAATTCCTGGAAATGCTCAGAAAGCTGAGATGAACACACCACTGCGAAGCTCTCTGAAAACCCAGAAAGAATCCGCCATTGAATCCACCAACTTCGAGCAAAGACATCCTCAAAAAATAGGAAACCATAATTTTACCTTCCGACTAGCCTCCGGATTTCCAGAAAAAAAGCCAACGGTCATTGGAAATATCAGGATTGAGAAGGGGACATTACAGTCCGCCCTCCCCAAGATTGCTTGTCCTCAAGCAATCGCAAACCAGGATGCTGCAGAATCTCTTCACTTTCCCAAGTCGCATCCTCCATAGGCAGGTTCTTCCACTTCACCAGGTATTCTCTGATGGTTCTTTTCCTCAAAGAACGTTCTCTGAAATCGAGTATCTCCTCTGGAATTAGAACCAATTGTCCTTCTTCATCCAAGGGTGGCAACTGTGATGAAGGTACCACATTATGTCCAAGTGCCTTCTTGAGGCGAGACACGTGGAAGACATTATGCACTCTGCTATCAGAAGGTAGCTCTAATTCATAAGCTACTGCCCCAATTTTTCTGATGACCCTGAATGGCCCATAGAAGCAGGGTTTGAGCTTCTCAGCTCCACTCTTCTTGGGAGTAGATTGTCTATAAGGTTGTAATCGAAGATAGACCATATCCCCAATCTCGAATGAACGCTCAACACGCCTCTGATCAGCATACAACTTCTACTGATTTTGTGCAATCTGCAAATTATCTTTCAAGGATTTCATTATGTCTTGACTATGCTGCAACAAATCCTTGGCTTGGGGTGCTTTGTTGTCACCAAACACCAAATCTGCAAAACTAGGTGCTTCATACCCATAAAGCGCCAAAAAAGGAGACATCTTAATCGACATATGGAAAGAAGAATTGTAGCAGTACTCCCCTATATGCAGCCACTTGACCCATGCTCTTTGCTGTTCTGACACATAATTTCTCAAGTAGCCTTCCAACCACTTGTTCACTACTTCAATTTGACCATCTGTTTGGGGATGGTAACTAGTGCTTGGAGTGAGCACAATACCACTCATTCTGAAGACTTCTTGCCAAAAAGTACTTAGGAACTTGCTGTCTCTATCACTTACAATGTTCTTGGGCAACCCATGTAGCCTAAACACTTCTCGAAAAAACAGATCTGCAACTTGTGCTGCAGAAAAAGTGCTGGTAACGGCGAAGAAATGAGCAAATTTGGTTAGCCTATCCACCACCACATAAATACAATCCTTCCCTTGGGCCTTGGGCAACCCAGTGATGAAATCCATCGAAATGCTTTCCCATTTTTGATTGGGAATTGGAAGTGGTTGCAGCAACCCGGCTGGTAATGTATGCTCATTCTTATTCACTTGACAAACAGGACACTCCTGAATGTAGCGTTGTACTTCTCCTTTCAATCCTTTCCAAGAAAACCTTTCTCGGATCTGCCTATATGTCTTGAAAAAACCTTGGTGACCAGCAACTGGAATATCATGAAAAGTCAAAAGAATCTTCTTCTTCAGCTTAGAATCAGCCACTAGGAAGATTCTTCCCTTATAATGGATCAATCCCTCAACCACCTTGTACCTTTCATCATGAAAAGTACCCTCAAGAATGCTGGTTGCAAACTGATTTTTGGCATAATCAGCAAGCAACATGTCTCTCCAATCTGTAGTAAGCTCACACAATGAGCTAAGATGAGGTCTTCTGGATAGAGCATCAGCCACGACATTATTTTTCCCTTTGACATATTCAATGTCAAAGTCGTAAGCTTGCAGCTAATTCACCCATTTCTGTTGCCTCTCATTTAGGTCCTTCTGGTGCATGAAATGCTTGAGGCTATTGTGGTCAGTCTTAACCACGAATTTGTTCCCCACCAAGTACTGCCTAAACTTGGCTAATGCATGCATAATGGCAAGCATTTCTTTGTCATAAATTGAATATGTCCTTTCGACACCCCGTAATTTTTTGCTCTCAAACACTATAGGGTGTTTGTCTTGCATCAGGACAGCCCCAACTCCTCCAGATGCATCACACTGCAGCTCGAATGGCTTGGAGAAATCCGGAATAGCTAAGACTGGACACGAGCTCATGATCTTCTTGAACTTGTCAAAAACAATTTGAGCCTTTTCTGACCAAACAAAGGCTCCCTTTTTGGTGAGATTAGTAAGAAGAGCAGCATTCTATGAATACCCCTTTACGAATCTCCGATAGAAACCACAAAGACCTAGAAAACCTTTCAACTGAGTCAAATTCTCAGGTGGTGGCCAATCAACTACTGCTTTGATCTTTTCCGGATCCACCTTCACTCCCTCAGCACTGATTATGTGGCCAAGGTACAACAACTCCTCCATTCCAAATTCACATTTGGAAGCTTTTGCGAACAAACTCTCAGATTCCAAGATACTAAGCACTTCCTCCAAGTGCTTGAGATGATCTTCCCAAGTCTTACTGTAAATCAAAATGTCATCAAAAAATATCAACACAAACCTCCTTAACTGATTCTGAAAAACACGGTTCATGCAAGACTGAAAGGTAGCCGGAGCGTTAGTCAACCCAAATGGCATGACTAAGAATTCGAAATGGCCATAGTGACATCTGAAAGCTGTCTTCTCCACATCAGATCCCCTCATTTGAATCTGATGGTAACCCGATCTCAAGTCGATCTTTGAGAAGAACTTGGCCCCATGTAACTCATCAACGAGCTCATCTATTCTGGGGATGGGGTATCTGTTTTTGATGGTGCTCTGATTCAGAGCACGATAGTCCACGCACATGCGCATGGTACCATCCTTCTTCTTCACCAGGACCACTGCAGATGCAAAGGGGCTCTTGCTTGGGCGAATGAAACCCATCTCCAAGAGTTCTTGAATATTCTTCTCGATTTCATCCTTTTGCCTCTTCGGGTACCGGTATGGAGTTGTAATCACCGGTTTAGCTCCTTCCTTGAGCTCAATGATATGTTCTGAACCCCGTTCAGGTGGTGGTCCAGAAGGCAAATCTGCAAAGACTTTGCTCTTCTTCGTGAGTAGGGACTGAATATCAGGAGGTTGGTCACGTTTAGTCTCTACAGGACTATCAGGAAGGATCATGCATTCGGCAACCCACTCAGCTTGATCGTGACGTATCAGCCTTGCCATTCTTTTGAATGACACAACCCGAGGGCCCCCATTAGACATTCCTCTGAGCACTATCTTCTTCCCATCAGACTGAAACTTCAGCTCCATAGTCTGCAAATTCAAGGAGATCTCCCCAAGAGAACGCAGCCATTGAATGCCTAGGACGGCATCAGTATCTCCAATGTGGACTACATAGAAGTCATCCTTGACTTCGTAATTTCCCAATTGCATGGTCATGTTCGAGATTTTCTTTGTGCATGTAATATGGAAACCATCGGCAACCATGACCTTGAAACCTTCAAACTCCTCAGTTTGCAGCCCCTTCTTTGCTACCACAACTTCATCAATGAAGTTATGTGTTGCTCCAGTGTCGATCAAGGCAACGATTCGCTGCCCTTTGACCATCCCTCGAACCTTGAATGATTCATTTCTTTGGAAACTCGAAAGCTGAGCCAAGACTCCTCCACTTTCCTTCTCACCTCCGGACTCTTCTGGAGCTCTTTCTACTTCACTCTCCTCAAAATCAGATTGCTGGTCGGAAAAATCAGAACTACTTTCACCAGCAGAATAGTACTCAATCTGATTGAATTTAACTCCCTTAGGGCAAACATGATCCTGAGACCATTTTTCCCTGCACCGGAAACACAACCCTTTTCTTCTGAGTTCATTCAGGGTTTCAGGATCCAATCTGGTGACATGAGGATTATGATGTTTGAATTCCTTATGCTGAGGTCGCAAAGGAGGTCTATGCTGAGGTCTTTTCCCTTTATCCCTTTTCTGAAAGGGGGAGTTAGGTTGAAACTTCGCCTTAGGAGCAGCCCACTCCATGTTTCTTGCCTTCTTCATGGCCTCCTGCAGGGTTGGTGGATCAAAGGCTTTAATCCAACCCTTGAGTGGTTCTGTCAAACCTTCACTGAAGAGGATCACCAGTCTTCTCTCCGTGATTCCAGTCACCATGACTGAGAGTCTCTGAAACTCAGCAATGTAGGCATCAACTGTGCCATACTGTCTCAATTGTGCAACCTCTCTGAAATGAATTTCAGGATCCTTCTTTTCAAACCTCTCGATGAGCCTGGTAGTGAACTCATCATAAGCTGTGATAGACCGATGACCCAGAGTAATTAGGCCATGGTACCACCACTCGTGCGCCACCCCATCAAGGTGTAGCGTAGCGAACTTGATTGCTTCTTCTTCTGCCATTGGTCTGAGAGCTAGATAGTTATCCAGCTTCTGAATCCAAGCTCGGGCTGAACTGGAATCACTTCCGTCAAAGTGTGGAAGTGTCACCTTGTTGACAGCTTGGTACAAGTCTCCTTGATTTGATGGTCTTCTTTGATCATAGTGTCTCCCTTGTCCTTTGTTTTTCCTTTTATGATCCATGAAATCGTTATAGGACATATCCATCCTGATGTCGGCAGGTAGAGAATCATACTCTGCACGACCCAGTCTCAACTGCTCCACGAATGAAGCATTCTCTTCAGGATCTGGCTGATTGTTTACATGTGCCAAAAAGGTGGGTTTGAATGGCCTGGAGGAAATGTAAGTGTTGTTTGACACCGTCTGAGCTGCATGCTCATCATGCTGGTTGGAAGCACTATGCTCCCCTCTATGCCCTGAGTTGTTCTGTGGAGTGGTGTTCTGGCCCACTTTCCCCATCATGAGAGATACCATGTCCATCAAGGCATCCATCTTTCTTTCAAATCTCTTTCCTGGACTCATGAATCTTTCTCTCCCTTCTCTCCCTTTCCCACTGTCATCTCTGTTGTTGGTAATCCTCTCGTTACCCCCAACTGACCTCTCACCTTCTGCCATGTCTGTTTCCTGAGAAGACTCCCAATGAGCCCTCAAGATTCCTGAAGCTGTCTGACCTTCTGGAGGCTGATAAAGCTGGAACTGTTTTCCAACCTTCTTGTCTTCTCTTGCAAAGTACCTCTTTTCTCTGTCACTCATAGACGGATTGTTCACAGGATGGCAAGATCTTGGCTCTGATACCACTAAAATATTCCGAGCCAATTTTTTTCGATTTTATCAAATTGCAAATTACAAACAAAGCACCCGTTAAGGTTAGAGGATAAACCAAAACGTGCAAAAGCAACTCTAACCAGAATGTACGCCAGGGTCCCAATGTGGGCAAGGTGTGAGCATTGGTCAGAGGATCTGAAACAAAGTGCTTATGCAAGAGTTCTAACCAAGGATGGCGCCGATGATGGCGAGCATGTGGTCAGAGGATCTTCTACTCTAAATGCTGAAAGGGAACTTGACACCAAGTATGTGCTACCCAATCCAGAATGGAGTGAGGGGCGACCATATGGCAGAGTGATTACAAATAGCAATGCTTGAAAAGAAATGCTGAAAGCTGAAAACACTCAACACTTAGAATGTGCTTGCTAACCCAGAGTGGGAAAGTAGCTACCATAGGGCGGAGGTTGGCCTATTACGACAATTACTGGAGGAGTAATGACTATCACGAATAATGATGAAGCAATATTAAGAACAACTGGTCAGTACTACTACCAGCTTACAAAGATATTATTGCCAAATAAGGAAGATGCAGATTTCTCGAACTGTCACAATCAGATCTGCACTTTTTGTCATATAACCAGCAGCTTACAATCTTAGAGAATTGTTCATAACTTCCTCAATTTATGTCCAATCGATGTGAAATAAAATGCGATGCACTCTAATGATAAAGGCAACCAAGACCAAACACTAAAACAGACTCAAATACCACAAATACAATTTGCATGGAATTCAAGACAGCCTTAAGAGGTACGGCCCAGCTGAAAAGTTCGACCCTTCATTAAAAAATCAATACTTAACTAAAAAATCTGAAACTTGAACTAATGATGCGCCCTTCCTAGACAAAGAGATATGATCAACACCCAGAACACTTTTTTTGTATTTTTTTGACTTACAATTGAAAACTCGAATCTGCTGTATTAAATAATGCAAAATGCTGAAAACCACTAACATGCCAAATTAGATTTAATAATGCAATAAGCTGAAAACAATGCACACACTAAGTGCAACTCATAAATAGACTGAATCACCACTAGTTGTTGTCTTGCAAACAAGAAGCGATGCCCGAGCTAGGAGGCCTTCATTCCTCGAAGCAAACCCAGAGCCAATCCGGCAGCATAACAGTATGGTAGACGAAAGATGATGAAATGATGCTCAAGTCTCCTTTTTATAAGTTTCGGTTGACTTCACGAAACCCTAAAATCCAACTCAATAACAAAACCCTAGCTCTTTCTTCAAGATGGCGTCCTTTTCCCTTTTAGCTCAATATTCATATTTTAATTAAAATCAACACCTTGATTAATGCGCCCATATTAACTTGCTTTGACTTTGGAAAATTTTATCAAAAATTAAATATATCCTTAATGATGGTGCCACCCTTCAAGTCCACCTTTTAAAATAACATTAAGTCATTTGACTAGGCCAAGGTGATAAAATAACATTTAAATTATAATGTTATTTTTTAAGTGAAATGAGCTCAACTCCCCAAAACTGCATTCTGAAGTCCGAAACTAAATACGCCACTTGAGTCAACTGAAGGGGAAAGTCAACTGCCTGAGACCATCCTGTTTATTGCCAAAAATAGAATTTACTAAAAATAGTAAATTCTTGGAAATGCTTAGAAAGCCGAGATGAACACACCACTGTGAAGCTCTCTGAAAACCTAGAAAGAATCTGCCATTGAATCCACCAACTTCGAGCAAAGACATCCTCAAAAAATAGGAAACCCTAATTTTACCTTCCGACTAGCCTCCGGGTTTCCAGAAAAAAAGCTAACGGTCAATGGAAATATCAGGATTGAGAAGGGGACATTACAGACATTCACTATATGCAAGTTATTGGACAGTCTATTGAAAACATCCTTTTTCAACATACAACAGTAATTAACCTTATCTAAACAAAGATTATTGAACATGACTCTATAATAAATCAAAGATTCAAAAAAATGAAATGTATAGAGGAATAATAACCCATGCTTGGTTTAAGCTTTCCTCCAATGATGATGAAATGGTCTGTACTTGCAGCACTTCCAAACTAAGAAAAATCCTTTGTTTTAACTATGTTTCCCTCTCAGAAAATGCTCACTCAATAATTGATACATAGCTGGTCATTTTCTCAATTATGACTTAGAATTATGATGATTCACATTTCCAACAGTATGAAGGAATGACACTCAGAATTACGATGATTCACACTTCCAATAGTATGAAGGAATGACACTTAGAATTACGATGATTCACACTTCCACCAGTATGAAGGAATGACACTCAGAAGTATGAATATTTTTCTCTTCTTAGAAATTGATAACATACTCTTGCAATATGAAAGCTCAAGCTGGACAATGAAAACAATTATAATTGCAGAAGGAATGAATTTGATGAATGAAATTGAATGATGAATCCTAGCAGAATGACGACTTTATATAGAGCCTCATTCCCCAACGTATTCCTCATTTGAAGGCATGGTAATTGACAGGTATTTTTATTGACTGCTTCAAATGGTGTGTGGTGGATAGAAAACCCCATACTCAGCGAATTAAGAAGATGATCCGGCCTTCAAATTGACAGCAGGTAAAGAAAGATTCAAACTGGCTCCATTCAAATAGGAAGAATTGACACCTTCAGTAATGGCGTGATTCACCAGGTGAGATATTTTTAGAGACAAAGACTTACCTAAATTTCTCATTTCAATCCCTAATTCCAGCCGTCCATTGACACATTGCAAGCTGCGCCTGCATTTTCTCATAGTTGTGCGCTTCAACAGGTGCGCAAATTTCGCCAACCGTATTTTCATATTTCATGGCAAGTTCATTTTTGTTTTCCAAATATTTGAATTTCGACTTTATGAAGTATAATGTTTATTGAACATAATATTTCCCTTTATTCAAATTGCCAAGGTTTTAAATCCTTTGGATGGGTTATTTAACCTGATTTTATTCATGATGAAATAAGAGAAGGTCAATTTCATAATACTTAGGAAATAATTTGATTTCCCTAAATATGTGATGATAAATTAATCAAAGATTGATTTCCATTTTATTTAAATTAATATATATATTAATATTATATATACTTTATTACTTTATGTAATAAATAAATATATATATATATATATATTTATGTATATTATTCTTACTTTAATATATATATTTACATATAATATTAATACATATATATATTTTTACATGTACACACACACACACACACATAGATATATATAACTTCTGCAAACATATCGTAAGCCAGTTGTTATCTCCCATATGTTAATATATGTATATATACATATATACATATACATGTATATGTAAATCGACAGGCAATAATAATATAACATTATTAATATGCACATGCAATAGGTTGTGTACATATACACATATATATATGTCTGTATCTACCTCAATATGCACCTATATGTATGTATACCATATCGATGCAACCGTATGAGCATATCCGTTTGCCAATCACACGCTTGTATCGATATGTATATACATATGGATACGTGTATATACTATATATATGTATATATGTACCCTCCCTATTTACTTACATTCATATATGATACCATTGTAATGAACTTAATACCACGAGACAGATAACAAACAAACATCTCTCATAAAACGTACAAAAGAAGACATGACTCCTAATGCCAATCTATGACTATGGATGACTCATCTAACATAACTGACTCAGTTACTCACTCTATAGTGAAGTGTGTGTATGTATGCTCAGATAGTTCTCATTATCGGCTAATCGATGAAGCTCCTCTTGTAATGTCCCCATTTTAGCCATACATTCTTCTTGAGGATTTAGCCTATTTCCGGAAACTCATAGGCTAAGCAGATTTGGAAATTAGGGTTTCCACTTTCAGATACAATTTTGATGGCTTGCATGTGTGTTTTTCTGATGCATGTCTAGTGGAGCTTTCTGGGTTTTTGGAGAGCTTGAGGATGAGGTAACATGCATGTTAAAATAATGACATGCAATCTTGACTGATACCTTGCATGCAGAAAAGGTTTTTGGGTTTTTTTGGGTTTTTAGAGACCTCTAAGGTGGTGTGACATGCATCTGAATTTGACATCCTTTCCGGGCAGTTACTATTTATAGTAAGTCATGATGGTTGCTCGGTTTGTGCTTAAAAGATATTTGGAAACACTTACTATTTATAGTAAGTCATGATACTGCTCAGTTGGCGTATAGATGTGGTTTTGGCAAACTTACTATTTATAGCAATGTGCTATTTTTGGTAAGTATATTTATAGCAGTATCACTCTAGCAGCAACTCAACTTTTGCAGTTCAGTATGGCCGATCAGTTTGGCTATCTGTTGAGTTTGAAGTGAACTTACTATTTTTGGCATTGGCTATTTTTAGTAAGTCTAATTTTGGGCAGTAGCATTATCTGCAGTTCAGCTCAGGTCATCATGCCATTTTTGGTAATCCTTCAATTTCAGTATTGGCATTGGTTTTGGTTATCTCCTTGGACTAAGTTTTATACTTAGTCAATTTCATGTTTTTAAGTTGTACCCCCACGCCTAAGAGTGATAACTTCATGTTGTTTTAAAGAGGGGACATTAAGGGGTCAAATTGAGCATTTAATGATTTAATAAATGCTTTATTGTTTCAAATTGAAATGGATGCCTAAAGGGAAGGTGAATAATGTTTTATTATTTCAAAATAAAGTGAATGGTTAAAGGTGGCATCCCTTGGGAAGTTGAAGTGATTTGACTTCTTGGAATTCAGAGTGTTTCATTTGCCCATTGAAACTTATATATTGCTTCTTTTTGGAGAGTTGATTATATTATGTTTTGGAAAGCAAAGTTATGTTGTTGGAATGAATCCAGAACTTGGCTAAGGAGGAGCTTAGCAATTCTACTCCGTTCTTCGGGCCTGAAACTATGGTTCCCTAGGTGGTGGATTGAGAGTGTGCTTCATTCAAAAGTGCATGTTGTGCATCAACGCTGAAGAATTTGGTGATATTTTCCAGTTTTGTGTTTGTTGTTTTATGACAGGCTGAATTAAGTTTTCATTTACAGCTTTGGGTGTGAATTTATTTAGCTTGTGGGTATTGGTTCTATTGATTCCTATGCTAGAGGCGACCCCACTTGTGCATTTGCAGATTTTAATTCAAAGTCTCCAATTTTATATTGAAGTTCGACCTCTTTGGAGATGTTTTGGGATTCGTGCACAATTAATTTTTGAGATTTTGATGCAGTTTATGTGCTGGATATTGGGCGCCATCCTCCTTAAGAGCATTTGCATCTCATTTTAGGTATTTTGGAGGAGTTTTGAGGGATTTGTGAGCATTTTAGTGGTTTACAGTTTGCTGGTTATTGTTATCAGATTTCCATAAGTTCAGATTTTGATTTGTAATTCAGTGTTTGAGAGGTTCAGATGTTGGAAGAATCATCCTTCACATATTTGCATTGATTTTATCATTGTAACACTTGTAAATTGTAGATTTATTTCATTGTAAGGCTGTGAATTAGTAGTACTAATCCAATCATTATTATTGTTGCATTTACTTGTGAGTTTTAATGCAAACACTTTAACCCCTGGATGGTTTACCGTCAGTATGGAGGAATAAACAATTGTATCTCTCTTTCTCACCCACTGTTAAGTGGAGAATTCCCACTGTTGAGTGGATGCCTGTTGTAGCGGATGAATTAGTTTGAATTGTAACTTTTTTTCCCCACTAGTTAAGTGGTGGCGTGGAAATCTTTCATGGTTAGTTCACCGCCTAAGCTCCATTCAATTGTAACTTCATTTCAGTACTTGCTTAGTTTCTCCGCCGTATGACGACACCTCTCCTTCCTTATGATTGAGTGTGCATTCTTGGCGTTGAGTTTCTTTCAATTATAATCAATTTCAATATTTGAGTTATTTAGATCATAGGGATCCTTTGACCATATGCTTGCCCCTCCTCCCTCATCGGGTCTTAGGGCGCATTCTTGGTTAGAGTTACTATTCCGCATCCTTTGGTTTTATAAGGCAATTTGAAGCAGATTCATAAGATATTTTTGAGAAGGGATATAAGGATTAATGGGATCATATTTGTTGTTTAAATTAAAGATTTAAACTTAGACAAAAAGTATAAGAAACTTGCTGAGGAGAATGAGCAAATTAAATTGTCATTGCGAGAGGCATATATTAAATTGGAAGATACACATTTAGAATTGACTGACCAAGATAGTAATATAGGTCAATTACGAAAGAAGTTACAACATGGTGATGTGTTCGAATGTCTAAAGATGATTTGAAGTTTTACAAATAAATACTATATTAGCCAACTTCCTTAATAATTATGAAGACAACTCACATATATAACTGGCAAGTGATAAATATATTCTGAGAGTGTGCAGCAATTAATGAAGTTAAGGAGCCGTCGATTACACAAAGATTATGATTAAATGCAATGATTTAAAGACATACTATTATTGACAAAGATACACTATTTATGCTAGTCAACTTTATTGGAGCCCAAGACAAAAATATTATGGTCAACATTGTTTAAATAGTGGTCAACTTCCTAAGTGCCCAGCAAATGTATTATGAAGAGGAGCGGTTGTGTTGTGAAGACCAGCAAATGAGTATGTACAATGATTAAACTATAAAAAGAAAGCAAAGAAAAAAGATGAATTTAAAAAGCAGCGATTAATATTGGTGGAGCAACAATTCATGTATAAAAGCTAATGTCTTTGCAAAGGTGGCAATTTGTTTAAAAAGCATATAGGACACATATTGAATAAGACAAAAAAGAAGCATCTCTGATATAAAGACAAAATTTGTCTTATCTAATATGAAAGTAAAAGGCAGCGATTCATTATAGACACCTATTATGATGGGTTATGCTTATGTTTTTAAAGGCAATTATCAGGTTTTGAAAAGCATAATTAGTAAGTGAAAAAGGTAGCGTTAGAAATAAAGAGACTATAAAGAATAGTTAACAAAGGTTATGTTACTTTTAAAGGGATATCACCTTTCAAAAGGATGTCTTCCTTCATATTGTGACATGAAGGTATAAAGGGAAGTAAGAAATGGAATTAGAGAAGTGAGGAGAAAAAAGAATATATAAAGAAAACATTCAGATCTATATATGAAGGTTTAAGAGGCAGATATAAAAGAGAGATTCATGCACATATAGAAGAAAAGATCTCACTGATATAAAATCTATGCAGAGATAGAAGAGAAGATTGTGCAGATATAGAAGAGAGATTTATGACAGAACTTGTGAAGCAAATATAAAGAATTCATGAGCAACTTTATGACAAAGTTTTGAGCATATTTTTATGAAGAATATGTGCAGATTTTTGTGAAGAAATATATGCAGATTTAAGGACAGATTTCTAAGTGTTTTAGGAGAGATTTTAGGGCAGATTTATGAGTGCATTGAATATACTATAATAATGGAGTTATGGCAGATTTGTGAAGAAAAGTCCATAGAGATTCAAAGAAGTTTATGTGCAGTTTTAAAGGAGATCGAAGAGCAGATTTGTGAAGGAAATACAATCAGAATTGTAAGAAGAAAAATATGTTCACCATCCGTTGAAAGAGCAACATAGAAGGTTGACCTTAAATTTGGAAGTTGGTGCTTCCTAAAGGAGATGTTGGTGCCTCTAGTGGGTTGGTGCTCACAAATTGAATTAGGGGTTGGTGCCTCTAGTGGGTTGGTGGTCATGAATTGAATGAGGGGTTGGTGCCTCTAGTGGGTTAGTGCTCACAAATTGAATGAGGGGTTGGTGCCTACAAAATTTGTAAAAAGAAGAATTTATATAAAAACATTAATTTTCCGTGGTTTTTTTCCTTAAGGGTTTCCATGTAAATATCGCGTGTTATTGTGTTCTTCTCATGTGCATGACTATTGATGTTGAGTAAATAGTGTTATTATGATTGATAAAGTTTTAACTTAGTAAAAGTGCATGATTTTTGGCTCTCTCGTATGATATGCTTGTTTGTATATACTGGCCGACCATATTTTCTGTAAACCCTTTTCCTCTATTGATTGTTGTGGTGTACAAGTTAATCAATGGAGGAAATGGGGCATCATACAGATGACCCCCCCTCGGGAGTTGGGATGGCTAACTCTAAGTTATATGATTTTGGCGACATGCGCAAGGATGCTGGGTTGTTTAGAGACATTGTTGCAAAAGAAAATAGGGTTTCAATTCCGGAATCAGCCCATTTCATTAATGTTGAGAATGGAGCTGTCTTCAAAGAGTCGTAAACCGGAGGAGACAAAGGTAAGTGCCCTACCAAATGTCTTAAAAACTCTGTTGTTGTTCCTAATGATGATATGGTGGGTGACCTAGGCAGAGAAGGGAATAGATTAAATAGCATAGCAATTTTTTTCATGGCCCTTGACAGCAATAAAACCCTCGCAAGGAAATATTTTGATCAATGGCTGTATAATGTATGGAATAAAAAGTTGGGAATTCATCACACATTTTGTAGGATGATTCAAAAACGGATTTTTTAAATTCTGTTTAAAACTAAAGAAATGCAATTAAAGATTATTAAGAAAGAATTCTAATTCGTCTACAACTCTGTATTTAGGGCAATTGCATGGTCCTTGAATCTGTTAAACGAGGAAGTGGTTGCTCTCTCTTATCCAAGATGGATAACTCTAAAAGATCTTTTGCTCATTTTATGGGTGTTCATCCCTCAAATTGTGGCACAATTTGGGAGGGTTCTCAAAATTGGAGACACAAAAAATTCTTTACCACACATGGATGTAATGTCTCATTTTGGGATTGCCCTAAATCTTGCTCTAGCATCACAAGTATAATGTAGTTATGGTTATAACTTACCAAATTAAATGCTTTAAGAAGATAAATCTTGGTTTAGGTTCTGCAATCATGTTAGCTATTATTGGAATATAACTCATATGATCAAACATAAATGTCTCATCTATTTGAACCATGTAAATACCCAACCATTTCAAATGCATAATGGGAGTTTAATCATAAAAGGAATTGGATTGAAAACATGATAAGTCTGCGCAAAGCTATCCCCACTAAACCCAAGAGCGGATACTCACCCTCTTGGCCCCAAGTGGCAGGCACGTTGGACATCCAACATGTGGTGGTCTACTTAGTGGGTAAACTTGTATTTGCATTCCCTATCCATGCTTCCTTATCCATCCTTCTTATGATTTGTGATTTCTCCAACAATCAACCACTGTAGAGGTTGGAAAGGAAATCACAGTAGAGTGCTCGAAAATCCTCCTATCTAAGCCCAACAGCAAACACTCACCCTCTTGGCCACAAGTGGCAGGCACATTGGACATCTAACATGTGGTGGTCTACTTAGATGGTGATCTCGTATCTGCTCCACTTCCTTGCATTTCCTCTTCTCCTCCATATGATTACTTAGTACAAATCAAATGAATTAGGATCTATTATCCATATTTATATTAAAGAATCGTAATTACTTATAAGACTCAATAATTGCTGCAAGCATCATTATTGCATAATCGTAAATAATATATATATATATATTTTACATTATATATTTCTAATTGATTTCAATCTTCCCATAAATAATTTATATGAACTTATTTATGTATATATATGTATTCCATCTTCTGATTATATCTGTTGTTATTTTGAATGCAGATTTGATTATATTTGTTGATCTCTCCATATCAGAAATATTTATTTCATTTCTTGATTGCAGATATATTTCTCCTTGTTCCTTTTTTCCATACTCTTACTCTTTATATTTTTATGTCTCTTGGAAGAGAGACATCCATTTGGATAGACACAACCTTCCAAAGAGACATGGCCCATTAATCCGTTACCTTTCATTTGTTGTCTTTTTAGCACATTAACAACCTAACGTGGTTGATTTATATCTTCTTTTTACATAGGCGCCCAGGTATGCATGGGCCGATAGTTACCTTAAATATATTCACAGCCTTTCTGCATATTATTTTACTTATAATTGCTGCCTCATAGGATCGCTTCATTTATTAGTTGTTTGTCTTTTTTTGAGGATTATACTAAATAAATCGTTGCTGCTTATCCTGTCATTGCTCATTTTATGTTTACATTAATATATTAACCGTTTCTTATTTCACTATTATATTTGTATTAGTTTTATATATGTGTTAATATTTAGAGTATTATATTTTTATAATAACAATATTTCAATTTATATTTTAATATTTACATTGTCATTTATTTATTTGCTTTTTAATGCTCGAGTTTTTAGTGTTGCAATTTTAGGGGCATGACAATGGATGCAAGAGTTCTAGTTTCAATCATCCCAGGTGTGGAAATACCTGAGGAAGTGGAGGTTGAAATTGAAAGCTCTATCCTAACCTTTAAAATAGAGCTCTTGGGTGAACTCAAAGCATGCTTCCTTTGCAAAAAGGAGGGGCACGTGAGGAAAATTGCCCAATTCTATAAGGATGGGAACAATTATAGAAAAAAAGTTAATAAAAGCAAACCTTAATTTTGTTGATGATATTATGCAGCCACGTGAAGAATACTTCTAGGCACGATCTGATTGAAAGATAAATTTTGATGTAGCTTTAGCTATTTAAATTTATATATAATCGATTTATGTAAAGAGGCGATTAAGATAAATTTAAATTTAGCTTTAGCTATTTAAATTTATATATAATCGATTTATGTAAAGAGGCGATTAAGATAAATTTAAATGTAGCTTTAGGCTTTTAGCTATTTAAATTTATATATAATCGATTTATGTAAAGAGGCGATTTAATTGATGATTCAAAAGATAATTAAAAGTCATAATAAATAATTATGATTAAATATTAAATAAAATCGCTTTTATGGAAAAGTGTGATTTTCTCTTGAGGCTGACTTGTTTATGAAAAGTCACTTTTGTTTGGGCGGACCTCCTTCTTGAAGGGATGTGATCTTTCCTTCACTTGTGTATATATACAAGATGTTTCTCATTCATTTGGTCATCAAGTTTATTCATAGCATTCAAGGAGAAGTGCAATCTGAGCAGCAGATCTAATTTGTATCAGCAAATCATCATCTACAGCATTAGGTCGATTATAAAGGAGAATCATAGTCATTTGTGTCTTTGCATCTAGGAGAGGTGCTGCTATTAATTGTATTGTTTAGGCATCACATTGTGCCTAAAGTTGTAAGCAGATTTCTGCTCTCATTATTATCAATATATAAGAGATATATTGGCTGGGTTTTTCTCCCTTAGGTTGGAGGGTTTTCCTAGGGTATTAGCTGTGTTCTTGTATTGTTTTTGAATTAATTTTCGCATTCTAATCTGATCATATAAAACTAACATGGTATCAGAGCGGGTTTGAAGAAGATCTTGATCAGATTTGTGTCTTGTTCAGCGATACCCTTATTTATTTCTCATCTTTGTTTACCTCTATCTCTTTGTCAAGATGGTGAATGGTCTTAAGATTGAGGATAGGCTTGAGGGAGCATCAAACTTCACTTCGTGGAGATTTAGGATCATGCTCACTTTGGACGAAAGCGAATTGGCAGAGTTTGTGGAGAGCTCTGCCCCCAAGCCTATGGATGAGGAAGAGAAGGCCCTATGGAAGAAGAAATATATTAGGGAAAAAAAGATGTTAGTTGATTGTGTTAAGGATCATATTGTTCCTATTGTCTCCAAGTTAAGGACTCCAAGAGAGATGTTCAAAACCTTGGAGGAGATGTACGAGATCAATAACCCCAGCCGGGCTCTTGCACTGAAGCAACAACTCCATCATTTGAAGATGGCGAAGGGAGAATCTGTCATTGCCTACTTCATGAGAATAACCGAATTGAGAGATCAACTCTCGTCTATTGGGCATGTTGTCGATAGCAAGGATTTGACCATGTTGGCTCTTAATGGTCTTCTTTCATCTTGGGAGTCTTATATTCAGGGAATCAGTGCAAGATCAAAACTTCCCAAGTTTGATCGGTTGAGGGTAGACTGTATTCAAGAAGAGTCTAGGTTGGCTGCAAGAGGTATTGGGCAAAGCTCCGTTAATGAAGACATTCATGTTCTTGCCACTCAATCCTCGAAGAAGAAAGGGAAAGATGGGAAGAAAGGCTATTTCAAGAGAAATAGAGACAAAGGAGCTGATGGTGGCCCCACATTTAACAAGAAGAGGGACCTCTCCAAGGTCCAATGCTTCCGATTGTGACAAGTATGGTCGCTTTGCAAAAGAATGTCCTACCAGGCCTAGGTAGCAAGCCGCCATTGCAAATGTTGATGACGTCTCTCCACAGAAGGATTCAAGTGAATACCTATTCTATTCAACCTTGTCAAGCAATGTAACTACCAACACCAACACTTGGCTGATTGATAGTGGTACCTCTTGCCACATGATCGGTTTTAGGGAGCATCTATCTAATTTGGTGCAAAAAGATTCTAGCGAACAAGACATTATTGGAGATGATGCTAGTTATTTTGTTAAAGGAGTTGGGACCTCATCTCTTCACTTGGATTTCGGCGATTCCTTGTAGTTGGATGATTTGCTATTTGTTCAAGGCATCAAGAGAAACCTTGTTTCCATCTCAGCCTTGGAAGACAAGGGTTATAAAGTTGCCTTTTCAGAAGGCAAAGTTCTTATATGGGCAAAGAACTCCAACATCAAGACTGCTCGGGTGATTGGAGTTAGACATGGGTGTCTCTACAGGCTATGCACTCATCCATTTCAGGCTCTAGTGCATGATTCCTCAAGTTTGTGTGATCTTTGGCATCGAAGATTGGCTCACCTTCACTTTCAAGCTCTACCTATTATGGAGAAGATGGTCACCAGCCTTCCGAAATTCAACCAGAAGCATGAAGGAACCTGCAAAGGCTGTGCTTTGGGTAAGAATACAAAAGGTCCATTCCATAGTAGTGAAAGTAGATCCAAATGTGTTTTAGATCTTATTCATTCTGATTTATATGGTCCAATGTCTATTGCATCTTCGAGTGGTTTCTTGTATTACATTATTTTTATTAATGACTACTCTAGAAAGATTTGGATTTATTTTTTGAAATCTAAAGAATCTAAGGAGATATTAGAGAGATTCAAAGAATTCAAAGCTCAGGTGGAGAATTTATCCAGAAAGAGGATGAAGGTCTTGAGATCCGATAACGGAGGAGAGTACACTTCTGTTGTCTTTCGTAACTTTTGCATTGAAGTAGGGATGAAGAGGGAGTTCAGCGTGCCTTATAATCCTCAACAGAACGGTGTTGCGGAGAGAAAGAACAAATCTATTGTGGAAGCGGTCAAAGCCATGATTCATGACCAAGACCTGCAAATCTCTCTTTGGGCTGAAGCATCCAGGACTGCTGTCTATGTCTAGAATAGAAGTCTTCACAGAATCTTGGAGAATATAACTCCTAAAGAAGCATTCTCTAGGGTGAAGCTTGAAGTAAGTCATTTAAGGATCTTTGGATGTCTAGTGTATGTTCATGTACCAAAGGAAAACAGGACAAAGTTGGAACCTTCTGGCAAGAAGGGAATTTTGGTAGGCTATAGTGAGACATCAAAAGCCTACAAAATCTACATTCTGGGTCAGAAGACAATTGAGATTAGTAGAGATGTCACATTTGAGGAGGATGCTGCATTCAGAAGATCCAAGGGTACTCATATGGAGATCGATGAAGAAGAGCCTCCTTAGGATATAGAAGTTGACCATGTTCCTGAGAATCAGAGGGAGGCTCCAGAACCTAAAGGAGATGATGATCCAGTTGAGCCCTTGGAACCTACTAATGGGTACAGATATTGTGATTAGAAGGAAAAGACCTCTTTGGGCCAGGAAAATAATGCAGGAGGCAGAAAGTTTTGCAGCCCCAAGAGGAACCTTCAGAGAAAGTAAGAGACCTAATAAGTTCTCCAGTTATGTAGACTTGATGATTCAGATTATTGAGTCAGAGCCTTCCAGTGTTGAGGAACCTTCTAGTCAACAAGTTTGGAAAGATGCTATGACTGAAGAGTATCAATCCATTCTTAATAATGATGTATGGGACATCATTCCAAGACCCGAAGACAAATCTGTGGTGTCTTCTAAATGGCTCGTCAAGATCAAGCATGCGGTTGATGGGAGCATTGAAAAGTACAAGGCCAAATTCGTGGCTAGAGGGTTCTCACAAAAAGAGGGAGTTGACTATGAAGGAACCTTTGCTCCAATGACTCGTCATACTTCTGTCAGAATCATTATTGCTATTGATGCATCTAGAGGATGGAAGATTCACCAAATGGATGTAAATACAACCTTTCTGAATGGTGTAATAGAAGAAGAGGTTTACATTGAGCAACTCGATGGATTTGAGGTACATGGGAAGGAGTCTCATGTTTGCAAGCTGAAGAAGGCCTTGTATGGTCTTAAGCAGGCTCCTTGTGCTTGGTACGAAAGGATTGATCGTTACCTATTGAGTTTGGGTTTCTCAAAGAATGATGCAGATTCTAACCTCTACTTCAAGGTAATAAATGGTGAAGCATTGATTTTGGTTTTTTATGTTGATGATCTAATTATCACTGGAGAAGAACACCTCATTCTCAAATGTAAGGAGTTAGCTTTTGAGTTTGAAATGAAGAATCTTGGTCTCATGCATTACTTTCTTGGCTTAGAAGTTTGGCAAAAGTCAAATGAGATGATTCTAAGTCAAGGGAAGTATACCATTGACATTTTGAAGAGGTTTGGTATGATTGATTGCAAACCTATGTCTACACGTATGGAGACCAACTTACATAAGTTGAAGCAGGCTGCAGCTAGTTCAGAACTGGTGGATCCCACGATGTACAGGTAGCTGATTGGTTCATTGATGTATCTAGTTAACACTAGACTAGATATCTACTATGCAGTGAGTGCACTTAGTCAGTTTATGTGTGAACCAAGGCAGATACATCTTGTTGCAGTGAAACATATCCTGAGATACTTGCGTGGCACAGTTGGATATGGGTTGAGATATTCTTCAGGTGTGGATTTGTAGCTGCATGGTTTTACTAATTCTAATTGGGTAGGGTGTGTCACTGATCAGAAGAGTATCTCTAGTTGTTGCTTCAGTTTGGGATCTTCTATGATATCCCAGTGCAATAGGAAGCAGTCTTCAGTGGCATTGAGTACAACAGATGCCAAGTATATAGCAGCTTGTGTGGCAGCTCGTCAAGCAGTGTGGCTTCGAAAGCTCCTTGTAGAATTGTTTGGACAATCAATGGAGCCTACCATCATTCATTGTGATAACCAAAGCTGTGTGAAGCTTTCTGTCAATCCTGTGTTTCATGACATAACTAAACATGTTGAGATCAAATACCATTATATCAGAGATATGGTATTGAGGAAAGCTATACAGTTGAGGTATATCAGCATTGATGAGCAGACAGCAAACATTCTCACCAAGCCCCTCTCTAGGATAAAGTTTGTGTACTTTTGAGATAAGCTTGGTATGGTGGAGAATCAAGCCCTAGCTGAGAAAACGAGTCTCAATATCAGTGATCCTTTGTTAATGCATTTCTCTATTGAGAGAGATTTGAGGTGAAAGCCCTTGTTTCCACCCTCTGGGAGAGCCATGGTGGATGTCATGTGTGTGACTCCATGATAGCATCACGTGAGGGAGTCCGTGATGATCTTTCTTGTACTTGTGTTTCACCCTCTGGGAGAGCCATGGTGAAAGTCACGGTGAGGTGACAACATCACATTAACTGATGAGCACTTGTACATACCATCTATGGAGGTAGCCATGATGGTTGATATCACGATGAGGTGATATCTGATATCACAATGAGGTGATATGCTTTCACGATGAGGTGATAAACTCTTTTCTTACGTGGATGTAGCCATGTTGATTAATAGTACTATGAGGTGATATGTCTTACATAGGTGGAAGTATTCCTCCCTAGCTGAGAGGGAGTGTTGATGATATTATGCAGCAACATGAAGAATACTTCCAGGCACGATCTGATTGAAAGATAAATTTAAATGTAGCTTTAGCTATTTAAATTTATATATAATCGATTTATGTAAAGAGGCAATTTAATTGATGATTCAAAAGATAATTAAAAGTCATAATAAATAGTTATGATTAAATATTAAATAAAATTGCTTTTATGGAAAAGCGTGATTTTCTCTTGAGGCCGACTTGTTTATGAAAAGTCACTTCTTTTGTTTGGGCCGACCTCCTTCTTGAAGGGATGTGATCTTTCCTTCACTGGTGTATATATACAAGATGTTTCTCATTCATTTGGTCATCAAGTTTATTCATAGCATTCAAGGAGAAGTGCAATTTGAGCAGCAGATCGAATTTGTATCAGCAAATCATCATCTACAGCAGCAAGTCGATTATAAAGGAGAATCATATTCATTTGTGTCTTTGCATCTAGGAGAGGTGCTGCTATTCATTGCATCGTTTAGGCATCACATTGTGCCTGAAGTTGTAAGTAGATTTCTGCTCTCACTATTATCAATATATAAGAGATATATTGGTTGGGTTTTTCTCCCTCAAGTTGGAGGGTTTTCCTAGGTTATCGGCTGTGTTCTTGTATTGTTTTTGAATTAATTTTCGCATTCTAATCTGATCATATAAAACTAACAAATTCTAGTCTGCAAGCCTCGTCAAGAAGAGTGGTAAGCCATGTTCTTGAGGGAGGTTATGGCCTCGAGATGGGATTTATAACAAATCGTGATTCATCCGACAAAGGTGTGGGTAAAAGTGGAAATGTTCGTATTTTGGGTGTAAAACATAAAATTAGAAATTCTGATGATTTAATTTTGGACCTTTCCCTCGAGTGTAACGACCCCATCCTTGGGTAATTAAAAAATTTCTAACATTTCATTTCAACATATAAAAGTAACATTTAACAAAGACATTACAATAAAATTCTTCCTTTCTTTATTGATACATAGATGCAAGTTACAATATATATTTCCACATGAATTCCATTTTCATTGTAAATATAAATCAGAGTACAAAAGTAAAACAATTACATACATAGCTCGTAAGCTTTTGCACAAATAGTAGTAAGATGGTCCAGGTTCCCTTCCTTTCAAATCTTGGTGTATCTGTCGCCTGCTGTGGAGGAGAAACATCACTCAGGCGCTTTTCCGCCAACCACAGACTGTTAATGTGGTCCCCCGCACATCTATCATTCAATAGATGGCCCTCCCTTCGAACGAAGAGATTGGCAAAGTAACCGGCTGCGACAACCCAACTGAGCATAGCGTTGTGTCCTATACATCTAGGACTTGTTGTTTCACAATCCCGAACTAGCATGATGGATCACAATGAACTGATAGTGTAGTCTCAATTATCTCACATCTAAGTGGATATCATACCTTCCACTACTTTGGCCAAAGTATTCACATTCAGTACTTCGAATGAAGGTCATCTATCATATACACTACTCAGGGCCGATTTGACTTAAGGCTATCTTACACTACGCATAGGTATCGTCCTTTACTTTTGGATAATCTTTTATCCCAGACTAATCTACAACATTTTTCTAAGAGGTTTACACAAGATAGGTATATCCTGTTTCAGACATCCTACCTTCAAACAAACTGCTTAATCAGGAATTGAAATGCAGTCAACAAGGGTCCCTCGGGTAACTCCTAACATGGAATTCTTTATCCATGGAGTACATAGCTTTTCTTAGTCAACCTACTAACTTTAAAGCTTTAGACTACCTTGGTACTAGTTCCATCCTCGACCTAGTATTTAATAACTAGTTCGTCTTTTCCTTTATATAAGGAATTCAAGCAGTATTCAAGTAATTTCATTTCAATCATTCCCTTTATAACATGGACTATCTATTCTTCCATAACAAGCTATAAACAGGCTTTTCCCCTTATAAACGAGTTTTCCTTTTATAAACAAGTCATTCCCAAGAATTCAAGCTATTTACTTAAAAACAAGCTTTCTCAATGAAATTAAGTATTTCATAATAACATGCTATCCTTTTCACAAACCAGCATTCCTTTCACCTTTCACAAACAAGCTTTCCTTAAGTTATTTCATAACAACAAGCTATTCTATTCCAACAAAATTTCTTCTAGTGCTTTCCTATTTTACTTCCTTTCTCAAAGCAAATTCTAATTCAAGCAAATCAATTAACATACAAAATTAATCAAATACATTTCACATGCCTATTTCCTTGCTGTAAATGATTCCAGTTTGCAGCTACTTCTCCTCCTTCTTCAGTGTCACTCCTCTCAATTCTGGTTTCTATTACTGGCTCTGTATTTTATGCTTGCAGCATATAAATACCAGTCTCTCAGAAATGGTGAGGAAATATATGCAAGTTGGCTCTCAACAAATGCAATACAGCAATGACAGAGTAAGGCTCTCAGGCAAATGCTTCTACTGCAATGTCAGAATATGGCTCTCAAAATGCTTCTACAGCAATTACAAACTATGGTTCTCAAAGGAATTTGTTTTTAAGCAAAAACAGATAGGAAATTCATGTGTATCACAATGAGAGAAACTCCTATATTTATAGGTTTCAAATTCTCATGCTTTCTACATTTTAGGCATGAGAATTCGACACCTTTCTCTTGAAAATGTCAAAATGTGCAGTGGCAGCAATCTAGCATGTTACTCAGCAAAAAGGAGAGATGATTCGAACTAATTAATGAAGAAGGTTTCAACTCTCACATGGCAAAATATGAACGGAAGACACCTACAGGCGTTACTCTTCGAAGGCTGTAACAACCCCAAAACCGGGTAAACAAAAAATTTTTTAATTTCACTAATAAGATACAAGGAAATACAATTAAATGACAAAGTAAATAACTTTTCTTTTCATTCTAATTGAACATTTCATCATAAAGAAATAAAAGACATGATACATCATTGTTCTATTTTCCAAGTAAATAACAGAGTACGCTTTCATGATTTCTTTTCTTCAAAATAAAAAGCAAGGTAAGAATCTTACAAGTTTCAAACATAGCTCGGAAGCTTTTGAGCAAATAGGAATAAGACTGTCCAGGATCTTCCCTTTCAAACCTTGGTTCATCAGAAGTCTTAAGGTGGAGGGGAAACATCACTCAGGTGCTTTTCCACCAACCACGGACTTATATTGCGGTCCCCCGCACGTTTACTGTTAAGTAGACGGCCCTCCCTTCTTCGAGGAGATTGGTTGGGTAACCGGTTCTGTATGACCAACTGAGCATAGTGTGTAATCCTACATAACTAAATCCTTGTGTCCTCACAATCTCAATCTAGCATGTAACCTGGATTACTGTGAACTGACAGTGTAATTCGTCTCACAGTCTAAGTGGACGTTAGGTATACTACACTACTTTGGCCAAAGCATTTCGGCAGTACTTATACTGACGGTCATCTATCACTTGCACTAAGTCAGGTTTGGTTTGACTTAAGGCTGCCTTATCCTACGCGTAGGTTGAGTCCTTCAGTGGGTAGTCAATCACCCTAGACTTCCTACTTCAACTACTTAAACAGGAAATGGAGTACAGTCAACAAGGGGTCCCTCTGGTACTTCCCAACATGGAAATCTATATCCATGGAGTACGTAGCTTTCTCTAGTTAACCTATTTAACTCTAAAGCTTTAGACTACCTTGGTTCTGAATCCACCCTCGTCCTAGTATTTAGTAACTAATCCCTTTCCTTTACTTAAGGAATTCAAGCAGTATTCAAGCAATACAAATTATAAGGTACTTTACTAAAAGTAAACAAATATTTCCCTTTCAAAATCATCTATGATTTCAAATGATTTGTTTCAACATGCTTTTAAGTTATTCCAATTCATCAAGTTCTCTAAGCTATTTCAAAAGCTTTTCTAAGGAAATTAAACTATTCCCCAATTTGACCAACTCTTTAAGCTATCTCTTAAATTCAATAAGCCTTTTCTAAGGAATTAAACTATTCCCAATTCAGCAATTTCATAGAACATAGAGGTTTCTTTTTATTTTTCCTTTCATAAAGCAAGACATAATCAAGCAATCTAATCATACAATTTAAAATAAATAACAGAAAATCTATCAACATATATCTCATGCCTGATTTCCTTTTGCGTATGAGCTTGATCGGTAACTTCAATCCTTGCTCCACCGTCCTTCGCAGCCTTCTCTTAACTTAAGCAAAAACTACTTTCAGGTAAATGCAAAAAGTGTTCTCAGCAATACTGTCTCAATTGCAAATGATTTTCACAAAATGGCAATGGCTTTCACAAAAATGGCAATGGCTTTCATAAAAAAAATGGCAATGGCTCTCATAGAATGACAATGGCTTTTATAAAATTTGAATTCCAAAACACAGAAATACCATAGCACTGTATTTCGAATTTTCCAAGGCAAGAAGAGTGAAATGAAAAGATTGAGTGTGTTTCAACAATGAGTGAGAACCTATTTATAGGTTTCGAATTCTCATGTTTCCTACCTTGTAGGCATGAGAATTCGACACCTCTCATTTTGAAAATGTCAAAATTCGCAGTGGCAGTCACACAGCAAAAGAGTTGATGATTCAACATAATTTCTCAAGAATGTTTCAACATATCACATGCCAAATTCGTGGATTAACCACGTACAGGTTTAGTCACTGGGAAAAGCCCTAAAAAATGGCGAACTGAAGAACAAATGGCGTTTTGGATTTTGCTGCTGAAAACGTCAAGGTTACGCACCCACAGTTCATGCCTCCTTCCACCCACGCGTCCCAGACCGGTGGCGTTCAAGCATCCGCGACCAGGTCTAAGCTACGCGAGCTGGGCGCGGATTATTCTCCTTAGTTTTCCACTGTTTTCTGGTTCAACAATCGCGCGATTTCTTCCCATGAAGAAATCCGCGATTTTTCAGTTTACTCAAACATTAACTTTAAATTTTTTTAAACAGTCTATAGTTCAGCATTTCGAAATTCTTTTTCCTTTTATATTTTCCAAGTATTTCAATATTTCGAAATTCCTTTGTATGGTTTGCAAAGTATTTACCAAAGACTATAAAAGTTTTTATTACCTTTATTTCCAAGGTAAATAAACTCAAATTCCTTTATAAGATAAATGTAAATTTAAATGCCAAAGATTTATAGTTTATACAAAATCTTTCCAAAGTTTTAGATATTTTAATATTTTCATTAAAATGTATTAATATATTTTATATTATATTCAATACAATATTATTATAGTTTTTAACTTACCTTTCTTTTAATATATAATATATAAATATATCTATATAATATTCAAAATATTACATTAGATATATTAATATATTATATTACCGATAAAACTATAATAACATCGATATTAAATATATTATTAAATATATTAATTAACTTACCCAGTTTACACTTAAACATATCTATACATGTTTATTTTCAAATCTCCAATTACGTGTATTATAGGCCAGTCAGAGCACCTCTAATGGACGTAATTGCATAAACACGTATTTATACATTTAACCGTAAATTCCAGGCATCAGTAACTTATCAGTTCACATTTCACATTCAAGGCTCACAGAACAGTAAGTCAGTCAATCAAGGAACACCACTCATAAAGCATGAAGAAGTAATCATAACTCCTAAGCCTAAGGATGACTTATCATGACAACTTAATCTGACTCAGTTCCTAAAATCCTCAGTGAAGTGTGTGTATGCTCATACGATCAACTTTACCGGTTAGTCGACCAAGTTCCTCTTCCTGAGTGATATTTCCCCTCCACCTGGAGGAATAGCTCCTGTTCCTGCATCCATGGCACAAAACCACGGCAGTCAAATGCTCACAATATTTGCAGTATATATATATATAAATCAAATATATAAAACAAGACTAATTATTTTCCTCTATTCATTGTTTTATTCAAGAATAACATCAATCAAGAATACAGAATGAGCCAAACATAACATGTAAACAGGATTTCATATTGTCAACAAAATTCAATCACATTTATTCATTCAAAACCTTCCTTACAATCAGAATGCTTTAAGCATTACTAGAATAGTAACTATACAAATTCCGGGGTGTAACAAAGGCGCTTTAGAAATGGCAGATTAATCTCAGTAAGAAAATGTCAAGGTAAAAACGCAGCCATCTGGCTTTTATTCCGCCCCTCCCTTCGCATTTCCCATAATGGTGGCACTTGCAACATGCGACCTGGTCTATTGGCGTGAAGAGCTATGCGCGGTTCATCATTTTCACCATTTCGGCCATTCCACAGTCCGTGGTTTTGAGTATGAAGGAAATCCGCGATTTTAACTTTACCCAAGGTTTTAAAATGTATTTGCTTAAACCTTTCAAAAGACTATAATATTTACCATTTAAATTCTCATGATATTTCAAACGTATTTTCCCAATAGACTATGGAAGTCGAAAATACTTTCTTTACTTATGGTAAATGTATTTTATTTGCCAAATGACTATACAAGTCAATTTTAATTATTTCCAAGGTAATATTTATCCAAAATATAAACAAGATATTATATTTATATTTTTCATTATATTAAATATATATCATATTATAGTTTTATTTACCGTATTTAAATATATGTATATATCTATATAATATTTAAATATTACTATAGATATATCTATATATTTTATTCCAGTTAAAACTATAATAATGTTTATATTAAATATAATATTAAATATATTTATATAAACACATTTAAATATATCTATACATATTTGTATTTAATTATCCATTTACGTGTATTACAGGCCAGTCAGCGTACCCTTAATACACGTGTTTGTACAAACATGTATATATACATTTAACTGTAAATTCTAGGCATCAATATAATGCTATAACAACATTATAGCTAGTGTGCATATGTTTATAGGTGTGCCAACCATGTATACATATCCGTATATATGCCATGTCGACACATGTGTATGGCATAATAATTGCCCATCATACATATGTATCGACATGTCATACGTGTTGTTACGTACATATGAGTGGTACATGTATACGCATATACATCCTGTCTATACCACACTTATCAGTTCACATTTCACATTCAAGGCTCACAAAACAGCAAGTCAGTCAACAAGTAACACCACTCATGAAGCATAAAGAAGTAATCAAAAACTCCTAAGCCTAAGGATGACTTATTACGATAACTCAATCTGACTCAGTTCCCAAAACCCTCAGTGAAGTGTGTGTATGCTCATATGATCAACTTTACCGGTTACTCGACCAAGCCCCTCTCCCGAGTGATGTCTTCCGTCCGCCTAGAGGAATAGTTCCTGTTCTTGCAACCATAGACATACAATCTCGGCTATTACTTGTTCACAACATCAACAATATACAAAACATCTGAAGTTAGAATATTCATAATTCAATACTATGCATGCAACATTCATCAAGGATAACATCGAGAGAAGTATCAATCAAATGAGACAATCATTTTAAATAGAGCACATTCATTTTGATAACAAAACACGTTTTATTCATCTCAAAGATTCAAACATTACACTCAATTGCCCTATGCAATAGTAGCTATACAATCGGGGTGTAACATCGAGGAGGAATAACTCCTATCAAGGGAAGGCAAACTGTTTAAAAATTATGAGGGTTCTGAAGCTGTCTTGGCTCTTCACCTTCGACCGCACTAATGGAGAACCAAGTGTGCTCAAGAAAAGGGTGAGTGCCTAGTCAAGATGGCGGAGGTGCCCAAAGCTATTAAAAATAATCCCCTCGGTCACAAAAGGAATGCAAAGGAACTTGTGCTTGATAAAATTAAAAAACAAATAGCAATTAATAAGAAATGATGAATTGAGTTAAGGCCGGTAGTAAAGGCCAAGAAGTTAAAGAGGTTCCAAATTCAGAATACCAATCCGATTGGAGTAATAACCACCCTACGTCATCTCAGGGAAATGGAAATGGGAAAAATGGTATCTCAAAAACGCTAATGATGATCCCTTTTTTCCATCGAGTCTAGATGCAGAACATAAAATTTTGAGGGTCGGATGGTTGAAAAGGGCAGTTTAAACAAAGATAATGAGATAAAGGAGAACCCAAACCATAATGGTGATAATCATAAAAAGAAGCAAACTCTAAAGAGGGCCTGGATCTGGATATGACTTGCCCGAGAAAGCCCCATGCTCCCCTGGAATAAGCCAGTCAAACCCTCGATGGAGAGAAGGGAATTTCCTCTAATGGTGATAACCCAAGAGATGATCCTCTTTTCTCACAATTGTGGGATCTACTAGGTGACCTCAAGTTGGACATTGTCCTAGACGAGGCCAACCTTAACCAGATAAAACAAGACTTTAGTAATAGTTGGAACCCAGTAGGAGATAAAAGGGAATTGGACAAGAAAGAATTAGTAGAGAGGCAAGGCCCCCAAGAGGTGGTAGCCCCTAAGTATGAAGGGGGTAATGACTCTTGTGTAAGTAATATGCTGAACTAGAAAAGGAGGAAAAGAAGACAGAGACAAAAGGAAATTGCTACTCCATATCTGAGGAGTAGCACTAGAAAAAGAAAACTTACTAAATACTTTGAAGGATTTAGGAATATAGAAGAATAAGTGCAAGATATGAATGTTGATGACTCTTAATTGCATCTCTTGGAATATCAGGGGGCTGGAATTTCTTGATAGAAAATACAACATAAGAAGACTCCTCAACCAGGAGAGAAACAAGGATATTGTATTGCTACAAGAAACCGAAGAAATTCGGTCTACTCTCGAAACTAATCTCAAGCTCATTTGGAAGGACTCCACCTTCTTTACCACCAACCACGAAAAAGGTAGGGGGGGATCTGCAATCCTTGTATCCAATAATTGGAGTAACTGGGTTAAAGCCCACAACACTTCCCGCTATAACAGGGTAGTTTGGGTGAGCATTGAAAAAGAGCATTTAAAGTTTGGCATTTGCTCCATCTATGCTCCAAATGAATATAGACTTAGATGTGAATTGTGGGATTGGCTGAGTAATCTATAGGAAATCCCTTGGATTATTGGGGGAGATTTTAATATGGTGGAAAATGTGGAGGACAGATTAGGAGGGATTGATGCGGGACTGAAAGGAAACGAAAAGTTTTTCTGGTATAAGATGAAAAACAGTCTTAGACTACCGGACCCCTTGGAAGGTGCGGATGAAGAGAACAGGGCCATATGGTGCACATGGTGCAATGTGCAGAAAGGCAATAAGAGGATCTATTGCAGATTAGAGAGGTTCTATGCCAATAAGGACAGTTTCAGTTTGATCAAGTGGAAGGGGCTAACAATAGGGTACGGTCAAGCATTAGACCCTATCTAACCATCATCCTATCATGGTTAAAGTCAATATTGAAGGCAACAACAAGAGACTTATGGAAGAGACGAAAAGTTTATCCTAAACTCAAGCCTCCTGAAAATGGAAGACTGTAATAATGCCATTTTCACACTCAGAGAGATAAATAAATTTGCTCAAGCAATCAAGTCTTGCATCAAAAAGTGGATCAATGTCAAAAGTTGGCAATTTTTTTTCGAAACAATCGGTGAGCAAAGAGCCAAGGATACTAGAAAAGCAAAAAACCATTTGCAGAAATGCCTCCTGGAAATGGAAAGTAACCTCCAAAAAGATCCCCAAACACACAAAAGTGAACAAAGAATTGATTGCCATTAAAGGGCAACTGAGGAAGATTCGAAATTATAGGACCAGGGCTTGAAAAATAGGGTAAGAATGAATTGGATTTCCCAGGGGATAGAGCTTCTAGGTTTTTCTTCAGATATCTGAAAACCAAAGAAGGAAAGGAAAGAATAGGCACTATTTGGGAGGAGGAAAGCATGATAAAGGATCTAGAGGCCATTAAGAAAAAATTCTACCAGTTCTACGAAAAGATTTTCACTTCAAAATGCTATGGCCCTCGAGGGAATGAGGCTAGGGACATGTGCAAAAAGCTAATCCCAAGGAAAATATCCAATGAAAAGACTACTACCCTAAATCAGCATATAACAAAAGAGGAAATTAACAATGCAATTCTCTCTCTTAGCAATGATAAATCACCTAGGGCAGATAGTTTATCTATGGAATTCTATAATAAAACATTGAATGGAAAGGTAAAGATGTACTTCAAGTGTATATGGAGGCCACTGAGAAAGGCTCTCTTGGGAAGGCTATAAATTATGGCATCATCAAGTTGGTCCCAAAAGAGGGGGACAAAACTCTAATGAAGAAATGGAGACCTATAACTCTCCTAAATGTCTCATATAAAATTATTGCTAAGACCATTAGTAGAAGGATATTAGACATACTCCCCAAAATGATTAATAATACCCAAACAGGTTTTATTAAAGGCAGATACATTATGGAAAACATGATTACTAGTTGGGAGGCCATGGAGTGGGCTAGAGAATCAAATCAAGATGTGGGGATGTTGCTTTTGGACTTCAAGAAAGCATATGATAGAATTGAATGGCCCTTTATTTTGATGGTTTTGGAGGCCTTTGGATTTCCAGAACTGTTTTGTAAAATGATTAAAACTCTAATGAATGATACTACATCACAAATGGAGGTAAATGGGGAACTATCAGATGAATTTCAGCTACAAAGATCCATAAGGCAAGGATGCCCCCTTGCCCCTGCCCTATTTGTAATAGCGGTAGATGCCCTTCACTATATCTTAAGAGACCCCTCCATAAGGCCAAGGTTCCAGGCACTTACACTACCAAATAATGAAGAGCTGATAAATACCTAGTTTGCTAATGATATGACTCTGTTTGTTAGGTTGGATCAAGACAATTTTGGGAATTTAATGAGGAAAATGGAACTGTTTAGCCAAGTTGTTGGGGCAAAAATTTCTAAGGGGAAGTCAATATTGTTATCCTTGGGTAACCTACAACCAAATTGGCTCCAAAAGCATGAATTCCAATGGGGAGGCCCCAATAAAATAGTTAGGTACCTGGGAATCCCTTTTGCTGTTAATCCCAACCTAAAGGATATGTGGGATTGGTTGAAATGCAAAGTGGTGAGGAAGCTTGAGTCTTGGTACAAGCAATTTGTCTCCATTGCTGGGAGAGCTCAAGTATGCCAGAAAATCCTCTCTTCCTATAATATCTGCTATGCCTCAGTATGGATGTTCAACAGCTACCAAGTAGAAATTCAAAAAAAGATAGGCAATTTCTGTGGTCTGATGGAAAAGGGAAAAAGAAAAAGCACGTTATTAGATGGGAGATTTCTTGTATAGAAAAACAGAAAGGGGGTGTAGGGCTGAAAGACCTAAAGGAACAAGGTGTTGCTCTTGCTGTGAAATGGATTTGCAGAAGTCTAAAATGAAATGAGCCTTGGAAAGAGTTGATTAGGAACAATATTAAAAATGTTGTCCTTAAAGATGCCAAATCTTGGAGGAACTTGCCTCTGCGATTTAGTGTTTGGCAATTTCACTGTATCCCCTGCTGGTTCCAACGTTTCTAAAAGCTTGTGGAAAGCTTAGGAGCTTAGCAAAGAGGTCATCTTGAATAAATACCCGGTTGATAAGGATCTTAATAATATCTTTCAGCTAAAATCTATTTTGTGGAATACTTATCATAATAATAAACCCCTTGCTCTCCTTCAAGGATGCTCAACAAGGGAGTGGAACAAAAAAGGTGTTTCTCTTTTTCAAAACATAATAAGCGATGGTAATCTAATGAGTTGGGAGCTCCTCAACTAAGAGTTTAACATCCCTCCAACTCAGAAAAGAACATATGAAAGAATTAAGAACCAAAAAGAAAAGATTCAAAACTCCAAAAGTTGTACTGCTAACAAAGCTCAAAACTTTGAGTGGTTGGATAATGACAACTTAACTAAGATAAAAGAAAAATAAATCTATAGCCTTTTAGCTTCCCCCCTTAATCTTTTTTATCAGCTCAATAAAAATTGGAAGTTAAAGCCTAATTAGAAAATTTGGAATAGGACTTTCAGTGGTTTGGGGAATAATGTATTGGAACCTAAAAAAGCAGGTTTTAAATGGATGTTGTTGCTACAAAAACTGCCTAATTTTGATTCAAAAGGCAGTTCAAGTGTGTGTGAAATCTGTAAGAAATCTGAAACTATCTCATTTGTTTTTTGATTGCTACTTTGCTAAGGAAATCTGGAATTTGTTTCTAATTGATCTATCTTGTAGTGAAAATCTTGAAAGAAGAAAACAAGAAATTCTTTTGGGAAAAATTGTTGGAATTGGAAAAGGAAATAATCTTTATTGGTTAATTCTAACTACTGAAATACTTTGGTTTCTTTGGAAAGCTAGAAATTGTGAACAGTACCAAGGCATGAGGATGGCACTTACTGAGTCAAACAAAAGACTCACAACTTACAATGTTTTCATGCAGATATCCATTACAGTAGAAGTTACCAAGGACAAATATCAAAATCTCATAAACAAGGGCAAGACAGAAATAACAAAGAAGGAGCTCATATATGCAAACCAATGGCTTTACTTCAACACAGACCTGAGGAAATTCTTAGAGAAGGGTCGATGTAGCAACAAAGATCCTTCCAAGACCGAGGCAAAAGAAAGGGACTAATATAAATTACAAAATACAGCTACAACATTATATAATAAACTAACATAGTATACGACAAAACAGTGAACAAGGATTGTATATAACTGCCCTGCGTGGTAGGAAAAAGTCATGTTATTTTGCATCTGATCTCCAAGATCAATTTTGTAATGTAATCTAAAGCTGTACTCTAGTCCTGTAGATTCATTTTGTAAACTATTATGAATACAAAAAAATACAAAAAATACATGTAATTCTAGGGTTCTCGAATTGGGACATTACATCGGTGAATTCCTTTGTTCCAATGGCAGGGTTCCATGAAAGAGCATGCCAAATGGTAGGGTGTTCTAAGGAAATGCATACTAGAAGGATGCAATGGTTGGAGTGAGTGGGGATCAAACATTGGAATTACCAAGTGTACAAGGAAGTGAAATTTTGTTGGTTTGCAAACAATAAGGGATTTGGAGGCCAAGGATCAAGGGTTTGGGATATCCGACATTGGCAAAGAAGTGGGGAATGGAAGAAAGGTATGATAGTATGAGAAAGTTCAAAATCTTTCCCAAGGTTGGAAAGTGACTTAGAAATCCTTGCACTTAGGATAAAGGGCATTAAAAGATATTGCTTCTAGTTGTGTTATCCATTAGCTTTTTCTTCTTTGGTAGAAAGTATTCCTTTCAAATGGTTACTTGTAATGATTGGAATATGTGGAATTGTTTATAATGGCAATTTTAGGATTTACCCATTTTGTGTTCACCCTTTCAGTAGAATGTGGCATTGTTGCACTTTTAGCTTTTAGCTTTTATTCTTGTTTCTTTTAGATGTTGATAGCACACATATAGACTTGAACCCTCCACCATCTACCAATTAAACATCAACAATTAATCATCAGAATCTTATCTATCAACATCGGGAGATGCTTGTAAACCTTATACACCTTTAACACTAGACAATTCCAAAAAATGAACACAAGAAATCCTTATTTGAAGTAGAAATTCATCAACACCATCACATAATAATATTATAATATAAATAATCCTACTCCCAAACCATTTGCTTAAATAATCTGCAACACCAACTTTTGAAGCCTTGTCCTTATTGCTAAACCACGAGGATCATTAACCATCTCAACACATTAATCTTGGAAGGTGGTCATGCCTTTTGAATTGACATGCACTGCCTTAGCTTCAAACATTAGGATCCTTACTTCCCACTTCTTGTTAAAGGTAAGACAAAAGTCAAAGCATGACACTGATTTAGTGCCTTTTCTTTGGGAAAGGCCCCTTCCTCATTAACACATGAATGATCAAGGACAATTCCAAAATTTTATGGTTCACAATTTGGCTGACTACCATTGGATCCTTGTGGAAGTCAAAGAGCATTGCTACATTTGATGAGGATGCTTCCCTTCATAATAGTTGTTTAAACAAGACATGGATTTGATTGTTATAGTTAAATTTATGTGTTTTGTAAAGATGTGTAGTTTTCTCCTCTTGGGGTACATACTTAGATGTTAGCTTATTTAGGGAGAGACATTATTTGTAACCCTATTTTTCAACTATGTAATGTCCCCTTTTCTAGCCCATTCCAACATCCTTGGAAACTCCAACTATTTTGGAGAGCACTAACTTTATCGGAAAAGTGTTTTAATAGTGGCAAAAAGTTCTTGGAGCCAAGATGAGTACAATGGTATGTAATGTCCCCGTTTTTAGCACTACACCTTTCAAGGATTGATGGCCTTTTCCCGATGCGTTGTCGACAGGTCAGAGGCAGAATTAGGGTTTCCGACTGTTTGGTGGGTTCTCTTGAAGATTCAGGGTTCTGCTTGTTGGAATTTGGGTGTTTGGATTGCGGATTCTTTCTGGGTTTTTAGAGAGCTTTGCAGTGGTATGTTTTTCTTGGCATTCTGAGCACCTTCAGGAATTTACTATTTTTAGTAAATTCTATTTTTAGCAGTGGTCCAGTCAGCATCAGCTCAGTCAACTTTCCTCTTCTGGCAGTTCATTGGGTAATTCCGATTTTTGGCTTAAGGGGTTCATTTTGGAGAAATAAGTTATTTTAAGTCAATAATGTTTTATTTTATAAAATAACCCCTTGTTCTAGTAATATGACTTAAAAGTTGTTTTAAAGAAGGGGACTTGGAGGGTGGTCATCACATGATGATTTATTTTGATCTTTCTAAAGTCTAAATGCTCAAGTGAAATTGGACGCCTATTTTATGAAGAAATGATTTTAAATAAAGTCAAATTTAGCCTTCGAAAAGGGGTCACCCAAACTTGGAGGGAAAAGAAGTCAAATTCAAAAGGGAATTAGGGCGCATCTTCTAGAAGTTTCTAGAGAGCCTTCTCAAGTTTATATAAGGAGGTAGTTGCTCTTCATTTCTTATCTTATGTTTGGAATATTGTTATGTTGCCGAAATGGTGATGGATTGCTTCGAGGAATGAATGCCTCCTAGCCTTGGCTCGACTTCTTGCTTGAAAGACAGCAACTAGTGGAGAGTTAGATTGTAGTTGAGTGAGATTTGTAGTGAGAATTTGCATTGTAGAAGTTCTTTTGCATTTGTAGTTCGGTTTCTTGCATTTTAATCAAATCTGGAGTTGCTGATTTTTGTATTGCAGATTGAAGTTTATACTCATAAGTCTTTGGGTGAATTTATTTTGGTTCAGGGTAGTTTACCCATGCATTTGCTAGCCTTGGGCGCCCCTCTATGCCAAGTTGCAGATTTTTTAAAGGTGTCTTGGATTTTATCTTGTTGGTAGAACATTTGTTGTGGCTGTACCATTCTGTTTTGCCTGGCAAGTGTTTAGAAAAAAAAATACTTCAATTTTTCAGCTGTTTCTTTGTCTAGTCTTCATTGTCATCAACCTAGCTTTCTTTTGCATCAAGTCTCATGTCATTCTGGCAAGTATTGAGTGAGTTGTGAGCATTTTAGTGGATTCTAGGGTTGCTGGTTATGCATATTAAGTTGCTGTTCTGTCATATTAGCTTGCGTAAAGTCTATCTTTTGAGTTGGGTTTGGGTTGAAAGTCTTTGTGATCATTGAGGAGACATTATACTATATTGCAGCATTGTTAGACTTTCTTATGCTATGTATTTGGCAGGCAAATCTCTAATTATTGTAAGCTGAACAGTAGTACTATCAGCAATCTTACTTTTTCTCTGTTATTTCATTGTAATACCCGCTGGATAAGTGGAAGAGGCTGGCTTGCCGCCTATTTACTTTGATTTGCATTGTAATAACTTACATCTCCGCCCTATGGTAGCTCCATTCCCACTCCGGGTTTGAAAGCACATTCTAGGTGTTGAGTTTACTTTCAGCATAATAGAAGATAGGGATCCTCTGACCATATGCTCGTCATCATCTGGCGCATTCTTAGTTAGAGTTATTTATTCAGCATTGCTTTGAGATCCTCTAACCATATGCTCGTCGTCATCCGGCGCATTCTTGGTTAGAGTTAAATTCCGCATCGTTTTGGTTTTAAGTGCTAACCCTAACGGATGTGTGTTGCTTTGCTTACTGTTATTGAAAATTTGAAAAATTTGGCTCAGTATATTTCATGGTACTTTCCACATGCAGATCTGACATTTTGGGAGCTCTCCATACTTCTTGGAGAAGTCCGTCATCTTGGGAGAGTGACATTCATATAGACGGATACCCTATGCACATAAGGTATTGGTGGTGTGGTCAGCATTCATATTTTGGGCTCTTCTAATATTTTTTCGTAAAACCTTGGGATGATTTAAAAGGGAAAATTAATTAAATAATTAAGTATTAAAGTTGTTGAAGAAGTAAAATTAAATGCCAACTTATATTTAATTATTTAGAAAGGTGTTTTAACTGTACAGGATAAAGTGTCATTAGGCTGAAGGTGTTGAAAAGTGGTCATAAGGACACATTATGTTATTTTATTAACGAAAAATATTTTTTTGAAAAAGCAATAGAAAAGAAAAATAGCCCTTTTTAAAAAAAAAAAGCAATGAAAAAGCAATAAAAAAGCTATTTAAGGAGGGCTTGGGTAGGCCATCCACTGTTAATTATCAAATCCTCTTTTCTTGAAAGATTGAACTTTGTTCATCTTCTACGCCTAGGACGAAAACTCTAAGGTAAGAATGGTTTCGGGGATGAAAGCCCTTCGAGCCATCTGAGAGTGATTTCATCCAAAAGTCATGTGTGCTTAAGATATTGGGTTGGGGACGAAAACCCTCAACATCCATTGGAGCAATTTCATATAAAGATTGGTAGTGTACTGAATGTTATGGGATTTGTGGAGATGTTAATTGACGAATTGAAATATCATTTCCAGGTTTTTCAGTGTTGCTGGTAAGTGGAAATTGACAATTTATTTATTTGCAAGCAAATGTAAATGGATCATATTGAAGGGAGCATTTGAGAACTGCCATATCTTCCTAAGTCTGGCTGCACCATTTGTGATAGAAAAATTGCAGGTATAAGGGCAATTGTTTATATTAAATAATTACGTGGGCTGGCACTATCCTTGAGTAAGGGTCAATTCTTTGTAGAGTGGGGCATGTGAAAAAAAAAGGGCAGGAAATTCCATTTTGGAGGTTTGAAACCTCACACATTCCTAGCCATAGCTTTAGAAAGACTGGTCACCATCAGAAAGCAGGGACATGAGGGTATAAAGAGGATACAAGGGAGCTTGCAGCGGCTTCTAGGGAGGTCTGAGTCATATTCTTCCAGCATAGTCTATGTGAAGGTTTATAATCTGCAAGCTGGACCCATTGTTGGTTGAAGACAACTTTAAGTGCCAAATTCAGATCTGCAATGATACAACAGCAGTTGGGAATAACTGGAACAGCAATACCAGGGAAAATACAGGTCTGAAAAGAGGGAAAATTCAGGGTATTTGCTGGTAACAGCAATCACCAACAATTCATTAAATGAATCGACCATTCAGAGGTCAGGTTGCTTCCTATTCATTTGTGGATGTAGTGACTCCATCATCAATCGTGATATATGTGCAATTTATGGTAGAAAATGTTTAGTAAATCAGATATATGCAATTAATTCAGTTTGTTCAATAGATGCATTTTGTCAAACACCTGTATGAAAACAAGAAATAATAGCCCGCATATTACAAACTGATATAATTCTTTTGTTTCTTGAGGCAATAATTGATATGCGTCTTTAAAGAAATCCAGCACTACTTATACATTTCTCTATAATAAGAGAATGCAATGTACTATTGCTTGAAAATAAGATAAGGAGTACATTAGAAAACAATAATGGTTCAAATAATATTGAGTTCTCACTTTAGCATCTTTTTCTCAATATGGAAACTAATGAGATGATGATACCATTTGACAACTTATAAAATTAATGCTCTACTACTAAAACTGGTAGCTATTTTTTTGGCTCATTTGCTAGAAATTTTAAACAAATAGCTATATTTTTTTTGAAACATTATTAAAATATTCATTGAGATTCTAGGCTTTCTAAGTTGTTCCCATTTTGGGAACATTTCTTGGACCAGAAATTACACCTCTTAGAAGATTTTTTTCAATCTTTGGAGAATGTATCAACTCTTGGCCACTAATTTGAAATACTTCTAGTTACAATGTCTTTTAGATGACCTTTAAGAAAATGGATCTATTTACACTATTTTTGTTAAAAATAACTTGATGAAAATGAAAGAAATAATGGAACTAAGAAACCAAAATGTAACTCACTGCATGACTGGTAAAGTGGTTCATGGAAATTTCAAATATGTAAGGTTGTCATTCCACAAAAGCAAATGTTGTCATTCTACAAAAGGAAATAGAAAGGATAAATATGGTTAATACAGATAAGGAGTCGGATTACACCTTGTTATGAATTTCTTTTCTTTTCGCCCGTAAAGAAGGAATGTATTTGATTGAGCCAACATTGGCCAGATATATTTTTGACATAATGGACCT
Source organism: Sequoiadendron giganteum (assembly GCA_007115665.2). Classification (NCBI taxonomy): domain Eukaryota; kingdom Viridiplantae; phylum Streptophyta; class Pinopsida; order Cupressales; family Cupressaceae; genus Sequoiadendron; species Sequoiadendron giganteum. The sequence continues at coordinate 490,187,815 of CM021106.1, forward strand.
AGAAAGGGATGAAATTAATGATAGGGAAAATGTGCAAAGAAAGGTCAAATCAAATATGAAGGATATTGATTTGATTTAGCCAAAAATTGGCCAGAAAGAAATTTGACTTGGTAAGAAATGAAAATTATGATAGGGAAAATATGCAAAGTAAGGTCAAATCAAATGCTAAGAAGAATTTTTTTAAGTTTTCAACTTTTAGAATTTCACTTTAAACATAAAAATAAAGCAAACAGATGGGGGGAGTAAATATAATGATACACTTTTGCCCCTTACATAAAAATGAAGTCTGGAAATCTGAGTCGCAGGTTTAAAGTTGAAAGGGCTACAAATTTTCATTCTGTCTTTCTAATAACATTGATAAAATTTAAGAGTGGGTGAAGCAAACTTGAAGAATCTTGTTATTTTGAAATTGGAATGCCTATATCATAGAAAGTATCAAATTTAGTCTTTGGTGTTTGTCTACTGTGTATATTGCAGAACATTGGCTACTTTGTTGCTTTTTTCACATTCGTTGTATTTTTGAATTGAATGAGATGCTTTAATGACCCTAACTTAATTTCATTGGCAGTTTTATGACAGCTGCCACACTACTATCTGGATTGCTTTTGTATGATGTTTTCTGGGTCTTTGGATCTATGCATGTCTTTGGTGACAACGTAATGGTCACTGTAAGTACCAATACGAAATAGATGATATTGAAAATGGATGTAGTATGTACATACAATTAAATACATCCTTGTTTACAAAAAAATTTAGTAACTGAAATTCCATTTGATTGTAATTAAAAAGGGGTCCATTTTATTTGATCTGAGTCGGCTCAGCATTCACACAAACAAACATAATTATGTGCTTGTGCTTGTGCACACACACATAGGCACACACACGCACACACATGCACACACACACACACACACAATTAGACCTACATGCACACACACACCCTCACATGCACACACATGCCCACACTCTGACACAGACACAAGCACACAGATAGAAACACACACACACACTGTTGAAAACTAGTCTAAATCCATTAAAGCATTTCTGTTGTTTGTCTTATTTCTATTGCTTTGTGCAGAATCCCTAAAGATATTAAAAAACCCTTGAGGCCATCTTACTGCAAGTTGTTATCTGCTTAAGAAAGTAGATAAGAAACCATTTTGTGCTGACTGTAATAACAAGCAACATTGCTTTAATTTGAGGCATTTCTTCCCAGTAGTAGCTTTCCAATGCTTGTTCCCCTTAATGCTTTCATGTCTCATACACCTCTTATGTTTTTTGTTTATATCAAGTTGCTCTTGGATTTTAAGAAGGAACATATGGGAAAATTTTGTTTTATACCATATATTATGAGAAAAATGGTAAAAAAGACATGAAGTAGGAAGGACATGATTGCAATAAGTTACAACTGATCTGTCTCTTGATTTAACTGTGTTCACCAATGCAATTTTGTTTTACATATTCATACTTAGAATTATTGTGTTTTCTGCTTGTCCTTTCTTTCTATGATACAGGTTGCAACCTCTTCAGCATTTGATGGTCCTATAAAATTGATCTTTCCTCACCTTGAGGTTTGTGCCTCCTACCAGTTTTTGATTAGTATTTATGAATGTTGGATTGTGCATTTTGATTACCAAAGAGATCAATCAAACCAATGGCATTAACAAAAGAAGTGCATAAACAATTTGTTTATTTATTTATTTCTTGTAGTTTGTTCTGATGACTCTTATGGAATGTTATTCCAGGGACGCTCCACCCTTCCATATTCCTTGTTAGGATTAGGGGATGTAACAGTACCCGGTCTTTTGACTGCTTTGATGCTGAAATTTGATCGGTCAAAATTCTCTACAAGAGCCTATGAAGCTTTTGAGGATTCAAGTACGGGGTTGATCCAATATCCCAAGAAGACATACTTCACCACTTGTATTGCTTCTTACATTTTTGGCTTGGTTCTAACATTTGGTATGCCCCATTTTCTTTTGATTAACAGTTATATCATATTTAGTACATTAAATTAGATTTTTGAAACTGAAAGACATCGAATGGAGTGCTTTTAGCACTAAGTGAAAACATTAAGAAAGTAGAAGTAGATCAAGGTATTCTTCTTTGGTCTTTTATCATGTGCAAACAAATCTTTTACACCCATAAACCAAAAATGTTTTCAACAGATTGTAGCAACTGTTACTGTCCAATAATCTTTAGAATATTAGTGTAAGCTATTGCGATAGTTACTGTTAAATATTCTGTAGCCCATTATGGTACCCTCTGAAGCATTACTAGAGCCAAAGATCTTTAAAGAAAACCTGTTTGAAAATTGAATTAGGAACACTATTATAAAAGACGATTCCATTACAAAAATATAGGTTTTGAGACATGTCGAGTAATTTATGATATTCCTATGTGGTATTAAACTATGAGAACTCAAAACCTTTTTAAGATGTTGAATACCCAGTGATTGTTGGTGCTTGCAAACCAACCTATGAATGGAAGTTTTTTACCCAAATCGAGCTGGAAACAAGATAAGTGAATGAAGAAATCTAACTTCTCCCAACTGATATGCTTGTTTGCACATGTTTTGAAGATATTTTACTACGCCTTGGATTACAAAAATATGGTGACTTCATATAATAAAATAGAAAATTTGTTTATTAATGGATTTTATATTCTTGGGCCGTATACATATTCCATTATTTTGAGATAGAGATAGTAGACATAATATTGAGGGAATTCATACTGCTGAGAAAGCTAAAAGCATTCTCTGCTAGTAATATCCTTACCTCACGTATCATTCCATTCTTCTCCTAGCTATTTATTTATGATATTTTATAAGCATATCATTGAATTTATGTCAACCATTGTAATGTCCTGTGTAGAGTTACTTAATATTTTTCCTTCAATCTTAGAGATTAAGATATCAAAATATGCCAAGAACCAATAATTTTAAGAAATGGTTATAGATCTCTACAATGCACCTTTGATTCACTTAGAGAACAGTCATAATTTAATTGATTAACTTATATATTTCTGATATGAATTTTGAATAATGAAGTCCGATTCAATTATTAGTTGATAATGGAAATTGGACAAGAAAATATATTCGCTATTTCTGATTTATCAATTTAAAGTCATGCGTTGGAATATGCAAGAGGCTTAGACCTCTGTCAGATTTCTGTCACTGAATTTGTCTTTCTACTCATGCAATTTTCATTTGGCACTGTGTTTGAGTAATGAATGAGTGTTCATGTGCCCATCGACCTTGTAATAGGTTGACTAGAAGTCACCTCACTTGCCTGATCGTAGGCTCTTATGAGCACTGCAGATCTGAGTTTAAGGTTATGAATTCTCAAATCTTCGATGCTCCTTGGATGAACTACGAACCTCCTCAAATATCCTTTGAGTGGGCATGATGTGAGGAGTTGTATCTCTTCAAATATACCTCTTTCACACAACTTAATTAATCACATTCCTAATACCACTAATTAACTAACTAATGCTTTGGTGGCTATCTTGAAGACTCCCGACCATAAAGCTATTGTTGAAATGAATCCTATCAGCCTTTTTGTGCTAGTATGGGATGCTACAATGCATAAGGCTCATGATCATATCACCCAGATAGAGTATATAATCCAATGTCAACCAATAGCGGATGAAATGCATTTAACTTCAATATGGTTGCGATAGAAACAAATATAGTTGGCAGAAGTATGATTCTTCTCAATAGGTCCGATACATATACCCACGGCAATAGGATGTGCACCATGACAATAAGCAAGGTGATAACAATAAATACCTGCTCAAATAAAATCTTCGACCCCAACAAATGAATTGACTTCTTCACACATAGACTCGTCCACCGTTTTTGGCATTAGAAATATACATAGTCTAGCAATTATTATTCCCTTCAGTTTGTCGTGATTAATTAAATTATAGTCAATTAGTATGAGTATCAACTCAGAGGATATATCGGCTAGTCCGCCTATCATCCATCATAAATAGATATGCCATCATACAATGCAACCACCTTATTCTGGTCAAAGTTAATATTGCCACTAAAATTATCATCAAATCTCATGAAAAGGACAATATATGTGGAGTGATAATGATTTAGCCCGCTCTATAAATAAATATAATCGCCCAACACAAGGTATATAAATAATCGACCAACTTTGAAAATACAAATACCAAAATCCAAACAAAAATAAGGAAGTGATTGTATGTCAACTTTTGTTTGATAGTAGCATCGACTGTAATGTCCCCTTTTTAGCTAATTCAGTGTTATGACGGATTAGCCTATCAGCGGGTCCTCATAGGTTAATGTGGGTGTTCAGAGGGCTTTGTTTTGAGAGTTTTCTTCTTTAGAGTTAGGTGATATTCCGGGTTTGCCTTTTGGAGGTGTTACAGGCTCCGTTTATACACACTTACTATTTATAGTAAGTCACTTGGACATTGGGGTCCAACCTTACTATTTATAGTAAGTCAATCTGATGAGCAGAGGGAGCAGTGGGTTACCCTATGGCGTTGGTTGATAGAATCAATTGATGCTGATTATTTATGGAGTTATGATATTTTATTTATTATTATTAAAGTGATTACTTTAATAACAATTAAATTATAAAAGTGAATATCATGAATGAGTTTATTGACCTTATAATATATGGTTTATTTTAAACATAAGGTCATTATTTAAAAGGTATAAAGTAGATGCCATGTTTGAGTTATATTATATGGCAACAAAAGCAAATATATTTTAATGATTTAATGAGCTTGGGAAATCATGCTTTTTGAGGGAAGTATATAAGGCTTCAGCAAAAGCACATTATTCATTCATATATACTTATGCAAATTACCAGAGCTTTTTTGTGGAGGAGAAACAAGGGTTTCTTCCTGCAATTCAGTCTTTGAGAAAGAAACTCTCTCAGATTGAGCATTCTACAGGTATGAAATACCACCCAAAGTTTGCTCTTCAGGTGGCTTCAACCAGAGGTCACATTTGTGGACATTGGAGATTGTCATTTCAAGGTTTTCAAAGGTTATTGTTTGAGAACAAAAATTGGTACTAGTTCACACCATTATTTTTGTTTGAGCACATTATTCTTGGCACGTGGGAGATTACATTAGCAGGTTGTATAGACTCATTAATGCAGGTTGTGCCATTAATGCTAGGCTGTATAGTTTCTAGCTGAGGCGTGTTATCTCAAGGCTGAAACGCCTAGGGAATTGGGGTGCAACCTTCACCATTTGAGGCGGCTAGATCATTGCTATCAATCTACAGAAAATTGGAGGTGGAGAAATCTGTTATTTGAAGGTGGCGTCCAAGACAAGGGTTTACCAGTATGCTGATATAAGTATTTCAGATTTACAATATTTGAAGCTTTGATTTTCTAGGTATGATGTTATGTAAATCTCAAGCATTGAATGAAATCTGGATTGATAGTATTTGTATTTGTTTCTGTATTTCTTTGTAATGTCCCCTTTCTGGGATAACCCTAAATCTGCCCTAATTTATCAATTTCAAATGATCACCTTGGTTTCGGGGATATTTATAGTGCGAGTAGGCCTTTGCAAAACAAAGTTAGAGAGTATTTACAAGATAATATTACAGGCTCTGTTTATACTAAGTCACTTGTACGTTGGGGTCCAACCTTACAATTTATAGTAAGTTAGTTTGATGAGCAGAGAGAGCAGTGGGTTACCCCATGGCATTGACATAATCAATTGATGTTGATTACTTATGGAGTTATGATATTTTAATTATTATTATTATTAAAGTGATTACTTTAATAATAATTAAATTATAAAAGTGAATATCATTAATGAGTTTATTGACCTTATAATATATGGTTTATTTTAAACATAAGGTCATTATTTAAAAGGCATAAAGTGGACACCATGTTTGAGTTGTATTATATGGCAACAAAAGAAAATATATTTTAATGATTTAATGAGCTTGGGAAATCATGCTTTTTGACGGAAGTGTATAAGGCTTCAACAAAAGCACATTATTCATTCGTATATACTTATGCAAATTATCAGAGCTTTTGTGTGGAGGAGAAACAAGGGTTTCTTGCTGCAATTCAGTCTTTGAGAACGAAACTCTCAGATTGAGCATTCTATAGGTGTGAAATACCAGCCAAAGTTTTCTCTTCAGGTGGCTTCAACTAGAGGTCACATTTGTGCACATTGGAAATTGTCATTTCAAGGTTCTTAGAGGATTATTGTTTGAGAACAAAAGATTGTATCAGTTCACACTATTATTGCTGTTTGAGCACATTATTCTTGGCATGTGGGAGATTACATTAGCAGGTCGTACAAACTAATTAATGCAAGTCGTACCATTAACGTTGGGTCGTACAATTTCTAGCTGAGGCGTGTTATCTCAAGGCTAAAACGCCTAGGGAATTGGGGTGCAACCTTCACCATTTGAGGCGGCTAGAGCATTGCTATCAATCTATAGCAAATTGGAGGTGGGGAAATCTGTTATTTGAAGGTGGTGTCCAAGACAATGGTTTAGTAGTTTGCTGATATAAGTATTTCAGATTTACAATGTTTCAATCTTTGATTTTCCACTAAGTTACTAGTTCGGGTTCGGGGACGGGTGTGGCTACGAAAACCTGGTATGTGGGTACTTGTGTGTGTGTGTGTATATATGTATATGTATTATATATACAAAAAATAAGAGAAATATATAGAATTGTAAAACTAAATCATTTCATAGTATGATACTTGATCATTGATCAATGCCAAATGCCAAAGATAAATATTAAATGCCAATTGATAGTTGAAAAATATTCAAATAAGCCATATCAATGATATCATATACGTCTATGTTCACGATTCCAATGGAAATCATCACAATTACTGAATTACAAAATGTAGTTCATGAAACATGATTCAATGTTCTTTGTTCATCAATCATCAAAAGGATTATCGAAAAAATGAAAATCATCGTGACTTGGATTTTCAGTGGCTTCAACTTCAAGATCATCATCATTTGAACCCAAAGCAGTTCCACTTGCACTAGATGCACCATGTAGTATGTCATCATTATCATCCACATCATGAGAGCAAAATATGGTGAGAGCAAAATGAGAAGTAAAAATGAAATGTATGTGTGTTTGAAGGCCTCATATTGGGCCATTTTGGGGTTAGAAGGAAAAAAAAAGAAGTTTTTAATCAAGTTTGGGCCCACTTTTTTTGACTTGGCTTGTGGGTTCGCCCAAGTTCGTGCTAAGTGCGCACAAGGTGCGTGCCCAACACTATGGGTTCACACAGGTGCATGGGTATGCGCACTCTAGCGAACCCATAGTGTTGGGCGCACGCCCTGTGTGCACTTAGCACGTATCCGTAGACAAACCCAAACTGAGTTTGGGGCCTGTGGGTACAAACCCTGCAAATCTTAGATTTTTCGGTTATGATGTTATGTAATTCTCAAGCATTGAATGAAATCTAGATTGATAGTATTTGTATTTGTTTCTATATTTATTTCATTGCATTTGTAAATACATATTGCTTGCATTTCCTGGAATAAATTGTCAAAAAACACAAAAAAGCAAAAAACTATAAAACCAAAAAAAATCAAACAAGGCAGAAAATCAATTAGCAAATATCCATTTGGAGAGGGGATATTTCATCGACTAACAAGAATAATCTTCATCATTGATTGCTCAGAACATAAATCAAATACAATCCATCAATCACCGAGTAGGGACTACATTGAATTGTTCCAAGCATACAATGTCAAAAATGGGACATTACAACTGTTGGGTCAAAAATTTGTACACCTAGAAAGGCATGCAAAATTGCGGTTTCAGCTATAGTGTGTGAGATAAACTCTCCTATTTTCAAAGGGAAGGCTTCCCCTTTGCTTTCTATTTCAGCAATTCAAAAATAAACTCTAACTATAAATTTATTCTAAATTTGGGTGAAACTCTGTCTTGTTCTCTTTTTTTAGAAAAGACACTTATTCTTTTCTCTTATTTTAGAAAAGAATCACAATTGAAAGCATAAATGATTAATGAAGTAAACAAATAAAGAAGCAAAGTATCTATAAAGGCACAAAGTTCTTCGTTGCTCTTTTGGGATGGGAAAGCAAATTGAAAGCACAAAGTCTTTGCCAACTTACTCTCCTATCAACCTTTTTAGATGATTTTCTGGTAACCAAGTACAGTATGTAGCAGCTCAAAGTTTAACTACATGATGCACTTTTTATGCACAAACATAGAAAATAAAAGTAGCACAAAGTCTGTAAGTTACCCACTTTGCTTGAGCGTTCTACAATAGCTTCAAATGTGACAAACAACTCAAAGTTTGCAGTATCAAATCTAAAAACCAATCTAAAACTCCAAACGCAATAAGCAGCTCAAAGTCTGCAAAATTGAGCTTGAATCCCTCTTGTATAACACCACAAAACTCACAATCAATATGCAGAAAATGTCGTCACATAACACCTTGAATCAACACAAATTTTGAAAGCAATTTGCCTCTTTTAATTGACTGTAATTTGTTTTACATCTAAGCTCAAAGTCTTAGAGTGCACATACAAACTGGTAGAGTTTTGTTGCATTGCCAAAAGATAGATATTACAATATGTCATGTCCCCTTCTCAGTGACATCTCTCGGAGTACAGGATTGGCCTATTACACGACCCTCGTAGGCTGATAGACTGGATAGAGGGTCACTTCGGAGCTTGGCTCAGCTGCAGTTAGCTGAGATTGATCAGTAGTCTTTCGTTTTGGCTCAATCGGAGACTTTTTGCAGAATTGCTATTTTTAGCAGTTCTTGGCAGGCAGTGTGGGACCCCTGCTATTTTTAGCAGTATGGCTTTGGCAGTATCTGGAATCACTTCAGAGTTCGTCAGCATCAGACGGATCAGTAATCAGAGGAGTAACGAGGGAGATATTAATATTTAATTATATTGATTAAATATTAATTACTTAATGATTTATAATATAAAGTTATAATGTTATATTATAACTTAAGAGTTTTGCCTTGAGTGGTGCACCCATCATCAGAAGGGGCCAAAAGTGACAATTAAATTATATTAAAATATTCAGCTGCGACTATTGAAATATTAAAAGATTAAAATATGAATATTTTATTAAAACCCTATTCTTAAGGAAATCGCACTTTTCAGCATAAAGAGGGTTTTGCCTTGGGTTTTGGGGATTATGTTATTTTTGAATTGAAAATTGATGAAGTTTGATCAGAGCACGGAAGCCAAGGGTTTCAGTCTCAGAGCATTGGGGAACGAGCCATCTCCAGTGAAAGCAATTCAGAGAGTGTGAGATATCATCTGATTTATTGCCAGGCAAGAGATTTCTTCACTCAGAAGAAATTACAGAGCATTCACAGAGGTTTATATCTTCAGGTTTTTTCAGTGAGAGTTTATCCAGAGAAGTGATCCACAGTAGGGCGCCTATTTTGTTTGAATCTGGAGATTCTTAGAAGGGCCGTACATTTTTTGTTTATTGCTGCTGCTGTACCTGGCCGTACCATTCTGTACAAGGCCTTACCTCTCCACAAAGGGGCGTACCTCCTTCCAGAAGCAAATCGCCTACTTCAGCATCAGTCTGCCATTGCCAGTTTGGGCGCATATCTTCCTGGCATCATTGAGGGTCACCAGACGGAGGGAGAAAGGAGTGATCATTGCAGCCGTACCAGATTTCTTCATCTACAGCTCGCTGATTTTACCAGGTTTTCTCAATAAAAATTATTGTTTTCTTATTGCACGTTATCAGACATTTATTGTAATCATCCTGGAAGAGTAATAAATGATCTGGCATAAGTATTTGCATTGCATTCAGTAGATTTTCGGAGTTAGATAATTTTATTGAATTTATTTCAATTATTTGCAAAAGTCGTACCATTCATTTATTGTTCAAAAACTCAAAAATTGCAAAAAAACCAAAAACGTCAGAAAAACATAAAACTTCAGTCAGAATCAGTATCAGGGGGAAATAAGGGTTTTTACAGTGGTATCAGAGCTAAATCCTGCCATCCTAAGGGTTTAGCCATCATATGCAGCTAGACGAGCTTGAACCATACAGGTATTATACACGCAGACGTGCCTTGATTGACAGAAAACGGAGTTTGAGTAGGCAGCCAGAAAACATGGCTGACAAGAATGACAGGGCTGATAGAGCAGATATACCTAGAGATCAGGACGATGCCGAGGTTTTAAACACTCTCAGAGACTTACGTGCAGGTCAGCGGCAGTCTAACGATGTGCTACAGCAGTTGGCAGTGGCAATCCAGAGGTTAGGTATACAGAGGAGACCGTCACCACAGCGTGACGATAACAGGAGTGATGCAGGATCTCGGAGAGCACCTAGGACTATTTCACGGACAGTAGACAGGCCCACTAGGCCTACTTTTGTGAGACAGGAGCCCGATGAGGCTATTGCAGGTGAGGAGCATGAGGAGTTGTTCGTAGATACACTGATGGCAGCGAACGAGGAGTGGGAGTTAGTACCACCTGATGTAAGAGAGAGGATTTCCTTTGACCGATTTGTTACACAGAGGAGAGAATATCGCAGAGGACGACAGGATTGGAGACCTAGACATCAGAACAATGACCTAAAACATGCTACAAACAAACTCAATCTGGCGATGTTCGATGGGAGTGGCAAGGTGACAGCCCAGGCATGGATCAGTAAGTTAGACACATTCCTCACATTACGCCCGATGGCTGAGAGAGATGCTATCCATTATGCGACACTGCATCTGGAGGGAGTGGCTTACGATTGGTGGCACCACGGTATGGTGACTTTACAGCATGATAGGATCACATCATACCAGGAGTTTGTGGACAGATTGGTTGAGCGGTTTGACAGGAAGGATCCAGAATCCTACTTCAGAGATTTGGCTCAGTTGAGACAGAGTGGCAATTTGGAGTCCTATATTGGTGACTTTCAGAAGTTATCAGTCATGGTTCCGAACATTTCAGAGAGGCGATTGGTAGTACTCTTCCTGGAGGGTTTGACAGAGCCACTGAGAGGTTGGATCAAAGCCTTTGATCCTCCTTCTTTACAGGAGGCGATGAAGAAAGCACGAAGCATGGAGTTAGCAGCACCTTCTAGTAGATTTAACTCCAGAGGTTCTTCATCATTCAGAGATAATAAGGGCTTTAACAGAAATAAGGACAAATCTGATTTTAACAAAGAAAAATCAGACTTTAAAAACGATTTGAAAGGTAAATCAGCAGCACCACCTTTGGATCGTGAGGCCCTTAATGACCTATGCAGGAAGAAGCTTTGCTTCTACTGCAAAGGACCGTATGACGCCAATCACGATTGTCCTCTAAGACCTAAGGGCAAGGCAAATCGAGTGATGTGGGCATATTATGAGGACTCGGAATCAGAAAATTCCGAACAGCAGGAAAGTTCCGAGGATTCAGAGTCAGAGGCTCCAGAGCCTAGAGCTGAGACAGAGCCATAGCTTCAGATACAGGAGGCACGGCTATCTAGCATTCAGCAGGAGGGCTCATTCAGGATTCGGGGTGTGTTAGCAGGACAGAGGGTCATCTCCCTTCTTGATACAGGAGTCACACATAATTTCATTGATGCTAGGTTTGTTGAGAAACGTGGACTCATCACTGAGGAGTTCGAGGGCATCAGAGTCAAAGTGGCAGATGGATACACTTTGAGATGCGAGCGCATGATTAAGGATCTCCCCTTACGCTTGAACAATTATGAGTTCAAGGCAGATTATTATGTTGTTAATATGGGAGACATTGATTTAGTCTTGGGAATGAAGTGGTTACACTCATTGGAGGAGGTTACACTTCGTCTCAAGGACATGGAGATCCGTTTTGAGGTCGACGGGAAGACTCACATACTTAAGGCAATACGGGACAGCGACCTTAAAACAATTTCCTTTCGCCGAATGGAGCGGCTCATGCGTCATGATATGGTAGAGTGGGCTGCAGAGTGTCATTTAGCACCTTTACAGGAGGGACAGCAAAAGACAGAATATCATCTTGACATTCAGAAGTTGAGAATCAAGCATGACAAGGTGTTCAGTGATATTCCACCAGGTAGACCTCCAGACAGAGGGATAGAGCACATCATTGAGCTCGAGGAGGGTGCGAAACCCGTTATGATAACTCCTTACAAGCATCCTAAAAGGTTGAAGGATGAGATCGAGAAAACAATAAAGGAGTTACTTGCTATGGGTCACATTCGACCAAGCAAATCACCGTTCGCTTCTTCTGTTGTATTGGTGAAGAAGAAGGATGGAACGTTGCGCATGTGCATTGATTACAGGGTCCTGAATAAGAGGACAATCAAGAACCGATACCCGATACCAAGGATTGATGAGCTCCATAGTGCCTGTTATTTTACTAAAATTGATTTACGGTCGGGTTATCATCAGATCAGAGTCCGTGAGCAGGACATAGAAAAGACAGCCTTCAGATGTCATTGTGGGCATTTCGAGTTCGTAGTGATGCCATTTGGGCTCACTAATGCGCCAGCCACTTTTCAGTCTACGATGAACAGGGTTTTTCATTCATAGCTGAGGAGGTTCGTCTTGGTATTCTTCGATGATATTCTCATATATAATAGGACTTGGCAGGAGCACTTGGCTCATTTGGAGACAGTGGTGAGTATCTTGGAGAGGGAGTCCTTGTACGCCAAGGAATCCAAGTGTGACTTGGGAATGACCGAATTGCTATATCTTGGTCATATTATCAGTGTAGATGGAGTGCGCATGGATCCTGAAAAGATTCGCGCCATTATTGATTGGCCCACACCGGCAAACCTGACTCAGTTGAGAGGGTTTCTTAGTTTGTGTGGATTCTACCGTAGGTTCGTGAATGGTTATTCACGACATGCAGCCCCGATGACAGATTTGATGAAAAAGGGGCCATTTGTTTGGACTTCTGAGGCACAGGAGTGTTTTGTGAAGTTCAAGGAGTTGATGACCACATGCCCTGTTTTGGCACTACCTGACTTTACGAAGCCGTTTGAGCTTCAATGTGATGCATCAGGTGAGGGCATTGGTGCGGTGCTTATGCAGGACAAGCACCCGATAGTGTACGAGAGCCGCAAGCTCAGAGGACCCGAGAGATTGTACAGCATATATGATAAGGAGATGCTCGCGATTATGCATGCTTTAGCAAAATTTAGACAATACCTTGTTGGCAGCAAATTTTGCATTAAGACTGATCATAGCAGTCTGAGACACTTCTTGGGGCAGCGAGATCTCAATGACAGACAGCAAAAGTGGGTCAGTAAATTGCAGGCTTATGACTTTGATATTTCATATATCAAAGGTACACAGAACGTAGTGGCAGATGCACTTTCACGGAGACCTTACTTGAGCACTATGGTTCAGATTTCGGAGGATTGGAGGCATATGATAGTGGCAGAGTATGCCAAGGATAGTTGGGCTTCCAGTATTGTTGAGGGATCAGCAGTTGATACCAGGTACACACTTGTGAATGACTTGATCATTTACAAGCACAGGATATTTCTGATTCCCGGTTCAGAGGTGAAGAACATGGTTATGCGAGCCTTTCATGACATCCCTACAGCAGGACATCCCGGATACTTCAAAACGTACAGGCAGATACGGGAGAGGTTCACATGGGAAGGACTCAAGAGAGATGTTCTTCAGTATGTGCGTGAGTGCCCTGTTTGTCAGCAGAACAAGCAGGAGAACACGTACCCGGCAGGTTTACTACAGCCACTTTCGATTCCTGACAGGAAGTGGGAATGCCTGTCAATGGACTTTATCACGGGCTTGCCTAAAGCCCAAGGGCATGATTGTATTTATGTAGTTGTGGATCGGCTTACGAAGTATGCCCACTTCTTTCCGATCACCACGACTTACACAGCTACACAGGTAGCAGAGGTGTTCTTTCGTGAGATATTCAGACTTCATGGGTTGCCTCGGAGCATCGTGAGTGACAGAGATAGTCGGTTCCTGAGTAATTTCTGGCAGGAGGTCTTCAGGCTTTGTGGGACTGAGCTTACACCGAGCACCAGTTACCATCCACAAACAGATGGGCAGATGGAGATAGTGAATAAGTGGGTGGAAGGATATCTCAGAAATTATATTGCAGGGCAGCAGAAGGCGTGGGTCAAATGGATACATTTGTGTGAGTATTGCTATAACTCGACATTCCATATGACCATTCAGATGTCATCCTTCATGGCGTTGTACGGGTATGAGGCGTCGAGTTTCCTTGATTTGCTACTGAGCGACAGTAGAGTGCCTAGTGCAGGAGGATGGTTGCAGGAGAGTCAGGACACTATGAGGGCTCTCAAGGAAAATATAGCCAAGGCACAGAATCAGCAGAAACAGTATGCAGATTAGAAGAGGACGGAGAGGCATTTCGAGGTTGGTGATATGGTTTACCTCATGCTGCAGCCCTACCGTCAGTCCACTCTTAGGAAGAGTGGGTCAGAGAAGCTTAAGCCACGTTATTACGGTCCTTTCAGGATCCTGAGGAGAGTTGGCGAGGTGGCTTACGAGCTTGAGCTTCCAGCAGAGAGCAGGGTACACAACGTATTTCATGTATCACGCCTCAAAAAGGCGTTGGGTCATTGTGTGGTACCGTCTGCAGTCTTACCTCCCTTAGATGATGAGGGAAAGTTGATCTTAGTACCTGAGTCCATCCTGGAGTACAGGGAGAGACAGTTGCGTCGGAGGACTATCAGGGAATATTTGGTAAAATGGAGAGATTTGCCGGTTGAGGATGCGACATGGGAGAGCGAGGAGATTCTGCAGCATCCGGCATTGAGGTTGCTTGAGGACAAGCAATTTCAGGAGGGGCGGACTGTCATGTCCCCTTCTCAGTGACATCTCTCAGAGTACAGGATTGGCCTATTACACGACCCTCGTAGGCTGATAGACTGGATAGAGGGTCACTTCGGAGCTTGGCTCAGCTGCAGTTAGCTGAGATTGATCAGTAGTCTTTCGTTTTGGCTCAATCGGAGACTTTTTGCAGAATTGCTATTTTTAGCAGTTCCTGGCAGGCAGTGTGGGACCCCTGCTATTTTTAGCAGTATGGCTTTGGCAGTATCCGGAATCACTTCAGAGTTCGTCAGCATCAGACGGATCAGTAATCAGAGGAGTAACGAGGGAGATATTAATATTTAATTATATTGATTAAATATTAATTACTTAATGATTTATAATATAAAGTTATAATGTTATATTATAACTTAAGAGTTTTGCCTTGAGGGGTGCGCCCATCATCAGAAGGGGCCAAAAGTGACAATTAAATTATATTAAAATATTCAGCTAGGACTATTGAAATATTAAAAGATTAAAATATGAATATTTCATTAAAACCCTATTCTTAAGGAAATCACACTTTTCAACATAAAGAGGGTTTTGCCTTGGGTTTTGGGGATTATGTTATTTTTGAATTGAAAATTGATGAAGTTTGATCAGAACACGGAAGCCAAGGGTTTCAGTCTCAGAGCATTGGGGAACGAGCCATCTCCAGTGAAAGCAATTGAGAGGGTGTGAGATATCATCTGATTTATTGCCAGGCAAGAGATTTCTTCACTCAGAAGAAATTACAGAGCATTCACAGAGGTTTATATCTTCAGGTTTTTTCAGTGAGAGTTTATCCAGAGAAGTGATCCACAGTAGGGCGCCTATTTTGTTTGAATCTGGAGATTCTTAGAAGGGCCGTACATTTTTTGTTTATTGCTGCTGCTGTACCTAGCCGTACCATTCTGTACAAGGCCGTACCTCTCCACAAAGGGGCGTACCTCCTTCCAGAAGCAAATCGCCTACTTCAGCATCAGTCTGCCATTGCCAGTTTGGGCGCATATCTTCCTGGCATCATTGAGGGTCACCAGACGGAGGGAGAAAGGAGTGATCATTGCAGCCGTACCAGATTTCTTCATCTACAGCTCGCTGATTTTACCAGGTTTTCTCAATAAAAATTATTGTTTTCTTATTGCACGTTATCAGACATTTATTGTAATCATCCTGGAAGAGTAATAAATGATCTGGCATAAGTATTTGCATTGCATTCAGTAGATTTTCGGAGTTAGATAATTTTATTGAATTTATTTCAATTATTTGCAAAAGTCGTACCATTCATTTATTGTTCAAAAACTCAAAAATTGCAAAAAAACCAAAAACGTCAGAAAAACATAAAACTTCAGTCAGAATCAGTATCAGGGGGAAATAAGGGTTTCTACACAATAGACCCCCTCAAGTATTTATAGGAGAGAAGCCTTGAGAAAAACGTGAGAGGATCCCAACAAACTTAAGAAATTCTCTCAACCACTAACTAACTGCAGTTGACTTATTCAACATTACAAGTCCTATTGTAATATGACTTGTAATGTAATTACATGTAATTACAATTTATATCTTTGCAATTGATACTATCACATGTAATTACATTTTTCCATTTTACATGTAATTTGTCAAAACTAAATTACAAGTACACAATTGAAACTATTTCAAGTGTCTGAAGACACAACTTGAACTACATCATCCTTAATTGGGTCTTCATGTTGCTGTTTGGAAAACATTCTTCCATCTCTGTCTTGAAATTATTCTATGCTCAATCATGTCACTTATTCAACTCCTTATGTAGCTTCGTCATCATGTTGTTCTTTCTTTGTATCATTCTCCAACCTTGGAATTTTCTTGAAAAATAAGGCCCATGCATTACATTATTGATGTGGAGGTCATGTGTGCAAATAGGACTAACGAGAATGAGACAAAGGGGCTGCAAAAGTGGGGCCAAAGCTCAATTTCGGGTTTTGGAAGGCTAACTGCAAGTGCAAATGAAAGGTGACTTACTTGCAATGTGGAAAACCATTATTACAAGTAAACTTTACCAGTATGGGAAGAAAAAATGATAAGAGTTGCAATGTGGAAAAATGTTTTTTACAAGTTTAAAATGCTATGTAAAAATCTATTTCAAGCAAATCAGGTTTCTAATGATCCATTACAAGTTACTTTTCGAAAATCACTTGTAATAGGGCTTTTAGACTCTCATTACAAGTTACTTTTTGAAAATCACTTGTAATAAGGCTTTTAAACTCTCATTACAAGGTACTTTTCGAAAATCACTTGTAATAGGGCTTTCAAACTCTCATTACAAGTTACTTTTACATGTAAAAGTAACTTGTAATGAGAGTTTGAAAGCCCTATTACAAGTGAAATCGTGTTTTTAAAAGCTCATTGCAAGTAATAAAAGCAACATAAAAAGAAATGTTAACTTGCACTTGCAATGGAGGTTGAGAAACCGGAAATGACTAATAAGTCACTTAAAAAGATATAAAGTGCAATCGGGTTTCATGAAGCCTATTACAAGTTAACTCAAAAACAAAAATTAACTTGCACTTGCAATGGTGAAACCCAAAATGACCTAAAAGCACAAAAACATGAAATGTAATAGGACTTTTAGACGTGTATTACAAGTGCAAGTAAAAAGTGACTTGTATTTTTACTTGCAATGAAGATCAAAATCCCCCCACTTGCAATGACAACCCAAAAACCCGATTTTGACTCAAAGACAAGGCAAATGAAGTCGGAATGCGATGAAATTTGGAGCAAAGATTGAAAATGACCCAAAGAATAATTTCCATTTTTAAAACAAAGATTTTTCACCTCGTAAAGTGTGTCTTGACACAGAAAGATCCCTACTTGCAATGGTGATCAAAAATCCTGAAATTGGACAAAACGAGGGGAAAAACATTTTGAAATGCTCCCAAATTTCGCACAAGGCAAAATAGGAAGGAGACCAATGGTTGCACAATTCAATTGGAGAATTTTGGTGCCTCGAAATGCATGCCATAGAGATTTATGAAAAAAATTTAGGCAAAATTTCATATGGGTTGTCCAATTTTGAGAATTCAAAATTGAGGACAACAACAACAACCATTATATATCATTCTATTCTCCTATTCTTAAGTTCACATGGTAAAGAATGAGAGCCAAAAGGCTTTCTTGGAGAAGGATTACCCTATTCATTAGCAAGATGTTTAAGGGAGATCTTGTCTCTATTTTAAGAATTTTCTTGATAAGGAGACCTAATATGCTTACACATACACCCCTCTAGCCATCTCAAGAAAATTAATTCTAATGTTATATCGTGGTCATCCCACCAACTTCATAACAAAACTAGACATTCACATATAAATTCAATGGAAAAATCAATACAATGATTCATAGTCTCACATCTCCCCTTAAAAAGGTAATTAAGAGCAGGTGAGAAGATTTAGAAAGGTTGAAGGAGCAGATTTAACATTAAAGTGGTGATAAAGATATCTGATTTGGAAAGGAAAGCTGACTAACAACCTTGCTGGTGACAAAAATCTCTTGAAAATTCACATACCCCCACATTGTATGATGATTACAAAGAGCTATGGATAGACTTTCACAAGGCCATAAAGGTTATGAATTAGTTGGTCATTATCTATAAGCTTTTAATGTGATTTTAATTGTTGGCCTATATTATTAGCATAATTCCATGGAGTCTCGAGACAAGGGGATAGGGGAATGAGGGGATGGGTCCCAAGGATGGGGAGACCAAGGGCCTAGATTTGAAGACAATAGACAACAATGATACAAATATAAATAGTACTTGAAAAATTAGTTATAAACAAATGTATAAGGAATTAACAAATGAAACTTTGAAATACTAAACACATTGCATTGAGCAATGCAAATGTTGAGTATCAATATATTTATATTATATTCAAAATGATGATTACATTCAAAATTTAAATAAAATTGGCCAATGCCCTAGTGCCTCTAGTCATCCCCAAAGTACACACCAAACTCCTTATCATGTGAATTGTTGAAGTCCTTGAGGTCAAGCTTCTCCAAACCAATACCAACCAACTTGATCTATACTGCATCATTATCAACCTATGTTGGCTCCTCTAGCAGTACATCCCATTGGGTTGTTGGACTCTCTTTGTATGTAATAATGTTGTGGTCAATGAGATGCAAGGCATTTTATACAACTACATGATTCTTCCTTCTCCTGGAGTGTAATATCCTGAAATAGATTTTTTGAATTCTAACAAATATTTGATAAAATGCATGAACCCTTACACTTTCTAACAACCAATATCTCAATGTGGGCAAGGTGAGAGAATACAGTGATTTGGGACACTAACTTTTTAGTGGCAAGTTGCATAGATCTAAATGAATGCAATGGTAGAGTGTGATGGCCCCACTTTTTAATATGCCCAAGAAGAAGAAATTAGATTACTAAATTAAATATTAAAATCATCTTTCTTTACTTTAAAGGACTTTTTAATTAATTAATTAATTAATTATAACTTTATACAGTCATTAATAAATATTAAATTCTTTATAAATTCTTTAATTAAAATAAATCGGTTTGGCCAACTGAAAGGTGGTGGAGATAAAAGGAGCATTGGGCGGATATCTTCATCACCACCAGAAATTGAATATTGTTTGGATTTTAATATAGAGGAGATTGAGAATGAAAACTCTCAGAGTCGGTAGGTCGTGCTTGGACGAGAACCCCAACATGGCCATTTTTCATAAATTTATGATTGCTTCATCACAGCGGATTGATTTACAGCCTTGTATGGAGACAGGCAGAAGGTTCGTTGTCATGTCACCATTTCCAAAGTGAACACCAGTCAAGAGGTTGATTAGCCTATTAGCCATTCCCATAGGCTAATCTAGTTGGATAGGGAATGATTTGTTGCAACTGGTCAAATTTTCATATTGTTGGCCAATGGAGATAAAAGGGGAAATAAATATTTTATTATTGGGCTAAGGAGAGAAATAAATATTGTATTATTTGCAGTATACCCCAGGGACGCATCCCCCCCTTAAATCTTGAGCGTTCTTGAAACAGGGACGTCCCCGAGACGTGGGGATGGCGTTCCCAAGTCCCCAATGGCACCACCAATTTTGCCACTCGTCGCCAGGGACGCAAGGACGTCTTGACGTTTCCGAGATGCTGAGGGGGACGCTTATGTTTCCTTGGAGCATCCCGGGATGCCTAGGCATCCCCCGCGGTGGCAACTTCAAGCACATGTTTAAAACAAAAATAACACATTTTTTAATTATTTCTTTGGTTCTATTCGAACCCTAAGGGTATGTGGGGCCCATCTATGGTCTTTTATGTAGTATGGAGTATTCTAATTTCTAATTAGTAATTCAATATTGAGAACTTCAATGCTCAATGTTCAAGTATTTACTATTTAGTATTTCAATTTGGCATTTACAATTTTTCTATTTTACTTCTTAATAGTCTTATACATCTATACATATGTAATGCCCCCATTTTAGCCATATGTTCTTTTGTGTCTGACATCCTATTTTTCGAAAGCCCATAGGCCAGTTAGGAGCTGAAATTAGGGTTTCCACTTTCAGAGGAGGGTTTGAGGGCTTGCATGCGAAATTTTTGATGCATGTCTGGTGGAGCTTTCTGGGTTTTTGGAAAGCTTCAGGATGAGGTAACATGCTTGACAAGATATTGACTTGCATTTTTGGTTGTTTCCTCGACAGTTTTGGAGGCTTACATGTTGGTGTTTTGTAGTTTGGATTCTGAATTCCTTCTGGGTTTTCAGAGAGCTTCGCAGTGGTGTGATATGCAATTGCAACAGAAATCTTTTCCGGACTTACTATTTTTAGTAAGTCACGATGGCTGCCCAGTTTGTGCTAAAAATGAGTTTGGAACAACTTACTATTTTTAGCAGTATGCTATTTTTAGTAAGTTCTTTTTTTCGCAGGGTTTCTGCAGTTCAGTTCAGTGGCTCTATCTAGCAAGTCAGTTTGAGTAGTTTGGTCTCCAACAACCTTGGTGCTATTTTTGGCAATGTTTCAACTTTCAACAACTTGGTATTATGGCTATTTCTGGCAAGGCAGTTTTGGCAGTTAGGTCTCCAACAGTGTTCCACGAGGTTTCGGGGACGAGGACAAGGGGACGGCAGGGGACGTGTTTCAAAGACGCGGGAACGAGGGTCTAAGTTTGGGGGCTGCAAGGGGACGGTGGGGGGGCGACAGGGTGCTGAAATACATATAGTACTTGAAAAAATAGTTATAAAAAGATGTATAAGTATAAGAATTATACATCTTGGAGACAACTGGGAGTCCCCTAGATGTCTTGACGACACCCCAACATCCTCAAAGTCCTAGTGGCGTCTTGGAGTGTAATGAGCCTTACTCAATCTGACCTTTAATTCTTTCAATTTGCTGCCTTGAAATCTTGTCAAACAGTTTGAATGCAAAGTGCTTGTTTGGTGGTTTTGAGTTTCAGTCTGATTGCTTGTTTGAATGATGACAAGTAAATGCTTCAAGTGCTTATAGAACAATGCAAGAATGATAGTACTAAACTCTAGATCCAAGGATGACTTCTCTTTGTCTTTTTCTATGCATATGAATGAATTTATTAAGCGAACTAATCATCTACAGCTAATGGACATTTTGTCAAACAATTGGCATGCATCCTATAAACCAGTTACAAATGAAGTTTAAATGCACAATGACAACTATGAAAGAGCAACTACTTATTCCTCCTTGATTGCAAATGTTTTCTCAATACATTGCTGATATAAAATGGCCAAGGTTCTTGGCATTGCCCTTATACAACATTTACAATTTTCTGAGTACAAAAAGCAGCCTCTTATATTCAATCATATATGTATAAAATGAGATGCTAGACAATATAAAAGAACTTGGTTGAAAGCGCCTAAAGCTTGAGATGAAGGAGCAACCAATAGAATGCCAAAACATGCCTCCTCCTTGATAAATCGAACCCTTTTCCAAAATCGGCCCTGTTCTGGTTGGAAATTCAAAATAAAATAATCTCCAATGAATTTTAACCACCTCAAGCTCCTAATGTCTTTGCCAAGCCTCTAGGAAGTGGGTGCACCAAACCAAGGAAGAAATCGATGCATATGCAAGGCTCTACAAGCAAAATCGAGCCTCCCAAGCTGTCTCTCTTATGACTGTAAAATACCTGATCTTTATATCAGATCTCTTCACCAACCAATCTGCTCTCCGAAGGCAAGAAAGATGAAGAAATTCGATGCAAAAAGGAAGAGTGATGAACTCAAATGCAATGTGCACCAATATCTCCCAATCGACTTCACCAAAATTGGCCAATGGCCACAAATTTTGACCTGCTGAGATGACTGATGTATCACCCTCCAAGCTGCAACCCTTCAAGAGATATTTCACTCCCTCAATTATGCTATCAATGGGAAGGATCATTCCCAAAGACTCTCACTGTAGAAACCCTAGCTCCACAATAGATATCAATATCAAAGACAAATAACTTAATGATTTACAATGGCAGCCCACACCCTCTTTTATACTTTTCTTTTCTTCATTTGGGAAACTTCTAGAAGCTCATAATATTTTTATTATTATTTTCCCTTTAATTATCTTATATTTGTACTTTATAATAAAATAATGAATTATAACATAAAGTACAAATATAACATCACTTTATAACATGAGGTTTCTAAAATTAGAAACATTCTAATAAATCATTAGAAAACCTCCAAAATAGGTCGAAACTCTCCCAAAGAAACCAACTGCCATCTAGGTAACTATTGTGATGACCCTATAATCATGCCCTATTAGCCTATGAGGGCCACTGATAGGCTAATCATGCCGATAATACAATGTCTAGCTAGAAGGGGACATTACATGGAGATAGTGACATTGGTGGTGGGATGGTGGCGTTGGTGGTGGGCTGGTGGGGGGACGTCCCCCCCAAGTCTCTGAGACGTCCCCATCTAGGAAATGCGGGGTTTTTTTGTGGGAGGGGGGGTGGAGGCATCCTCGTGGAACATTGGTCTCCAACAATCTTGGAGCTTGATTTGGCAGGTTTGGTGACTCAAGTGATTTTATATTTGATGATATAATATTTTAAGTGAAATAATTTTGCTAAGGCTTGGAGGACACCTTCTTGGAGAGAAGTTAATTTTATTAAAAAGACAATTTTTATAAAGTATTTCACTTTAATACTTTGGACACCTATCTTAGAGGATTATTTGCATTTTTGATAAGTTTATTACCATCATAAAAAGGGACGACTTGGAGAAGGGTCTAAATGAAATGCAAATTGCAAATTATTGAAGATGAATGTGAATTTGAGATAGGTGCCCTAATTGGAGGGAAAAGCATATTTAAATTTGGAGAGAAAAGGTTATAAATACGAGTGTTGGGCTCTTTGTTTACCATCCATTATCTTTTGTACTGAAATGTTGTTGAAATTGTTTCAGGCTTCAGCTTCGAGGAATGCGTACCTCCTAGTTACTTCCTTCCAATCTTTGTGCTTGAGAGATAGTACCTAGTACCTAGCTGGATATGAGACCACTTCTCATTCAGAGATATCAGATTGAGCATTATTGTTGAAGTTTTGATGTTTTTCTTAGTTTTACAGGTTGCTGGTTTAGTAGTGCTGAAAGTGATTTTCAATCATAAGTCATTGTGTGAATTTTTATTCCTTTTGGGTATTTGCTCATTCATTTTCCATGCTCAAGGCATCCCTTATTGCAGGTATACAAATTTTATTTTAGAGTATTTAATTTTCTAGAGAGGTCACCCCTCCTTGATGGCTGAATCTCGCCTGCCAATACCTTGGAATGTGTGCATAAAATAATGGTGGGTGTTTAATACCATTTCATTGTCTAGACTTGGATGCTTACCCCCTAGGCTTCCATTTCTTTCAGTTTCATGTCATTCTGAGGTGTATTGAGTGAGTTATGAGTGTTTTAGTGTGTCTTCTAGTTGCTGGTCCGAAGTTTCAATTTTTCTGGTCTGTTATATCAGATTGTAGTAGTTAGAGTTTTGGGCTTGTTTTTCTTGTTTGGGAGTCTCTTCGGAGTTAGAGAAACATTCTATATCATTTGCAGTACTTTGAATATCTCTAATACTTGGCTCTTGCAGGATACTCTTTCACATTGTAATGTTGATTCAGTAGTACTGATCAACCCTTAATACTTCTACAAATTCTCTATTGTCTTCCCACTTTTAGTGGAACCGCCTTATTTACTTTTCTTGCATAAGCATTTTATTCTCACCATTGGTGGAAGAGACAGGCCTCACTGTCTTTGCATATTGTAATTGGGTCAACTTGCCACCCTTCTTTACTTTCAGTACTTGCATTGTTGATCGGCTGAGCTGTCAATTTACTTTTTGTACTTGCATTCATATTGCTGATTGGTTGCGTCGTCAAATCCCTCCCGCTGAATAAATGGTCTAGTTGCATCTTTTTATTTCTAGCATTCAGTTTCAAGCTAACGATCCTCGGCACCATATGCTCACACCTTGCCCATCATCGGGATCCTGGTGTACATTCTTGTTGCAGGGTTACATTCCAGTGCTGGTTTATGATTTGGCTATTGCTGACGGGTGCCTTCGTTGAAGTGTTGTTGCCAAAAATTTGAAAAAAATTGTAAGGGGGTCATTTCAATGGTATCAGATCCAAGATCCTACCATCTTGTGAAAAAATTCAGAGTACAGTTGACGGATGAGTGATAGAGAAATCAGATTCTTCACCTGAGCTTAATTTAGGTTTTAGAAGTTCCGAAGATGTTGCATTTTCCGAGGACAAGTAACCGTGAGAAGTCAGATTTGACTGTGGCTTCTGAAGAATGTCAATTCAAGAGGCAATGTGAACATGAGGCTTCCATACTTCGTGAAGAATATTAGAACATGCTAGATGAGTTTAAGGATGGTGTTTCTTTTGACTGGTACTTGAAGTGTGTGTCGATTAGGCATCTTGGAAAATTGGGTGTGGTCAACTACATCAAGGAAAAGATTAAAAGAGAAGCAAAACACACCTTGGACGAAGGTTCAAGGAAGGAAGAAGCAAAAGTGCTTGTTGGTGGTTTACAGTCCACAAATGAGCAATTTGAAGAGAAAAATCAGTCAACTAGTATTGAAGAAGGCACAAGCAGGATGCACATGTCACCTCAAAATGACTGTGAGTTTGATGAAGATACTCTGACAGTTGAAGATTGTTTGGTAGAGCGTCAAAATACTCCCTTAGTCTTGCATGTGATAGGAAGTGATGAAGATCAGCTCAGCGAAAAGAACATAACAGTAGTCTTGAGTCCTAATGAGGATTCATCAAATGAAGGTCTTGAGACTAAGGGTTACATGGAAGATGTTGGTAGAACTGTTGTGTGGGATGAGTTCGTTGAAGAAGAGCAAGATAAAGGAAATATTAGTCTAGGAGTCGAATCCACTGAGTTCTTGCATGGTCATGTTGAAGATGTGATGATGAAGGATTTTCCTCTTGTTGCTGTCCCAACTTCCCAAGAAGTTCCACATGAAGAAATCAGTGCCTTACTCATTCAAGATGGTTCCATTGAAGATGAAGATGACAAAGTTTTCAAAACAAGTTGCTTAGATGATTCTTTGCTTCATTGCAATGATGGTGTCAAGGGTGGTCTTGGGTTTGAGCATCAAACTAAGCCCTTGGAGAGAAGTGTCTATGAAAATATCAGTTTAAGTGAGTTGGGTGGTGACCTATTCAAAAATTCAGCACTCCAAGAGAAGCACGAAGAGCTCTTTCCTTTTGATCAAAACAATCAACCTCTTACCACTTGGGATCCAGGTGTGAAGGCACCTAGTATTGACAAGAAACTTGTGTGGGATGAATTTCCCTTTGATACGGATGATGAAAGGGAACTTGGTAAGGACTCTATAACAGCAAACAATGGTGACAATATGCTTGAGTTTGGGGCTGCCTTCAAGTTTGACCAAAGTGACATTGAGGTGGAAGCAAAGCTTGAGGACCATATGGCTCTGGAAGATGGAAAGTTTGAAGGTGTTTCTAAACAAAAATCTGATTTATCAATGCATGAAGCTGATTGTAAGCAAAGGCACGAAGAATTTGAGGAGCCTAATCCTAATTATGACATTGAGCATTCTCCACTAGTTGGTGGCAAAAAACAAGAATGTTAGAGCAGCTCTGAGGGCAGAATAGACACAAAACAAAGTTTTGATTTTGAAGAGCAGCCAACCAGCAATCCACCATCTTTGCATATTCTTGAGAAGGAAGATCAAGTCAAAGGGTCCTTTGAAAGAGAAGTGTGGGTCCTATCATAATTTGATCGCACACACAGTTGGATTGAAAAACTCTACTGGAAGGCTCAACTTGAAGGGAGACGAAGAGGAGTGAAAGATGAAGTTGCTCTTCCCAATTTGCAACTTATCAAAGATTCCTTGGAGACCTTGAAGTCCGAGTACATGCACTTGATTAAAGATCGAGATCATGCCATTGAAGTTGCAAAGAAGACCATTGGTGCTTTCCAAGGGAGTGAGAGAAGGTTGATGGGCTCACTCTAGAGCTCGAATTAACAAAGGAAATGTTGAAAGAATCAACGAAGGTTGAAGACCAGTTTACTGACTTCAAAATTTTCAAGGAACAAGAGGGTGCACAACGAGTTGAAGAAATCAAGCAAGTGATTGGAGAGCTTGATAGTCTTCAAGAGGAGTTTGATCTTGAAAGCATCTCAAGAAAATCAGAAGTTGTATGTGCAGATTTGGAGCAGCAAGATGAAAGGAATGACTTCCAAGTTTTTGGCAATCCTCTCTTTGAAGTGGGTGCAGAAGAAACTTATGATAATCCTCTTTTTGCGATGGAAGATGTAGCATCAATTGACAATAGCACGAAATGGGATCCTGATGAAGTTTCCCGACACAATATGGAACTTGAATTTCAGCTTATTGAAGATTTGCAAGTAAAACATGAGGGAGATTCGCTCCTTGCAATTGATAATCTTCTAAGAAGGATGTTTGATCAAGATGGCTTAAGAGGGATTGAGGATGTAGTCTTCAGTTGGGAAGATGGACCAGAACCTGGTGTTTGCACTCTTGTCAATCCATTCCTTGGGTTGGGTGATGCTAGTCAATTTTGGGGTTGAATTCATCTCATGTTTCAAGCTCCAATGTTGCTGAAGCTTTCATGGATTGGTTTCAGAGGTTCATCAAAGGGAACGCCAGTTTCACAAGTATGCACTTGATTTTGACCTGCATTCGAAGATGTGTTATGTTTTCTTTCCGAAGTATTGGAGATTATTTTCAGTTGAGTACCCATGCTTGGGATTCTCAACATGGGTTGATGGAGCTTATTGCTTGTGGAAAGAAGAAATTTTGGAGGGATAAGGATCAAATTTTCAGACTTTTTAGCGCTGTCCACTTCTTTACCAACCACTTAACTGCTCCGTTTGTTCATCAACAAATGGGTTGGAGAGAAATTTTGAGTATGGGTTGGAGAGATGATTGGTTGGATACTTTGGGAAGTGATTCTCGACTAAGACAAGAGCAGATTTTGAGACACGAGATCATTGGTTGGAGGCAGACCAGCCACCTTACATATGGAGTTACTCTCGTTCAGGAGAGTTTGTCCATCACTACTTGTCAAAGAGGTGGTACTTTTCAATTGGGGATTGCTCTAGTATGTTTTATGGCCACTTTAAAGGGGTTATCTTGCAACTCAATGCTCATCTCACACGCTCACACTTGGGAATTTCATTGGTGTTGTTGTTTTTCCTTGTGTAGAGTGCTTAAATCAAATTGTACTTCCCTAACTCAAGCCTTGAATAGCAAAGATTATTTGTTTCTTCAAACCTATCCTATTCTCAGAGTTCATCTTATGGAGGTTTGTGAAGCAAAATTTGATAGTTTCTTCACTATACTGGTTCAGGACAGAGAACTTCCACATGCTTTGGCTCATCATTCTGAGACTCTTGGAGTTGGAACTGTAAGAATGTTCACAAGTCTTCATGACTATATCAGAATAATTCAATGGAGGCACAATAGATTCATGTAGAGTTATGAGTATGAGTTTGTTGAGCCCTTGCAAAGGATTGATTTCCTCTTTGCAAGAAGATTTGGAGAAGTCACTTATGTTCTCGTGGCTCTGCTTGACACCTTGAGAAGATATGCTATGGACTACAGTTTTGAGTTGCGTAGACTATCTTTTCCATTGCCCAAGCTTGTGATAGACAATAGCTTTGTTGTCATTCACTACTCAGAGTCCTTTGGGCGTGAGACGTTGCAAGGTGTTGACTTCAGTCCTACCAGTTTTTTCAGTTTGAGTATCATAGATGATATCATTTTGGAGTTACAAGGGAGGTTAGTGCAGTTTTGGTGTGATGATTTCGTTGATGTGATCAAAGTGGAGCAACATCAGCATAATGGGTCTTCTCAGAGATGGACATGGGACCCTAGGATCAATTGAAGTATTGTGCAATTGCTTGAGGACAAGCAATTTGGGAAGGGCGAATTGTAATGTCCCCATTTTCGCCATACGTTCTTCTATGTCTGACAGCCTATTTTCGAAAGCCCATAGGCTAGTCAAGAACTGAAATTAGGGTTTCCACTTTCAGAGGAGGTTTTGAGGGCTTACATGCGAGAGTTTTTGACGCATGTCTGGTGGAGCTTTATGGGTTTTGGAAAGCTTTAGGATGAGGTAACACGCATGACAAGATATTGACTTGCATTTTTGGTTGTTTCCTTGACAGTTTTGGAGGCTTGCATGTTGGTGTTTTGCAGTTTGGATTCTGGATTCCTTTTGGGTTTTCAGAGAGCTTCGCAGTGGTGTGACCTACAATTGCAATGAAGGTCTTTTACAGACTTACTATTTTTAGTAAGTCATGACGACTACCCGGTTTGTGCTCAAAATGAGTTTGGAACAACTTACTATTTTTAGCAGTATGCTATTTTTAGTAAGTTCTATTTTTAACAGGGTTTCTGCAGTTCAGTTCAGTGGCTCTATCTAGCAGGTTAGTTTGAGTAGTTTGGTCTCCAACACCCTTGGTGATATTTTTGACAGTGTTTCAACAACTTGGTATTATGGTTGTTTCCAGCAAGGTAGTTTTGGCAGTTAGGTCTCCAACAATCTTGGAGCTTGATTTAGCAGGTTTGGTGACTCAAGTGATTTTATATTTGATGATATAATATTTTAAGTGAAATAATTTTGCTAAGGCTTGGAGGACGCCTTCTTGGAGAGATAATTTAATTTTATTAAAAAGGCAATTTTTATAAAGTATTTCACTTTAATACTTTGGACACCTAACTTAGAGGATTATTTGCATTTTTGATAAGTTTATTACCTTCATAAAAAGGGACGACTTGGAGAAAGGTCTAAATGAAATGTAAATTGCAAATTATTGAAGATGAATGTGAATTTGAGATAGGCGCCCTAATTGGAGGGAAAAGTAGATTTGAATTTGGAGAGAAAAGGTTATAAATATGAGTGTTGGGCTCTTTGTTTACCATCCATTATCTTTCATACTGAAATGTTGCTGAAATTGTTTTAGGCTTTAGCTTTGAGGAATGCATACCTCCTAGTTCATTCCTTCTAGTCTTCGTGCTTGAGAGATAGTACCTAGCTAGATATGAGACTGCTTGTCATTCAAAAATAGAAAATTGAGCATTATTGTTGAAGTTTTGATGTTTTTCTCAATTTTACAAGTTGTTGGTTTAGTAGTGTTGAAAGTGATTTTCAATCATAAGTCATTGTGTGAATTTTTATTCCTTCTGGGTATTTGCTCATTCATTTTCCATGCTCAAGGCATTCCTTATTGTAGGTTTTCAGATTTTATTTTGGAGTATTTAATTTTCTAGAGAGGTCGCCCCTCCTTGATGGCTGAATCTTGCCTGCCAATACCGTGGAACGTGTGCATAAAATAATGGTGGGTGTTTAATGCTATTTCATTGTCTAGACTTTGGCGCATACCCCCTAGGCTTCTTTTTCTTTCAATTTCATGTCATTCAGAGGTGTATTGAGTGAGTTAGGAGTGTTTTGGTGTGTCTTTTAGTTGTTGCTATGAAGTTTCAGTTTGTTGGTCTGTTATATCAGATTGTAGTTTTTAGAGTTTTGGGTTTGTTTTTCTTGTTTGGGAGTCTCTTCGGAGTTAGAGAAACATTCTATATCATTTGCAACACTTTGAATATCTATAATACTTGGCTCTTGCAGGATACTCTTTCACATTGTAATGTTGATTCAGTAGTACTGATCAGCCCTTAATACTTCTACAAATTCTCTATTGTATTCCCACTTCTAGTGGAAGAGGCTGGCTTATCGCCTTATTTACTTTTCTTGCATAAGTATTTTATTCCCACCATTGGTGGAAGAGACAAGCCTCGCTGTCTTTTCATATTGTAATTGGGTCGGCTTGCCGCCCTTCTTTACTTTCAATACTTGCATTGCTGATCGGCCGAGCCGTCAATTTATTTTTTGTACCTGCATTCATATTGCTGATCCGCTGCACTGTCAAATCACTCCTGCTGAATAAGTGGTTGAGTTGCATCTTTGTATTTCCATCATTCAGTTTCAAGCTAACGATCCCCAACACCATATGCTCAGACCTTGCCCATCATTGGGATCTTGGTGTACATTCCAGTGTTGGTTTATGATTTGGCTAATGCTGACGGGTGCCTTTGTTGAAGTGTTGTTGCCAAAAAATTGTAAGGGGTTCATTTCAACATAACTAGCATTTTAAGTACCATATGTATAGTATATAGTATATACACTGCCCCCCTCCCCCCCCCCGCACAGTCGTCCCCAAATTGAGGCCCCTTTGTCCCTCTGTCTCGCAAACTCGTCCCCCCGTACCGGCATCCCCCAGTCCCCTACGGTGGTGTAACTATGATTATTTGGCCAAGAAGAAAAATAAATGTTCTATTATTTGGCCAAGGAGAAAAATAAATATTTTATTATTTGGCCAAGGAGAAAAAATAAATATTTTATTTTGAGTCTTTATATTATAATTTTATTTTAAGTCACTTTAGAAAAAGAAAAAAAAAATTATTAAAGTGACTTAAGTGGGGAAAAAGCAAAAAGCAACTTGAAAATAAATTATTTCTTCTCTAAAGTGGGACACCTAGGGTTGGAGAGGAAATATTTTATTAAAAGTTATTAAAAGTGAGTTTGAGATGCACCTCCTTTGGAATTTTTTTATAAAAAGGAGCTCTATCATTCTTGAGGTTCATATTGTGGATTTGATAAACTTGATTTCTCTCTATCTTTAGTTGAGTATTTAGTTGTAGCCAACTCCGAGGACTAAAACCCTTGGAGATTTGTAGGTTGGACGAAAACCCAATCCTACTTGTGGGGTGTATTCGTCCACTATTCACTATTGGACATATTTGCAGATTTGTGAACAGTTTTGGGTCATTTCCTGCTAGGGTTTGAACCCATTTTTGGAGCTAAGTTGCAGATTTGAAGTCTCATAGACTTCTTATGCATTTTCTATCTTGGGTGGCCAGATCTTGGGTCTTATTGTCATTTAAAAGTGGTTTCATATTTTTTTGGAGCTGTCCCAGATTTTATATGAATTTTCCTTCATTTTGGGCAACTAGGGTTTTGAAGAAATTGCAGGTTTAAGTTTCAGATTTCAGCACTTTTATTTCAAATTGCTGGAGCTAGGGTTTGGAGGCTACATTTGGCATATTTGCAGATTTGTGAACAGTTTGGGGTCATTGTTGATTTAAGATAGCTTCGGTCAGATATAAATGATGATTGTATTCATGCATCATCATCATTTATATATAATCGAACTATTCTTAAAATATGATATCTCCAAATAAGTTATTCGAATTTCTGATGCTGATCGAACTTCATATTTTATGATCGCTGCTTGTTAATGCATGCGAATTGAATTATATATTAATTACCGAATATTTCGGTTGGTTAGGGAGCCCGCGTGCTCAAGGGACGTGTCCCATGAGCGGACGTGTCTCCACTTTGTGGAGACACATCCTCTCATGAGACGCGTCTCTCCTCTTAGACATATAAGTCTAAGTTCGATCTTCTCTTGGTGGATATAGAAATTATTAATACTCTGCAATAAGAAGATCAAAACTGAAGTTTAATATGCAGACTTAGAAAACATCTACAGATTTGACATATAGGATTCGTAGTTTATCCATATAGAAAATAATAGTTATCAGATTTGATTACATTTACATGGTATCAAAGCCAAGTTGAGTGAATCAAAATCAAATCTAGATATCAGATTACTTAGAAAAATCATATTTTTAAAGAAATCAAATTCACATCACATTCTTCATAATGTCAAGTGTGATCAGATTTGAAGACTGTCTTGAAGGAGCAAACAACTTCACATCATGGAAATTCAAAATCATGATGATTCTAAAAGAAAATAAGTTAGACTCATTTGTGAAAGAAAACAAGAGAGAACCAGAGGATGATCTAGAGAAAACTCAATGGATTGAGAACAATGAAAAAGCCATGAAAATTTTAGTAGATGCAGTTAGGGACCATATAGTACCCATTCTAGCAAAACATGAAACTGCATATCTAATGTTCAAATCCCTTGAGAGCACCTTTGAAATAAAAAACACTACTAGGACTCTTGCATTAAAAAGGCAACTCAACAATGTTCAAATAAACAAAGGAGAATCTATTAATGCATACTTCATGAGGATCACTGAACTAAGGGATCAATTATCAACAATTGGATATCATATTGATAGTAAAGAATTAACACTAATAGCTCTAGGAGGCCTACCAAACTCATAGGAGTCATTTGTTCAAGGAATAAGTGCGAGATCTAAACTCCCCAAATTTGATAGGCTGAGAACAGACTGCTTACAAGAGGAAACAAGACTCTCAACAAAAGAAAACAAACAAAAACCCATAGATGAGGACATTCATGTGCTCAACACAACATCTAATAAAAGGGGTAAGAAGAACTCTTAAGGGAAAGGATCATTTAAGAGAAAGAGAAATTCCTATGGAAAATGATCATTCAAGAAGAGGAAAGACATCTCTCAAGTACAATGTTTCAAATGTGATCAATATGGGCACTATGCAATGAAGTGTCCTGATAGAACAAAACAACAAGCATCTTTTGCTAAAGTAAGAAAATCAAATACAAACTATGACTCTGAGAAATTTCTATTCTATTCAGCATTATCAAGTCAAGTATCTAACAATATCAACAACTGGGTAATTGATAGTGGCTCATCAAGGCACATCACAGGGTTCAGAGAACACCTAGACACTATGACTGAAGAAACTGATGAAGAAGTAACTATTGGGGATGATTCTGCACATCCTGTAAGAGGGGTGGGAACTTGCTCCATCAAATTGAAATCTGGTCTCTCCCTACAACTCACTAGAGTCCTATTTGTGCCAAGAATAAAGAGGAATCTAATATCCATCTCTGCTCTTGAAGACAATCGATATAGGGTTACCTTTATGGACGGGAAAGTTCTGGCATGGCCTAAAAACACCACTATAAAGAAAGCTCCAACCATAGGTTTAAGATAAGGGTATCTTTAAAAACTATGCACGGACATCAAGCAAGCCCTTACCCTTGAAACTTCTGATTCAAATGAAATTTGGCATCGAAGATTAGGACACCTTCATTTTCATGCCCTACCATCTGTGGAAAGACTAGTAACAGGATTGCCTAAATTAAAACAAACTCATGAAGGAGCTTGTAAAGGGTGTGCCCTAGGAAAGAATACAAAGGGATCTTTTCACAATAGCTTGAGTAAAACCAAGGATGTGCTAGAACTGGTTCACTCTGATTTATTTGGACCCATGTCAGTACCCTCCATGGTAGGCTTCCTATACTATCTAATATTTATAGATGACTTCTCTAGGAAGACCTGTATTTATTTTCTTAAGTGTAAAGAGTCAATAGAAACCCGTAAAAAGTTTATGGAGTTCAAAACTCTTACAGAAAACTACTCTGGGACGAAAATCAAAATTCTAAGGACAGACAATGGGAAAGAATACACTTTTGAAATCTTTAAGGAATTCTGCATGAATGCTAGGATTAAGAGGGAGTTTACAGTAGTCTGCAACCCTCAACAAAATGGTGTTGTTGAAAGAAAAAATAGAACCATTGTAGAAGCCGCAAAAGCAATGTTACTTGACTAGAACATAGAAACCTCATTCTGGGTAGAAGCCTCTAGAATTGTTGTCTACATCCAAAATAGATGTCCACATTCTCATCTAGATAACAAAACTCCTGAAGAAGCTTTTACTGGTATAAAACCTGACATTAGTCACTTAAGGATCTTTGGTTGCCCAGTCTACATTCATATGCCTAAAGAAAAGAGATTCAAACTAGAACCTTCCGGAAAGAAAGGGGTGTTTGTGGGATATAGTGAAACCTCTAAAGTCTACAGGATATTCATACCTGGGCAGAAACAAATTCAATTAAGCAGAGATTTCATCTTTGAAGAAGACATTGCATTCAAAAGGGCAAGGAGTTCAAGTGAGATAGAAATTCATAATTCCCCTAGAGTCTTAGAAGTGGAACCTACTCCTGAGATTCAAAGGGAGTATCCTGAAGAAATAACAAGTGAATTTCAATTTGCTTCAAAAGAATATCCAAATGACAACGGCAAGAAGAGACCACTTTGGGCTAGGAAAATGATCAAAGAAGCTGAGAATCATGCAGCACCCAAGGGAACCTCTAGGGAAAGTAAGAGACCCAAAAGGTTCTCAAGCTATGTTGCTCTAATGAATGAAATCATCAATTCAGAACCCACCAGTGTTACAGAAGCTTTCAGACATCAAGTATGGAAGGATGCAATGACAGAAGAGTATCAGTCCATTTAAAAAAATGATGTATGGGATATAGTGCCTAGACCAAAAGAGAAATCTGTTGTCTCTTCTAAATGGCTCTTCAAAATCAAACATGTTGCTGATGGCAGTATAGAAAAACATAAGGCACATTTTGTGGCCAGAGGTTTTTCACAAAAGGAAGGCACTGATTATGAAGAAACATTTGCAACTGTTGCCCGATACACATCTGTGAGAGCAGTGATAGCCATTGCAGTAGCTAAAGGTTGGAAGATCCATCAAATGGATGTGAAAACTGCCTTCCTGAATGGGACCATTGAAGAGGAAGTCTATCTAGAACAGCCTGAAGGTTTTGTGATACATAAACTAGACTCACATGTATGCAGACTAAAGAAAGCTCTATATGGACTTAAACAGGCCCCGAGGCCTGGTATGAAAGAATTGACAGCTATCTCTTGGGACTAGGATTTTCCAAAAATGATGTAGACCCAAATCTTTATTTTAAGGTAATTAAAGGTGATATGCTAATAATTATTTTATATGTTGATGACCTGCTGATAACAGGAGAAGATCACCTCATTACTCAAGGCAAGAAGGATCTAACTTCAAAATTTGATATGAAAGACTTGGGCATTTTACAGTACTTTCTGGGTTTAGAAGTTTGGGAGAAATCATATGGCATCATACTAAATCAAGGGAAGTATACTGTTGATATTCTGAAGAGATTTGGGATGTTGGATTATAGACCCATGTCTACACCTATGGAAACCAACCTACACAAACTAAAAGAAGCAGGAGCAGAATCTAAGTTTGCAGATCCCACTCTATATAGATAGATAATTGGATCATTGATGTACCTGGTTAACACCCAACCTGATATTTGCTATGTAGTGAATGCTCTAAGCCAATTCATGTGTGAACCAAAGGAAATTCACCTTGTTGCTGTGAAACACATATTGAGATATCTTTAAGGCACTATTGGATACGGTCTTCATTACAAAAATGACCAACTAGATTTACGTGGATACTCTGATTCAGATTGGGCTGGAAGTGTAATCGATCGGAAAAGCACATCAGGATGTTGCTTCAGTTTAGGATCGGCTATTATCTATTGGATCTGCAAAAAACAGTCTTCAGTAGCACAAAGCTCGACAGAAGCTGAATACATTGCAGCCTCTATGGAAGCAAGAGAAGCAGTATGGCTGCGAAAATTGCTTGTGGGACTTTTTGGTGAACCCTTGAATCCTACTATTATCCATTGTGATAATCAGACTTGCATTAAACTCTCTGTAAATCGAGTATTCCATGATAGATCTAAGCATATTGAGATCCCTTACCATTATGTAAGAGACATGGTAGAAAGGAATGTTATCCAGTTGGAGTATATTAGAACAAATGATCAAACAGCAGACATTCTCACCAAACCTCTCTCCAAAGTAAAAATTGAACACTTCAAGAAGAAACTTGGTATGATTGAAATGTAATTTGATATTATGGTTGATATTTAAATTGTTTAAAAGTTGTAATAATATATTTAAAGATGTTTAATGTGTAAACTCTTTTGTCATGTGTGTGACTCCATGACTTTATGGGTCCTCTCCCCTTGTGTACATAATTGAAAGGTGACGATCTATCCAATAATGAACACTTGTATTTGACATTGTAAAGTGACAACTCTACAATGATGAGTTGAACTATCGTGATAGATATCGTGTGACTTGATATCTGTGGACATGTCATGATAGTATCTATTGGACACTTTGATGGATATCATGGGACTTGATGTCATTTGAAGATCATTGTGATCCTTATGAGATAATCATGGTGGATAAATATATATATATATATATCCGTGGATATGCCATGATCTATTATGGTAGACATCATGAGACTTGATGTCAGTGCACATACCATAATGAAGATGTGTTATGAAGAATGTCATGTGACTTGACAATATTTGAGAAAACATATCATATCTTCGATATCACGTGTAAGGTGATATATCTACTTATTTGTTTTGAGTTATCTTTCCTAGCTAAGAGGGAGTGTTGATTTAAGATAGCTTCGGTCAGATATAAATGATGATTGCATTCATGCATCATCATCATTTATATATAATCGAACTGTTCTTAAAATATGATATCTCCAAATAAGTTATTCGAATTTCTAATGCTGATCGAACTTCATATTTTATGATCGCTGCTTGTCAATGCATGCGAATTGAATTATATGTTAATTACCGAATATTTCGGTTGGTTAGGGAGCCCACACGCTCAAGGGACACGTCCTCTCATGAGACACATCTCTCCTTGAGGCATGTCTCCTCTTAGACATATAAGTCTAAGTTCGATCTTCTCTTGGTGGATATAGAAATTATTAATACTCTACAATAAGAAGATCAAAACTGAAGTTCAATATTCAGACTTAGAAAACATCTACAGATTTGACATATAGGATTCGTAGTTTATCCATACACAAAATAATAGTTGTCAGATTTGATTACATTTACAGTCATTTCCAGCTAGGCTTCAAACCCATTTTTGGAGCTAAGTTGCAAATTTGAAGTGTCAAAGACTTCTCATGCATTTTCGGTGGCCAGATCTAGGGTCTTATTGTCATTATTTATAAGTGGTTTTAGAATTTTTTGGAGCTGTCCCAAATTCTATATGAATTTTCCTTCATTTTGGGCGCCTAGGGTTTTGAGGAAATTACAGGTTTAAGTTTTAGATTTCAGTACTTTTATTTCAGATTGTTGGAGCTAGGGTTTGGAGGCTACATTTGGCATCATTTGGACATATTTCAACATAGGGTTTCTAGGGTTTCATACTTGCCCTAGCTGATTTGCATTGGAGAGGATTTGGTCACTACTGAAGGCATTGTTTGGGAGATTCATTTCCAGATTTTCTTTGGGGGAGTTGCTGGTCTGAAAATACTCAGAAAATCAGTTCATTTCCAGCCATTGTTGCCTTGACAACATTCCTCTTAATGTCCAATATTACTTCTTTGTGACCGGGTATGTTTGCCTTGACAATAAACTTGTTTGGTGTGAAAAATTAGATTTAAATATCTTGTTGTACTTAGATAAGAACTTTGTTAAGCCTGATATACTTTGCTTTCAAGGAGAAATAAGAAGTTTTTCATGATCTCTCTTGTTGTGTTTCAATATATGTTTGTGTTAATGAAAGGTAGCTTTAGTCAGATATAAATGATGATTGTTGATTGCATCATCATCATTTATATGTGATCGAAATTACTCATCAAATAAATATTTTTGGAAAATAAGAATTTCGAATTTATGAGCATGAATAAAATTCGAAATATAAATAATGTTCGAACTTTGCTTTATATAAATCGCAGGGTATTAAATGCTGTTATGTTTACCACCGATTAGTATTAGTCGGCTAAGAGAGACCCATGCCCTTCAAGGGACACGTCCTCTCATGGGGCGTGTCTCTCCTTGGAGGCGCGTACCTTCTTGGAGATGTGTCGCCTCCTTCTAGTACAAAGCATGATGACAATCATTGATTGTAGACATCGAAATTAATAAATGTTCTGCAATCAGCACATTCAAAATACAGAAAATAAAATCTGACTTAGAATTCTTACACAGAATTTCAGACTTAGAATTTCCATTGATTTCTTAGAATCCAACTTTGATAAGATTTGATTACATTTACATGGTATCAGAGCCAAGTTGAGTGAATCCAAATCAAATCTAGATATCAGATTGCTTAGGAAAATTCGTATTTTTAAATCAAATTCACATCACATTCTTCATAATGTCAAGTGTGATTAGATTTGAAGATCGTCTTGCAGGAGCAAACAACTTGACATCATGGAAATTTAGAATCATGATGATTCTTAAAGAGAATAAGTTAGACTCATTTGTGAGAGAAAACAAAAGGGAACTGGAGAGTGATCATGAGAAAACTCAATGGATTGAGAACAATGAAAAAGCCATGAAAATCTTAGTAGATGCAGTTAAGGATCATATAGTGCCCATTCTAGCAACACATGAAACTGCATATCTAATGTTCAAATCCCTTGAGAGCACCTATGAGATAAACAACACCAGTAGGACTCCTGCATTAAAGAGGCAAATCAACAATGTCCAAATAAACAAAGGAGAAACTATTAATGCATACTTCATGTGGATCATTGAACTAAGGGATCAATTATCCACAATTGGATATCAGATTGATAGCGAAGAGCTAACTCTAATTGCACTAGGAGGCCTACCAAACTCATGGGAGTCATTTGTTCAAGGAATAAGTGCGAGATCTAAACTCCCCAAGTTTGATAGGCTCAAAACAGACTACCTTCAAGAGGAAACAAGACTCTCAACAAAAGAATATAAACAAAATAACATAGATGAAGACATTCATGTGCTCAACACAGCATCTAATAAAAAGAGTAAGAAAAACTCCTACAAGAAAGGATCATTTAAAAGAAAGAGAAATTCCTACAAAAAGTATCTTCCAAGAAGAAAGACATTTGTAATGTCCCCGTTTTAGCTGACATTGTTTGTTGAGGAGTGAGCCTATTATTTTGACCTTCGTAGACTGGCAGTTGTGATTAGAGGGTCTTCTACTGCAGTTACCCAGTGGTTAAGGACATTACTCCATCAATTGATCCAGGTTTGGACCTTTGCAGATGCTTACAGAGTGTTATTTAGGCATTTACTATTTATAGTAAGTCAGGTCTTCGGGGTTACTATCTCTGGCAGGGCACCTGGCTCTGTTGGGTATCTTAGTTTCGACCCAGTTGATAGTTTATTGGGCAAATGGAGAATAAGGGGGTATTTAATAATAATTAAATGATTATTATTATGACTTTATATTATAAAGTCACTTTAAGCGAATATTAAAGTTATTAATGACTTTATAATAAATGAGAAGAAATGATTATTAAATGAGTATTTATTACTCATTTAATTTAATGCCATTTATTAATTAAAAGTGCCTAAGTCAAGAGAGGCGAATCTAATATTATTAAATGCATTTAATATTGCTTTTTGAGGAGGGTTGAACTTGTGAGAAAGTATTTATTTCTCAAAGGCAGAATAGAACTCATCATGATATGATTATTCAAATTTTGTCTTTTCTCTCTAAGAACATTTGGAGTTGGAGAAACAAGGGTTTCTGCAATCAGATTTTGGAGAACATCAACTCTTCAGAATCAGGCATACTGAGGCTGTGAAAGATCAGCTGAAGATTGTCAGTGGAGTGTCTTTATTCAGAAGTCATTACAAAGCATATTTGTGAAGTTTCAGATTGGGGTTTGATCGATCTATCATCCAGAAGGGAATCATCTTCAATGGCTATTAATTATCTAGCATCTGGCACTCTATTCAAGGCCGTACGGATTTCTTCATTGCTGGTTTGAGGCCGTACCTTATAGCAGCAAAGTCGTACCTTCATTCTCAGGCAAATCGACTTGCCTTTTTGTTGCCTTTGTGTTCTACAATGGGCGCCTTGGGTTTCTGAAGCCTTGCATTGATTTTTGGGTTGGGAGTTTGCTTCCTTTCAGCTGGCCGTACAAATCAAGGGTTTCTTCAAGCAGTTGCAAGTATAAATCAGGTTCTTGAATAAATAATGTTCCTTTTTATTTACATGGTACCCGGATAGCATTGTAATTGTTCAAATAATGAAAATAAATCCATC
Source organism: Sequoiadendron giganteum (assembly GCA_007115665.2). NCBI lineage: Eukaryota > Viridiplantae > Streptophyta > Pinopsida > Cupressales > Cupressaceae > Sequoiadendron > Sequoiadendron giganteum. The sequence goes on from CM021106.1 coordinate 490,227,988, forward strand.
TGCTATCGCTCTGAGGGTTATTTGATGCATTGTTATTTATTTATGAATTTATTAGTATTTTATTTCAAAATCGCACCCTTTTGTTTTTTTGCAAAAACTTTCAAAAATCACAAAATACACAAAAACAAACAAAAACATCGAACTCTACATCAGAAGTTGGGTTGAGAGACACCCGGTCTCTTACAGTGGTACCAAAGGACAGAAGTCCTGCCAGCCTGTGCTTTTTCAGTCAGAAGTTTGCTTTCTAGATGCCTTTTCATGACTAGAGACATTATTTTCTACAGTAAGGGTAGGGGAACAAGCAGAGTTGAGGATTGGATAGGTCCACCCATTCCAGAAGGTGAGACAGTATCAAGGATTGTTGGTATTCACAGACCTAGCTCGAGTAGTAGTGAAAACAGTGTAACTACACTCATGGCAAATCGAGAGATTCCTACAGAGACTCCCAGAGATTCAGGGAAAGAAAAGGAAAATGCTGAGATGACTGAGGCAGAATTCAGGAGTATACATGACAACATGATGGACATGATGTCACAGCTGATAGGGACCATGAGACAGTATACTCCACCTCACCAGCACTACATTCAGATAGGACAATCTAGTGGCACAACAGGTGTAGACCAACCACAGATGTCTATACGGCAGTAGCAGTCACCCGTTGTTCATGAGCGTAGGCCAGGACAACCCACCTTTATTACTAAGGAGGCACCACCGACTCCGAAGGCAAAACTGCAAGGTCATCGAACAGAGTTTCAGCCACAGCATGGTACATCAGTAGCAGACGTGACCAGACTCTTCGGAGAATACTCGACTTTGACTTCTGAGATTAGGCAGTCATTGTCATTTCATGAGTTCATGGATGTACATAAGCCCAAGGGTGGAGGGAGATTTGAGCGCAGAGCTCACCAGTACCTGCCACCATCACAGGTGAATAGGGATCTTCAGCATGCAGTGAGCAAGATTTTCTTGCCTTATTTTGATGGCTCGGATAAGAGTTCAACGAGGTCTTGGGTACAGAAGTTAGACAATTACCTATCTTTGAGACCTATGCAGGAGGACGAGGCCATTAAATTTGCCACACTGCATCTTGATGGATTGGCGCATGATTGGTGGCATCACGACATGTACACATTGGGTCATCACCAAGTTACTACTTACCAGGAGTTCACAAACAGGCTCATAGAGTGCTTTGATAAGAAGGATCCAGAACTTTACTTTAGAGAGATAGCTCAGCTCAGGCAGACGGGCAGTTTGGATGCCTACATTGGTGAGTTCCAGAGGGTTGCAGTCATGGTGATAGGTATTTCAGAGAGAAGACTTGTCATTTTATATATTGAGGGATTGTATGAGCCTATGAGAGGTTGGGTCAAAGCATTTGATCCCCCTACTCTACAGGAAGCTATGCGGAAGGCACGGAGTATGGAGCTTGCTACTCTGAAAAAACAATTTCACACAAAAACAAACACCTTGCCTATTGAGGAGAGTCATACACCAGTTGTAGAACCAAAGAAGACAACAGCAAGAATTGATGATGCAACTCGTGATGAATTGAGAAGGAAACAACTATGCTTTTGGTGCAAGGGACCCTACAGCAAGGAACATGATTGTCCTTTGAGGACAAAGGGCAGAGCCAACCATGCCATGTGGGTTTATTATGGAGATGTTGAGTCTGAGGATTCAAACCAGCAGGTTGTTTTGGAGCATACAGAGTTGGAAACGCCTCTATGGAGTTCGGGCTTGATGCCAATTTGTCCCCATTGGTATTACCTACTAGTGCACAAGATGATTCATTCAGGTTCAGGGGATTAGTGGGTGGACAGCGATGTATTGCCATGCTTGACACCAGAGCCACACACAATTTTATTGATGAGAGTTTGGTCAGCAGATGCAGACTCCAGGCAGAAGATTTCGCTGGATTTAGAGTTCGGGTGGCGGATGGATATACCCTCACTTGCACTCGATGAATTTGTAATCTCACCCTTATGCTCAATGATTATGAGTTGCAGGTAGATTTTTATGTGGTCAACTTGGGTGGGATGGATTTAGTGTTGGGTATGAGATGGCTTCAGGACATTAGTGTGTTCACCCTCAACTTGCCCAAAATGGAGATGAGGTTTGAGATACAGGGCAAGAAATATGTTTTGAGGGGGATTACAGATGGGAGTCTATGCTCTATCTCTCTTGTTAGTGGGAAAAGTAAGGAGGAAGAGGAAGATTTTGAGCAGATTAGGCATGGTTATGCTCAGTGCCCCGGGGGTACGAAGGTGGCTATTTGGAATCAACCTAGAGGGTTGGGTAGGTTGGTGACCAACCCCTTGTTCGAGGCGGATGTTACATCGACATATGACAATCCGTTCTTTGAGTTCATTGTCGGTCACTTTCTTGATCTTAGTCTTGAGATGAGTGTTGATCGTGTTTGGGATCCTACTTGTGCACTGGGATTTCAAACTCAACTCACAGAGGAGTTTCACAGTGTGTACACGGTGCAGAGTGCATACGGTTTCATGTTTGACCCACATGTACAAGATTTGTTTCAGGCACACAATTCTGGTATGCACATGTTAGATATGTTGGATGACAATATATCTCGTGCAGTTTTAGGGGGCAAGCGTTGCTTGCAGATTGACTTGCGCCCTCTTGATTTTCTTGCTCCTATGACAGACAGCGTTGCGGTTAATAGGGGATGGTGTTCTATTCTAGCTGATCAGTTGTGGGAGTTACAGGAGATAGTTGTGGCTTACAGGGACATTACCCGACACTACCCTTGGGATCCAGGTGGTGTGGTGCTTCTTTATTTGTGGAGATTGCTTGAGGACAAGCAATTTCAAGGAGGGCGGAGTGTAATGTCCCCGTTTTAGCTGACATTGTTTGTTGAGGAGTAAGCCTATTATTTTGACCCTCATAGACTAACAGTTGTGATTAGAGGGTCTTCTACTGCAGTTACCCAGTGGTTAAGGACATTACTCCATCAGCTGATCTAGGTTTGGACCTTTGCAGATGCTTACAGAGTGTTATTTAGGCACTTATTGTTTATAGTAAGTCAGGTCTTCAGGGTTACTATTTTTGGCAGGGCACCTGGCTCTGTTGGCTATCTCAGTTTTGACCCAGTTGACAGTTTATTGGGCAAATGGAGAATAAGGGGGCATTTAATAATAATTAAATGATTATTATTATGACTTTATATTATAAAGTCACTTTAAGTGAAATATTAAAGTTATTAATGACTTTATAATAAATGAGAAGAAATAATTATTAAATGAGTATTTATTACTCATTTAATTGAATGCCATTTATTAATTAAAAGTGCCTAAGTCAAGAGAGGCGAATCTAATATTATTAAATGCATTTAATATTGCTTTTTGAGGAGGGTCGAACTTGTGAGAAAGTATTTATTTCTCAAAGGCAGAATAGAACTCATGATGATATGATTATTCAAATTTTGTCTTTTCTCTCTGAGAACATTTGGAGTTGGAGAAACAAGGGTTTTTGCAATCACATTTTGGAGAACGTCAACTCTTCAGAATCAGGCATACTGAGGCTGTGAAAGATTAGCTGAAGATTGTCAGTGGAGTGTCTTCATTCAGAAGTCATTACAAAGCATATTTGTGAAGTTTCAGATTGGTGTTTGATCGATTTATCATCCAGAAGGGAATCATCTTCAGTGGCTATTAATTATCTAGCATCTGACACTCTATTCAAGGCCGTACGGATTTCTTCATTGCTGGTTTGAGGCTGTACCTTACAGCAGCAAAGCCCTACCTTCATTCTCAAGCAAATCGACTTGCCTTTTTTGTTGCCTTTGTGTTCTACAGTGGGTGCCCTGGGTTTCTGGAGCCTTGCATTGATTTTTGGGTTGGGAGTTTGCTTCCTTTCAGCTGGCTGTACAAATCAAGGGTTTCTTCAAGTGGCTGCAAGTATAAATCAGGTTCTTGAATAAATAATGTTGTTTTTTATTTACATGGTACCCGAATAGCATTGTAATTGTTCAAATAATGAAAATAAATCCATCTGCTATCGCTCTGAGGGTTATTTGATGCATTGTTATTTATTTATGAATTTATTAGTATTTTATTTCAAAATCGCACCCTTTTGTTTTGTTGCAAAAACTTTCAAAAATCACAAAATACACAAAAACAAACAAAAACATCGAACTCCGCATGAAAAGTTGGGTTGATAGACACCCGGTCTCTTACAACATCTCTCAAGTACAATGCTTTAGATGTGATCAATATGGCCACTATGCAATGAAGTACCCTGATAGATCAAAACAACAAGCATCTTTTGCTAAAGTAGGAAAGTCAAATTCAGACCATGAATCTGAGAACTTTGTATTCTATTCAGCCTTATCTAGTCAAGTATCTAACAACACCCACAACTGGATAATTGATAGTGGTTCCTCTAGACATATCACAGGGTTCAGAGAACACTTACACACTATGACTGAAAATACTGATGAAGAAGTAACCATTGGGGATGATTCTACACACCCTGTTAAAGGGGTTGGAACTTGCTCCATCAAATTGAAATCTGGTCTTTCCCTTCAACTCACTGGAGTCTTATTTGTACCTGGAATAAAGAGGAATCTAATATCCATCTCTGCTCTTGAAGACAATGGATATAGAGTTACCTTTATGGATTGGAAAGTTCTAGCATGGCCTAAGAATCAACTATCAAGAAAGCACAAACCATAGGTATAAGACAAGGGTATCTTTACAAACTATTTACTGAGGTTAAGCAAGCCCTTACCCTTGATACTTCTGATTCAAATGAAATTTGGCATAGAAGATTAGGACACCTTCATTTTCGTGCCCTACCTTCTGTCGAAAAACTTGTAATAGGATTACCTAAGTTAAAAACATCTCATGAAGGAACTTGTAAAGGTTGTGCCCTAGGAAAGAATACAAAGGGATCCTTTCACAACAGCTTGAGTAAAACCCAAAATGTATTAGAACTGGTTCACTCTGATCTATGCGGACCTGTGTCTGTACCTTCCAAGGCAGGATTTCTATACTATGTCATATTTATAGATGACTTCTCTAGGAAGACTTGGATTTATTTCCTTAAGTGTAAAGAGTCAATAGAAATCCTTAAAAGGTTCAAGGAGTTCAAAGCCCTTACTGAAAACTTCTCTGGGAAGAAAATAAAAATCTTAAAGACAGACAATGGGAAATAATACACCTCTAAAATTTTTTAAGGAATTCTGCATGAGTGTTGGGATTAAGAGGGAGTTTACAGGAGCCTACAACCCTCAACAAAATGGGGTTGTTGGAAGGAAAAATAGAACCATTGTAGAAGCTGCTAAAGCAATGTTGCTTGACCAGAACATTGAAACTTCATTCTGGGCAGAAGCCTCTAGAACCGTTGTCTACATTCAAAATAGATGTCCTCATTCTCATCTAGATAACAAAACTCCTGAAGAAGCTTTTACCGGCATACAACTTGATATTAGTCATTTTAGGATTTTTGGTTGTCTTGTCTATATTCATGTGCCCAAATAGAAGAGATTCAAACTAGAACCTTCTTGAAAGAAAGGGGTATTTGTGGGATATAGTGAAACCTCCAAGGCCTACAGGATATTCGTACCTGGGCAGAAACAAATTGAATTGAGCAGATATGTCATCTTTGAAGAAGACATTGCATTCAAAAGGGCAAGAAGTTCTAGTGAGATAGAAACTTATCCCCCTCGAGTATTAGAAGTGGAACCTGCTCTTGAGATTCAGAGGGAGTATCCTAAGGAAATGCCAAATGAACCTCAATCTACTTCAGATGAGAATATAAATGACAATGGTAGAAAGAGGCCACTTTGGGCTAGAAAAATGATCAAAGAAGCCGAGAATCATGCAACACCCAAAGGAACGTTTAGGGAAAGTAAAAGACCCAAACAATTCTCAACCTATGTTGCTCTAATGAATAACATCATAAATTCAGAACCTATCAGTGTTACAGAAGCCTTTAGATATCAAGTATGGAAGGACGCAATGACGGAAGAATATCAGTCCATTCTAAAGAATTTTGTATGGTATATAGTGCCTAGACCAAAAGAGAAATCGGTTGTCTCTTCTAAATGGCTCTTCAAAATCAAGCATGTTGCTGATGGCAGTATAGAAAAACATAAGGCACGTTTCGTGGCAAGAGGTTTTTCACAAAAGGAAGGCATTGATTATGAAGAAACATTTGCACTTGTTGCCCATTACACATCTGTGAGAGCAGTGTTAGCCATTGCTGCAACTAAAGGCTGGAAGATCCACCAAATGGATGTGAAAATTGCTTTCCTAAATGGAACCATTGAAGAGGAATTTTATCTAGAACAGCCTGAAGGTTTTGTGATACATAAACCTAACTCACATGTATGCAGACTAAAGATAGCTCTCTATGGACTTAAACAGGCTCCCAGGGCTTGGTATGAAAGAATTGACAGCTACTTCTTGGGACCAGGATTTTCCAAGAATAATGCAAACCCAAATCTTTACTTTAAGGTAATCAAAGGTGATATGTTAATAATTATGTTATATGTTGATGACCTGTTGATAACAGGAGAAGATCACCTCATTGCTCAAGGAAAGAAGGATCTAACTTCAGAATTTGACACGAAAGACTTGGGCATTTTACACTACTTCCTAGGTTTGGAAGTATGCCAGAAATCAGATTGTATTATACTAAACCAAGAAAAATATACTATTGATATTCTGGAGAGATTTGGAATGTTGGACTATAGACCCATGTCTACACCTATGGAAACCAACCTTCACAAACTGAAAGAAGCAGCAGCAGAATCCAAGTGTGCAAATTCAACCCTATATAGACAAATGATTGGATCCTTGATGTACCTGGTTAACACCAAACCTGATATTTGCTATGCAATGAATGCTCTTAGCCAGTTCATGTGTGAGCCAAAGGAAATTCACCTTATGGTTGTGAAACATATATTGAGATATCTTCAAGGCACTATTGGATATGGTCTTTTTTACCAAAATGACCAACTAGATCTACATGGATACTTTGATTCAGATTGGGCTGGAAGTGTAACCGATCGGAAAAGCACACCAGGATGTTGCTTCAGTTTAGGATCGGCTATGATCTCTTGGATTTGCAGAAAACAGTCTTCAATAGCACAAAGCTCGACAGAAGCTGAATACATTGCAACCTCTCTGGGGACAAGAGAAGCAGTTTGGCTTCGAAAATTGCTTGTGTGACTCTTTAGTGAGTCCTTGAATCCTACAATCATTCATTGTGATCAGAGTTGCATCAAACTCTCTATAAATCCTGTATTCCATGATAGATCTAACCACATTGAGATCCCCTACCATCATGTAAGAGACATGGTAGAAAGGAATGTGATCCAGTTGGAGTATGTTAGTACAAATGATCAAACAACATACATTCTCACCAAACCTCTCTCCCGAATCAAGGTAGAACACTTCAGGAAGAAACTTGGTATGGTTGAAATGTAATTTGATATTATGTTTGAAATTCAAATTGTTTATAAGTTGTACTAATATATTTAAAGATGTTTAATGTGTAAACTCTTTTGTCATGTGTGTTGACTCCATGACCTTATGGGCCTGCTCCCCCTGTGTACATTATTGAAAGATGAGGATCTTTAAAATAATGAACACTTGTATGTGACATTGTAAAGTGACGACTCTACAATGATGAGTTGAACTATCATGATAGATATCATGTGACTTGATATCTGTGGACATGTCATGATAGTATCTCTTGGACACTTTGATGGATATCATGGGACTTGATGTCATTTGAAGATCATTGTGATCCTTAAGAGATAATCATGGTGGATAATTATATATCCGTGGATATGCCATGAATTATTATGGTAGACATCATGTGACTTGATGTCATTTCACATACCATAATGAAGATGTGTTATGAAGAATGTCATGTGACTTGAAAATATTGAGAAAACGTATTATATCTTCGATATCACGTGTGAAGGTGATATCTCCTCTTATTTGATTTGGAATATCTTCCCTAGCTAAGAGGGAGTGTTAATGAAAGGTAGCTTCGGTCAGATATAAATGATGATTGCTGATTGCATCATCATCATTTATATGTGATCGAAATTACTCATCAAATAAATATTTCTGGAAAATAAGAATTTCGAATTTATTAGCATGAATAAAATTCGAAATATAAATAATGTTCGAACTTTGCTTTATATAAATTGCAGGGTATTAAATGTTTTTATGTTTACCACCGATTAGTATTAGTCGGCTAAGAGAGACCCGCGCCCTTCAAGGGACACGTCCTCTCATGGGGCGCGTCTTTCCTTGGAGGCGTGTACCTTCTTGGAGATGTGTCTCCTCCTTCTAGTACAAAGCATGATGAGAATCATTGATTGTAGACATCGAAATTAATAAATGTTCTGCAATCAGCATATTCAAAATACAGAAAATAAAATCTGACTTAGAATTCTTACACAGAATTTTAGACTTGGAATTTCCATAGATTTCTTAGGATCCAAATTTGATAAGATTTGATTACATTTACAGTTTGTATGGTGTTATTTTATGTCATTGCTCATCAAAGCATAAAGCATAAATCAGAAATAGACATCCAAAACCATCAGCATATTCACAAAATCAGACTGCATGCAAAGTGTTTGACAAAATGCCAAACAACACAAACTGAAAATTTCAGGGCAGAATAAGGGTTCTTACATTCGTATTGATTCTCAAATATTGATATCAACTTGGTGCATCCTAGTATTAAAGGAGAAATCCGTGGTATTTCTAGATTGGTGATATTCGGGAGGCATCAAAGAAATTGTAGGTATTTTCCTAATGCGGCATTTGCAAATAAATAATATTAATCTGTGCTATTCATAAAGGGAGTTGACTATGGCTATCAATGAATATATTTTGGAATAGAGCCAGTAGCCTAGACCCTAGATGTTATAGGAATGTAACGGGCGAATTCATTATTTTCTTAATGTTATAACTATCCAGCTATTGACTACCTTAGTGGGTATGCTTTTATGAATATAAGTCTTATGATAGTAGCACCAATTGGTCTACATATGTAATATCCTTAATAGGCAAGACTACAATGTTTACCATGAAAGGCCAAAACTTAAAGGAGGTTATATTCTTATTTGAAGATCTTACCATCACTATGGGGAAATGGTGTATGTAATCAATATACCTTAAGTTATATGCTCAGCACCGAACTTGGCTTTTCCACGTCAGTTTTCCCTTTGGAATGATTAGTTATTGCATTTAATATTTATTTAGAGATTTTTAAATGGCCTAGGGAATTATTTTAAATAATGTTAATGTTGTAAGTTAAATTAAATATTTATCTTAACGTTATTTTAAATGTTTTAAAAGTGACTTTATAAAATGGCGTCTAGGGAACATAAGGGATTTTTTAAAAGATAAATTTAAAAAGAAGAGACATTAGATTTCCACATTCCATAATGATAAGAGAGTGTTTTTTTGTATTTAACTATGTGCTATATTTTTTCATCAACGTTTTGGATCTCACTTTGTGATCCATCATTAGGAGAAAAGAGTTGGAGGAATAAATTTAAGTTGTTTTGAAAATTAGGACGCCTACACGGGAGACATAAGGGATTTATTTAAATAAAATAAAAGTTATATTCCCAAAGATGGGTGTGGGAATTGGAGGAGGGTATTAAAAGAGATTTGGAGCTCATTTTGCAACTTATGCTTGGGAAATTTATGAAAAGATATTGCAAGGTGATAGCGTTCTTCTGAAGCTTTGTGAGGATGGAAACCTTCACAGAGAACTTCCATTTCAAAAGTGAAAGATCTTTCCTAGTGGATATATAGGTGGTTTCATTCAGAAATCATACGGGAGCTTTATTTTAGATTTTGGTTATTTTGCTTGGGGTTTCAAAGTAGTTTTTTAAAGGAATATTTAAGGGGTTTGAGCAGCAGATTTGAGGACATAAATATTACAGAGAAAACCCCCCTTTGCTGGTCGTACCACCTCCCAAAGCAGGGCATACCATTTCATGAGGGATGTGGGAGTTTGTGACCCAAGCGCCTAGGTTTTTGGGCAACATTTTGGTGGAGTTTGAGGCACCTAGGTCTGGAAAACACTCAGCAACCAGATTAAGGTGGAGCAGAAGGGTTTCAAAGGAGATTGCAAGCATTTGAAAAGTCCCTGGTTGCTGTTCATAATCCAATTTCAAACCATTTTCACACAGAAGTAAATGGGTATGTTTGAAATGTAATTCTAAGAGTGTTGTAGTCATTTAGATGATGTTAAAACCCTTATTGAATGACTGTACCACTCTTGGGCTTAATCTAAAATACATTTCAGTTTGTGGGTGTTTCAAATAGTTTTGAGTTTTCAACACATTTCATTGCAAAATATTTCTATTTTTTTTTTGTTGTCATTATTTCTCCATATTTCAATCTCAAACTACAAACACATCAAAAATTAAAAAAAGTAGGGTGTATATTACAACACAAATCAACAATTTAAACACACCTAGAAATTTTATTCCAATTTGCACTAACAAATATAATATTTGGCACAAATCTCATTATATTTGTTTCAGCTATGACAAGGGAATTTTACCATCAAACGCTCAAACCGGAAACATTTAGCACACAAACAATCTTTGTATGAAATTGCTCCAAACCTTCAACATTCAGCACAAGCATAGATTTTGAAGTAAATCTACTAGCAAACCTTTCTTGCACAAACTGTGACTTTGAATAAATCACACAGTATTAACCAGGGAGGATCTCTCAACACCGTGGCTAATCTTCTCTAAGAGGGTTTTCGTCTTCAAGAAGGCTAAGATGAACTAGGTTCAATCCCACAAAACCACAAGGGTTTCACAAGAGGGAATAAAATAATCTGCATATCCCAAATGAACTCTTTATTTCTCCTTTTATATTTTTTTCCTATTGAACTTTCCAAAAGATATATTTTTAAATTCACTTAATAAAATAACCCTTTTTGTGCTCCAAAAGACTCTTTTTATGAAATAATAATTATATTTGATATGCAAGGTCCCTTTTTCAAGCATCCATGATTTAAAACTTAAAATTCCCTTTCCAAGGAGCTATTACACTAAGTTGCTTTTTAAATTATTTTATAAAATGAAGCAACCCTTGTGGAAACTTCCAAATAGCATCGAAATCAAAATCTAACTATACTAGAATGATACCGATGATGAATAATAAAAATCGGGGTTGACTGGGTGACTTTTTATATAGATGCTCTTTCGAAGAATCTTGGAGAACACACGAGAAGCCGAAATTCACTTCAAAAAGTGTCATAGGAGTCCTCAAGACCAAATGAGCTCACTTCCAACAACAAACATCCTTGCAGAACATAACTTGCATGCTCCAAGAACCTTGGAGTTCCCCTCATCAAACACTAAGTTATTTCGGTCAAAATAGGAGTTGGACAAAAGCTAACAAATCAAAATAGGTAAAAAAGGGGACATTATAGTCCTCCCTCTCTAGAATTGCTTGCCCTCAAGCAATTGTCGGCTCAACCAACAACTGAACTCTAAACAAACCATGTAACTCCAAGATCCCAAATCAATCTAGGAGGTCTATAAGGTTTTCTTTTGAAGCTCCATGTGTAATGTTCCCCTTTTGGCAATGATCCTGTCATTAGCTCATCAGTCTATCCCGGAATCCTGTAGGCTCGTTGAGGTGTTTCAAAGGGTTCCAGTCTTGGAGGTTTTGTGGTTTTTTCTCATTATTTACTATTTATAGTAAATACTATTTCTGGCAGTAAGCAGTTGTCAGCCTTCAAGTTCATCACATCATGGGAAGCAGTTGTCAGTATTAAGCCTTGGCCATTAAAATATTAATCTTAATGAATTTCTTCATTAATTGAGCAATTGGTTCTAATTTGCAGTTGACCCCCTTGTCCTAAGGAATGAACTTAAGTTGTTTTGAAAAGGGGTCTTTGAGGGTGGCGCCACATGAACAAGTCAAAAGGTTTTATTTTATTAATTCCTCATTTCTCAAGTGGGGCGGATTTTTGAAGAGTTGTTTCATTTTTGGAAATGTGAAGAGTCTTGGCTATTGGCGTACCTTCTTGCGGGACTTGAATAGTTTCCTATTTTCCTTTAAAAGTAAGGCTTGGCTCCAACATTCAGACATCCATTATTTTGCTAAAGTTATGCTGTCAAAATGATTTATCATTTTCTACTTCGAGGAATGCTGACCTCCTAGTTCTTCATTCAATTTCGTGTTTGTAAGACAACACCTAGTTGAATTATTGCTGCTTCTCATCCAGACTAGCAGATTGTGTTTCAAGGTGAAAGTTTTATGTATTTTCCAGTTTTACGGTTGTTGTTTGCATACAGCTGATTATTGTTTTTGCTCATGGTTAATTGTACGAATTTTGTATTGTTTTGGGCATTTGATAAGATTCCTAAGGTCTAAGCGCCCATCTCCAAGCAATTTCGGGTTTTATTTTGGAGTGTGCAATTTTATATTGAAAAATCACCCCTCTCAAGGGTCGTACCTTTCAGCCTTGCATTGGGAAATGTGCCATTAATCATTGCAGGTATTTGGAGCTGTTTTCTGTGTCTCAATAGGGGCGCCTATCTTCCATTTGATCCATGCCTGTGATTTCACGCCATTCGGAGGTATCTTGATCGAGTTATGAGCTTTTTATATAATTCTGTAGTTGCTGATTTCCATTTCCAGAATTACAATTTTTCAGAGATACAACAATTCATTTGCTACTTTCATATTCTATCTTCTCTCCTCTCGTTCTCTAACTTGGAAAACATTGTATAAGAGTGGTGCTTAGAAATTGGTGTTGAACATTGTAATTTGCAGCTTTACACTTTGTATGAACTATTAAACAGTAGTACTATTTCAGCTTTAGCTTTGCTGCATTAATTAATTAGCTTCACACTAAAGCACCCTTGGATGGTTTACCGCCAGTGAGGAAAATCTGTTGTAACACTTTTCATACCCACTTCAAGTGGAGAATTCCCACGTTCAGTGGATGCCTGCTGCAGCAGAAGAAGTTTAATGTTGTAATCTTTTCCCCCCACTGTTTGGTGGTAGAGTGGAAAGTCATTGGCTGGTTATCCGCCTTGTAGTTGTTTCAATTCAGCAGTAGTACTCCACCATATGTTAGCACCTCGCCCGCAAGGGATCTTGAGTGCACATCCTTGGTGTAGAGTTTAATATTTCTCTTTCACTAGAATCTTGAACTTGTTGATTCAGTAGATCCTAGGGATCCTTTGACCATATGCTCGCCCCTCCTCCTTAAGTGGTTTTAGGGCGCATTCTTGTTTTGAGTTCTTTAATGTACGTTTTGGTTATGCTAACCTTAACGGGTGAATGATTCTATTGTAAATGTTTGGTTTAAAAATTAAAAAAAAATTGAGAGAAAATATTTCACCATGTTGCAACATACCTGCAAATAACACCTCCTTATCTCTCTTGGACAGAAGTATGGCAATGCTTTGCATTAAATTAGCAAACTCGCCATCACATACTTTTGCCTTACCAAGTTTCTACTACACCACTCTGATATAATCTGGGAAACCCATTAAAATATTCATTGTTTCCAAACCAAGTATCTCTAAATAACGGTTGAAAAAAAATGGAAGATTGCTGTTCTGAATAAGCTCCAACTATACTCTATTATAATTTTCAATCCAATCCTTTGCAACATACCCTTCATTAATGAAGCTGAAGGGTTCTCCTTCCAAAAGAAGATTTGAAACATGTGTGTAAGCTGGAAACAATTTATGATAGTCCAAACTCTCTTGATTTCTCTCCAAAAACAAACTTGTGTTGGCTGGAATATCCATTTGCTTTAGCTGGAAACACTTATCAACATTTCCCAAATGTTCGGCACTTTCAACATGATCCATCTTACTGTTGTTCAAAACTGAAAATAATAAATAATGATCTGATTTTATCAAAATCAGCAACTTAGTAGTGGCACAACAGCTGCAAATTTGAAATCTCCCTATATAATCATGAATGGTGAACATTGCATTTCTCAAAATCAGCTTGGAAAAGGCTAGAAAAAACTCTCAAGCAACCTCTAACTGAAAGTTTCTCCACTCAACTGAAATTCCCCCCCAATCCACTTGTAAGTATGCAATTGGAGTCATATGGTGGCTGATTTGCAACGAAACAATAGAGTTAAAGCTGAAGATTTGAACTATTTCATGCCATGCAACATTTTTCTGGTCACCATAGCCTTCCAACAAACTCTGGTGGCGACCTCTATCATGCATTCATAGTGAAGAAATAATTCCACTATACTTGTGTTGTGTAACTTTACTATTTATGTGTGCCTTCTTAGAAGATTTTCTAATGCTTTCAAAAGCATCTTTTCCAAAATGAATCCCTTTCATGCAATGAATTCAAGTGCTATCAATCCAATGAACCTTCAAAGCACGAGGAGTTTCAAAACCACCATAGGTCAAATCAGCATCCAATCCAAGAGGTGGATTGCCCAGTTAGAAGGAATCATGTTTAGACCCTTGTCTTACCAAATCTTCATGCAAGATAAGTTCTGAACTTGCTTTTTCTGCTGCTGTTATGAAGATTCCAGCAAGTTAAAAATCTCCCTTGGAAAACCTTTCAAAGTTAGAAATGTTGTTACCTCCATGAATCATCACATTCCAAGTGAAATCCTCATCTTCCACCCAATTTACACATTCCTTATCAGGTGATCTTCTTGGAGGTTTACCAACCACAAGACTTGGCACTTCCTTGTGATATGTACCCAATTCTTCAACAAGTTGTATGCTGCAATCATCATGCAATAATTCATCCTTGTTGAATTCTTCTTCATAAATAGGTGAACAACTTGGCTCCAAATGAAAATCCTTTTGGAGCTCATGAATGCATTCAACCAGTTGCTTGGTCTCCATGAATCTTGCATCTATTGCTTGCCTCTTGTTCATGGCTGCAATAGTTGACTGATTTTCAGCTTGGTAGAGAGAGTAGTGAGCTAGTCTAAGGTCAAAGCAAAGCCTATCAACCTCATTCTCCTTCTCTTGGTATGCATCCAAAGTCTCTTCTGCAAACTTGATGATCCCTATCTAAGAATAAATGCAAATAATCCATCTCCAATGATTATGATGCTTCTTTGATAGTTTGCAGATTAGAAAGAGTGACTCCATCCTTAACTCCCTTGTGTCTCTCTTCAATCTCAGCTTACCAATAGAGTTCTTCAGTTAAACTGTATGTGCTATCAAATCTTGATAAAGCTTTCACAATCTTCTCTTCTGGAACCATTAATTTATCCTTCAAAACTTGCAACTCTTTAGGCTCTTCGTCAAAACCAGCAAAGAAACTTTGCTCAACAAACCTCAAATTTTCTGATTTGCCTTCACTGGCATGAATTTCAAAACCAGCTTCCTCTCCATTGCTAGCCTTGCTAAATTCTTCAATTTCTGAATAAGCTTCATTAGAATTACCTAAGTATTCAAAGTTACCTACTGATTTGGAATTTTCAGGTAACCCAATTTCGTCATTAGTGACTTCAAAATTCTTATCATTTGTAACCAAGGTTGTTGTTCTAAAATTCTTATAATGTAACTTCTACAATGGTGATTGCTGTCATACAAAACACTCAGCTATAGCATGCCAAAATTTAACCTGTAGCTGATTATACTCAGGAATCTATTTGAGGTTCACTCCGAACTGTTTGAAATCTGCCCCTCACAGCAAATCTGTAAGAGACTTGGTGTCTCTCAACCCCAAACTGTGCTGAATGATGCAATTTGATTTTTGTTTTTGATGGTTTTGTGATATTTTGTGTTTTTGCAAATATATAATTTTTTGGGTTTTGAATGCAATGGTATAAAAAAAATTGAAATGCTGATGAAAAAGAAGACTATGACAGCAGCAAGATAAATGCATGCATTTTCTTAATAGGAAATCTCTTATTATTCTCTCTTCAAAGACATGATAGATTCATTTACATATGATCAACAACTAGTAATGCAAGAAGATTGAAGAAATATTATGAAACCTGGTATAGATTGCCTATAGAACCTTTCAATATTTTGGTGCAGCCAACAATGTGTTTTCCCCATAATATTATGATGCTGCAATGAATATCCAACCCAGCCGTCAACATTCATGAAGGAATCAGACCAAAGAAGAAGTCGATTTGGTCAAAGAGGAAGATGCCTTGGAATCTGGACTCTACAGCTTAACCAGCATTAAATGCTTTTCAGAAATCAACCAAAATCCTCCGTAAATGATGAATATATGATAGTATTTGCTACTTATGGTCAGACGCTAGGTCTGAGATGAAAACCTCTGAAAAACTTATGAGAAATCTCTTCAAATATGCTCAAGTAGGACCCCTGTGTGAAGCCCCTCCAATTGCAAAATTTGGTGGATCTTCCACCACCTCAAATCAGCTCTCCCACTGAAGATTTCACGTTCTCCAATGGCCTCCAAACCTGAAACTTCGGGAAAATGCAAAATCAAGTATTCATATGCTGAAGTCGATTTTGCAAATGAAAGGCTTTTATACATCCTTGAAAACCACGATTTCCTCAAGTGGCTTTTTAGTCATTTAAAATAATATTAAAGTCACTTTCATGTGCCACTTTATGACTTCGGCAAAATAAAATAATATCTATCATGTACTTTTTAATGAAGGGTTGATGGTACGTTGGCTTTAAGTGGCCCCCTCTTTTAAATAAAGTTAATAAATAACTTTATAATATAAGCTTTAATAATTAAAATACCATTAATGCCATTCTTTCATTAATAACACATCAAATACTCCATAATTACTTGTGCCAACTATCAAACTGCCAAAGTCAGGAGTCCAGGTGCCCTACCAAAAATAGTATCACTGAAAATATCACTTACTATAAATAGTAAGTGTCTAAAACTGAGCAAAAAGGCAAATACAGAAGCCAAAACTTGAACCAATGAGGTCAGTGGAGAAGTGTAATGACCCATATGTCTGGGAAACAGCCACTGATGGACCCTCTAATAAAAAATGTTAGCTCACGAGGGTCAAATAATGAGCTAACCCTTGAACACCGGATACTGACTAAGGAGGGGACATTACAGTCCGCCCTCCCCGAGATTGTTTTCCCTCAAACAATCGCAAAGCTGGATGCGACAAGATCTCCTCAGACTCCCAAGTAGCATCCTCTACCAGAAAGTCCCTCCATTTTATCAAATACTCCCTAATAACCCACCTCCGAAGGTGTCATTCTCTGACATTGAGGATGGCCTCAAGAACTAAAATCAATTTCCCCTCATCATCAAGGAGTGGCAGTACTGAGGAGGGAACAACATGCTGACCCAACGCTTTCTTTAGGCGTGAAACATGGAACACATTATGAACTCTGCTGTCCACTAGTAGATCTAACTCATAAGCTACCTCGCCTACTCGCCTAATAATCCTAAATGGACCATAGTAGCGTGGTTTCGGATTCTCTGCACCACTCTTCCTCAGAGTGGACTGACGGTAAGGCTGCAATATAAGAGATACTGTTAAAACTGATCAAATCTATCAGATTATGTCCTCAATATCTGAACTAGAAATAAAAGGTTGATGTCAAGTTAATTTTGTTGTATCTATGAAGTCCTAAGTCTGAAAGATTCTAATTTGTATTTTCGATCCTGAAGAGCAGAGTAATTTATTGATTTCAATTATCTGTTGTAGAGGATCCGATCACCCATAAATATGGGTGAGTGGCACGACCCAAGATGGAGAGATGCGGCTTTCAGGAGATGTATCTCATGAGAGACACGTCTCATGAGCAACATGTCCTATGAGCGGACGTGTCTCCACAGAGTAGAGACACGTCTGCTCATGGGACGTGTCTTTCATTGTTAGTCCCTTCGTCTAAAACAACCGATGATTAGCCTCTTAATAATCAAACATAATTTATATATATATGCAATTTGATTTAGTTCGATCTAAATATACTCATTTTATATATTTTTCAATGCAGATCGCAAACCTATACTTAGAATTTGGAGATTTCGATATAAATGATAATGATGCATAAATACAATCATCATTTATATTTGACCATAGCTATCTATCTTCAACACTCCCTCTTAGCTAGGGAAGATAACTCCAAACAAGTCTAAAGTGATATCACCTTACTCGCGATATCAGAAGATATGGTATACTAAAAGTGTCAAGTCACATGACATTCTTCATACACATCTTCATTATGGTATGTGCACTGACATCAAGTCCCATGATGTCTACCATACTAAATCATGGCATGTCCATGGATATGTATACATATCCACCATGAATAAGGATCATAATGATCTTCAATTCGATAACAAGTCTCATGATATCTATCCAAATGTCCATAAGATACTATTATGACATATCCACAGATATCAAGTCACATGATATCTATCATGATAGTCCAACTAATCATTGTAGAGTCATCACTTTACAATGTCAAATACAAGTGTTCATTATCAAAAAGATCGTCACCTTTCAATAATGTACACAGGGGGAGAGAGGGCCCATAAAGTCATGGAATCACACACATGACAAAAGAGTTTACACATTAAACATCTTTTAAATACATTAGTACAAAATAAACAATTTGAATCTCAATCTCAATAACAAATTACATTTCAACCATACCAAGTTTCTTCCTGAAGTGTTCAACTTTAACTCTGGAGAGAGGCTTGGTGAGAATGTCTGTTGTTTGATCATTTGTACTAATATACTCCAACTGGATCACATTCCTTTCTACCATGTCTCTTACATAGTTGTAAGGGATCTCAATATGCTTAGATCTATCATGGAATACTGGATTTACTGAAATCTTAATGCAACTCTGATTATCACAATGGATAATAGTAGGATTCAAGGGCTCACCAAAGAGTCCCACAAGAAATTTCCAAAGCCATACTGCTTCTCTTGCCCCCATAGAGGCTGCAATATATTCATCTTTTGTCGAGCTTTGTGCCACTAAAGACTGTTTTTTGCTGATCCAAGAGATCATAGCCGATCTAAACTGAAGCAACATCCTGATGTGCTTTTCCAATCGGTTACACTTCCAGCCCAATCTGAATCAGAGTGTCCATGTAAATCTAGTTGGCCATTTATGTATTTAAGACCATATCCAATAGTACCTTGAAGGTATCTCAATATGTGCTTCACAGCAACAAGGTGAATTTCCTTTGGCTCACATATGAACTGGCTTAGGGCATTCACTACATAGCAAATATCCAATCTGGTGTTAACCAAGTACATTAATGATCCAATTATTTGTCTATAGAGAGTAGGATCTGCAATTTTGATTTTGTTGCTGCTTCTTTCAATTTGTGAAAGTTGGTTTCCATAGGTGTAGACATGGGTCTATAGTCCAACATCCCAAATCTCTTCAGAATATCAATAGTGTACATTCCTTGATTTAGGATGATGCCATATGATTTCTGCCAGACTTCTAACCCCAAAAAGTAATGCAAAATGCCCAAGTCTTTCATGTCAAATTCTGAAGTCAAGTCCTTTTTACCTTGAGCAATAAGGTGATCTCCTATTATCAGCAAGTCAACATATAAAATTATTATTAGCATATTACTTCTAATTACCTTAAAATAGAGATTTGGATCTGCATCATTCTTGGAAAATCCTAGTCCCAAGAGATAGCTTTCAATTATTTCATACCAAGACCTAGGAGCCTGTTTAAGTCCATATAGAGCTTTCTTTAATCTGCATACATGTGAGTCAGTTTGATGTATCACAAAACCATTAGGTTGCTCAAGATAGACTTCTTCTTTAATGGTCCCATTCAGGAAGGCAGTTTTCACATCCATTTAATGGATCTTCCAGCCTTTAGTTGCTGCAATAGCTATTACTGCTCTCACAGAGGTGTACCGAGCAACAAGTGCAAATGCCTCTTCATAATCAATACCTTCTTTTTGTGAGAAACCTCTGGCCACAAAATTTGCCTTGTGTTTTTCTATACTGCCATCAACAGCATGTTTGATTTTGAAGAGCCATTTGGAAGAGAGAATAGATTTCTCTTTTGGTCTAGGTACTATATCCCATACATCATTTTTCAAAGTGGATTGATACTCTTCCGTCATTGCATCCTTCCACACTTGATGTTTGAAAGCTTCCGTAACACTAGTAGGTTCTGAACTAATGATCTCATTCATTAAGGCAACATAGCTCGAGAATCTTTTGGGTCTCTTACTTTCTCTAAAAGTTCCTTTGGGTGTTGGATGATTCTCAGCTTCTTTAATCATCTTCCTAGCCCAAAGTGGTCTCTTCTTGCTGTTGTCATTGGGATTCTCTTCTAGAGCAGTTTGATTTTCACTTAAGATTTCTTTAGGATACTCCCTCTGAATCTCAGGAGCAGGCTCCTCTTCTAAGACTTTAGGGGAATCTTGAATTTCTATCTCACTTGAGCTCTTTTCCCTTTTGAAGGCAATGTCTTCCTCAAATATGACATCTCTACTCAGTTCAATTTGTTTCTGCCCGGATATGTATATTCTGTAGGCTTTGGAGGTTTCACTATATCCCACAACATACCCCTTTCTTTCCAGAAGGTTCTAGTTTGGATCTTTTTTCCTTAGGTACATGAATGTAGACAGGGCAACCAAAGATCCTTAAGTGACTTATGTCAAGTTTTATACCAGTAAATGCTTCTTCAGGAGTCTTGTTATCTAGATGTGATTGGGGACATCTATTTTGGATGTAGACAGCTGTACTAGAGGCTTCTGCCCAAAATGGGGTTTCAATGTTTTGGTCAAACAACATTGCTATAGCAGCTTCTACAATAGTTCTATTTTTTCTTTCAACAACACCATTTTGTTGAGGGTTGTAGGCTACAGTAAACTCCCTCTTAATCCCAACATTTACACAATGCAATGTCCCCTTTTTACTATGGACATGATGACAGATGGTTTAGCCTATTCCTGACCCTCGTAGGCTAGAGCAGATGGTTAGAGGGTCACCGTTGGCAGTGATTGAAGTTGTTTTGCCTCTAGTATTCAGTGGGAGACCAGGCTTGACCTTCGTTGGACTCCGCTTGACACGCTTACTATTTATAGTAAGTGACTATTTCCGGGAGTTGGGGTTTCTATTTATATCAAAGGCACCTGGACAGTCTCCTAAGACAATGATGATCTTGTTTGAGCTCTACAGTTGTTGCTTGGCACATTTGGAGAGACTTACTATATATAGTAAGTCAATACCAAGGAGTTACTATTTCAAACAGGGCACTTGATGACTGTATTTGCAGATATTCAACGAATTATGAGTTGAATTCATTTGGATTTCATATTTATTAATGAAATCATTATTAAATGATATTTTAAAATCTTATGTTATAATTTCAATTTATGTTATTAAAGTGGGGCCATGAGGCCATGACCCTTCAATTAGTCATCACTTAAAAGAATTAAAATATTTGGGCCCCTTTTATAAAGTCAACTCAAAACAACAAAAAACAAATATATTTAAATGATGCAAATGAGGAGAAAATCGTACCTTTTTGGAGAGAGTATATAAAGCTTCTTTTCACAAATCAACCTCATTCATTATGAGCATTTGACTTTGTGAAAATTGTTCTTGGTTTTGTGTGCAAGTCTGCACAAGGGTTTTTACCAGGTTGCTTGAGAATTTGCAGAAGCTCTCAGGTGTTTGCAGCTGCTTTGAAGTGGTGAAAGATCCACTGAATTGTGGCATTAGGAGGGCTTCATACAGGAGCTCTATTTGTGCTTAAATCTGGAGTTTTTGGAGAAGAGATTCGTTCTTTGGGTTTGAAAATCTAAATCAGTTTACAGAGGGCATAATACAGACCATTCTTCACAGATCTGCAAGGGAAATAAGGAGCATTTGGAGTTACTCAGCTTGCTGGTACAGTCCATACAGCACCCAGCTGAAGGCGTTTTTCTTCTAGAGGTTGAAACGCCTCTCTCTTGAGCAGCTAGCCTTTTTCATTGAGGGCGGCTAGGTTGTGGGATGTCTCAGCAACAAAGAAAGAGTGGGGAAATCAATGATATCAGCTGCAACAAATAAAACAAGGGTTTCCAGACTTGTCTTCACTCAGGTTCTTTATAATCTGATTTGATATTTGCTTGTAAATTGTTGGATAAGGAATAAATCAGATATTTGTGCTATAAAGTCATATTTTTCTTGAGTATTGGAAAGTCATATGTCTGCTGTTATGATTTCCATCTGTTAGCATTGTTGTCCATTGATTTATATTTGTATTGAAACTCCATAGCATTGAAAACATTCAAATCAAACAAAAAACCACAAGTCTGATTTCTGTATCAGCAAACATCATATTCTGATTTCCAATACAGCAAGGGCTTCAGTATCATGTTTTGTATCAGCAGTGGTTATTTATGGTTGAGAGACACCTGGTCTCTTACACACAAAATTCCTTAAAGATTTCTGAGGTGTATTCCTTCCCATTATCTGTTCTTAGGATTTTGATTTTCTTCCTACAGAAGTTTTCTATAAGTGTTTTGAAGTCCTTAAACCTTTTAAGGATTTCTATTGACTCTTTACACTTAAGAAAATATATCCAAGTCTTCCTAGAGAATTCATCTACAAATATTACATAATATAAGAATCCCGCCATGGAGGGTACATACATGGGTCCACATAAGTCAAAGTGTACTAGTTCTAACACATTTTTGGTTTTACTCAAACTATTTTGGAAGGTTCCCTTTGTATTCTTTCCTAGGGCATACCCTCTGCATGTTCCTTCATGGATTTGCTTTAGTTTGGGCAATCCTGTTACTAATTATTTTACAGAATGTAGGGCTCGGAAGTGAAGATGTCCTAATCTTCGATGCCAAATTTCATTTGAGTCTGAGGTCTCATGAATAAGAGCTTGTTTAGAATCTGTGCACAGTTTGTAGAGATATCCTTGTCTTACTCCTATAGCTTGAGCTTTCTTTATATCTGAGTTCTTTGGCCATGCCGGAACTTTTCCATCCATAAAGGTAACCGTATATCCGTTGTCTTCAAGAGCAGAAATGGATATTAGGTTCCTTTTTATTCCTAGTACAAACAATACTCTAGTGAGTTGTAGAGAAAGGCCAGACTTCAAGTTTATGGTGCAAGTTCCAACCCCTCTTAACGGATGTGCAGAATCATCTCCAATAGTCACTTCTTCGTCAGATTCTTCTTTCATAGTATCTAGGTGTTCTCTAAACCCTGTGATGTGCCTAGATGAACCACTATCAATTACCCAGTTGTTGACTTGGTTTGATACTTCACTTGATAGTGCTGAGTAGAAAACAAATTTCTCAGAGTCATAGTCTGTATTTGTTTTTCCAACTTTAGCAAAGGATGCTTGTTGTTTTGTTCTATCAAGGCACTTCATTGCATAGTGTCCATATTGATCACATCTGAAACATTGTATTTGAGAGATGTCTTTCCTCTTCTTGAATGATCCTTTCCCATAAGAAATCCTCTTTCTTTTGAATGATCCTTTCCCATAAGAATTCTTCTTAACCCTTTTATGAGAATTTGTGTTTAGCACATGAATATCCTCATCTATGGGTTTCTGATTGTTTCCTTTTGTTAAGAGTCGTGTTTCTTCTTGTAAGTAGTTTGTTCTCAGCCTATCAAATTTAGGGAGTTTAGATCTCGCACTTATTCCTTGAACAAATGACTCCCATGAGTTTGGTAGGCCTCCTAGAGCTATTAGTGTTAACTCTTTGCTATCAATATGATATCCAATTGTTGATAGTTGATCTCTTAGTTCATTGATTCTCATGAAGTATGCATTAATAGATTCTCCTTTGTTTATTTGAACATTGTTAAGTTGCCTTTTTAATGCAAGGGTCCTATTGGTGTTGTTTATTTCAAAGGTGCTCTCAAGGGATTTAAACATTAGGTATGCAGTCTCATGTTTCGACAAAATAGGTACTATATGGTCCCTAACTGCATCTACTAAAATTTTCATAGCTTTCTCATTGTTCTCAATCCATTGAGTTTTCTCTGGATCATCCTCTGGTTCTCTCTTGTTTTCTTTCACAAATGAGTCTGTAATGTCCCTCAATCGGACCTGCCCTAAAATCCGTTTATCTGCCATAAAATTTGCTTGTTGATTAGGTTTAGGGTTTCTTCTTTCCAAAAGAATGTCCTTTTAATACGATAACCCTAGATTGGAAGTTGTATTCATCACATTAACAACATACTTGTTAGCATTAATATATAGATATCCAAAATCAAACAAAATCATAAATACAGATTGATAAACATAAGAAGAGTCACTCAGCCCATCAGGAGAGAAGAATCCCTAAGGGCCTATGGTCTACCACCTTCCAATGTCCAACCCGTATCTCGGGCCTGTGGGGCAGAATGCCAAGGTGGGAACCTCACCCCTCCATGACCCAACCCTTGCAATGGGCCAATGGGGTAGACTGCCCAACCCTTGTTATGGGCCTGTGGGGCAAAACTGCCCAACCCATGGGCTTGTGAGGCAGACTGCCCAACCCTTGCTTTGGGCCTGTGGGGCGGAACCTGGGTGAGGTTTTTAGACAAACCACTTAAATTATGACTCAGCTCTCCTGGTGGGATTACAAACACAATTCAGACAATCAATATGCAGTCATCAGTACTTCATTTGTATTTACACGTATTATGCAATAAGAGTATTTAATCTGATCAAACAGTTCCTTGAATCCTAATATGAAGGTATATCAAAATACAAAACTAAACTAAGCAATATTCATGTTTACATGTTCATTATGTTCATTTGCAATTCATCATATCCTCTAAGTCCAATATTAGCAAAAATCAAATACAAATGCAAATTAATCATCATTAAAGCCATATCTATAGAAGATAAACCCTTTTGGCCTCTGATTAGTCAAGGACTACATAGTCCGCCTAAGTTCACACCAATTCCCAGTATAATGAATCTATTTCCAGATTTGATAAAGAGGGAATGGTTCCAACACATCAGAGGGGACTGTGTGCATTCCAAAATAATACATAGATCGGTTGGGCATACAAGGTTCATGCAACATTGTTATGTCAGATTGAGAACAACTAAATATTAAAGCTAAGTGAGTAGTCTCACCTGATTGGCTTGTCTTCCCATGACTCTTTATTCCTTAATCGTCTTCCTTCAACCTTATACTGGATTGATCATAGGATGAGGACAAAATATGCATAATCTACTTCTGTTTATATTAAAGAGCAATCATTATTTATAAGGCTTAATAATTGTTGCGAGTATCATTATTGTATATTCACCAATGATTCCTCTATCTACTTGCCTATATATATATATATATATATATTCTTTCTTTATTCATTGATAATGATATTATTCATTATAAGATTTATCTATATCTATGCATATATACTTGTATGCCTATTAAATAATATATATATATATTAAATGACTCTATATTCCAATGCATAACAATCATTGTTGCTGCTATTTTGTTTCTCCATCTTTTTCCCTCTTCCTTATTTTCCTTCCTTCTATTTATACCATTCAAGGTAGGTGACTCATGGGGAGAATGTATTGTTTGGTGTAAGAGGTGACTTTTCATAAAATATATCCCTTTGTTAGATTTAATTGCTGCCCTTACAGACTTATTATCACAATAATATCTATTTTTGAAAATAATATATTATTACTATAATTATGACATTTCAGATTATATACTTATTTTATTATTTTATTTTGATGTTTTATTGAACATATTTTAATATTGAAGTATAATAATAAAACCAATTTGCTAATAGCTTATTATTATTTTATTCTAATGTATTACAATCTTTGATGTGTAATGATTATAATATTTATTTATTATTATTATTTTTGATATTAAGTTATTTAATACTAGAATGTAATAACAATAATTTGCCTATATATTATTATTATATTTGTTATTTATATATGTTTATATTGATATGGTACACATTTATTTTATATTTAATCTTAATATTTCTATTTATTTTATTTATTAATTTATTAGTATTTTAACACTTGGTCTTTATGGTATTTGCTATTTTGGGGACATGACAGAGTCTAACTTATTTTCTTTTAGAATCATCATGATTCTGAATTTCCATGATGTAAAGTTGTTTGCACCTTCAAGACGATCTTCAAATCTGATCACATTTGACATTATGAAGAATGGAATGTGTTTATTATTTCAAGATAAGACAATTTTAAATAATCTGATATTTTTAATCGGATCTTCCTAACGTGGCTCTGATACCATGTTAAAACTGATCAAATCTATCAAATTATGTCCTCAAAATCTGAACTAGAAATAAAAGGTTGATGTCAAGTTAATTCTATTGTATCTATGAAGTCCTAAGTCTGAAAGATTCTGATTTGTATTTTCGATCCTGAAGAGCAGAGTAATTTATTGATTTCGATTATCTGCTATAGAGGATCCGATCACCCATAAATATGGGTAAGGAGGGGCACGAACCAAGATGGAGAGACGTGGCTTTCAGGAGACGTATCTCATGAGAGACACGTCTCATGAGCGGACGTGTCTTTCATTGTTAGTCCCTTCGTCTAAAATGGCCGATGATTAGCCTCTTAATAATCAAACATAATTTATATATATATGCAATTTGATTTAGTTTGATTTGAATATACTCATTTTATATATTTTTCAATGCAGATGTCAAACCTATACTTAGAATTTGGAGATTTCGATATAAATGATAATGATGCATAAATGCAATCATCATTTATATCTGACCATAGCTATCTATCTTCAACATATACCATATCACCCACTACAAAAAAACGCTCAACCCTCCTCTAATCGGCATATTGCTTTTGCTAATTTTGTGTCCTCTGAATATTATCTCTAAGAGATCGCATAATATCATGATTCTCCTATAGAAGATCTCTAGCACTAGGCACTTTGCTATCACTCGGCACCAAATCTAGGAAGTTGGGTGCATCATACCCATATAGTGCCATGAATGGTGTCATCCGTATCGGTATAGTTATGTGATGAGTGGAATTATAACAATACTCGCAGAGATGTATCCACTTCACCCATGCTTTTTGTTGTCCAGCTACATAATTTCGCAAATTTCCCTCCACCCACTTATTGACAATCTTCGTTTGTCCATCTATTTGTGGATGGTAGCTAGTACTAGGAGTAAGTTCGGTTCCACACAATTTGAATAACTCCTGGCAGAAGTTACTCATGAACCGACTATCTCTGTCACTAACAATAGTCTGAGGTAGACCATGTAACCTGAATACCTCTTGGAAAAATAGCTTTGCAATCTGTGATGTTGTATATGTAGTAGTAATTGTGTTGTACCCAAACCGAAATTTTTGCTTCAATAAGGCATTTTGCTTAAAATGGTCTAAACCTTGTAAAAGTGGGGTCAAAACTCAGTTTTTGGGCAAATAAAGTATGGGCTTTTAGTCAGTGTGATGCCAGGAAGATACTGGCAAAATTTGAAAATTTTGAAAATTAGGGTTTCTGAAATCTATTTTTAGCCCGAAACCCTAAAAAATAGGAACTTGTCAGAATTGGCTGAAATTAATTTTGATTGGCTTATTTCACATCACAATCACAGTGGTGAAGTCAGTTTCAGTTAAAAGTCAGTTTAAGGCTGGTGGGTAGTTTTCACTTTTTCAGGAGAAAAGTTAGGATCTTCGGGGTCATCAATGGCAGTTGGCCAGTACCAGGTATCAATATCTAAGCCTGAAACTCAAAGAGGAACGCTCTACGATAAAAGATGTTGGAAATAATGCTTTTTGATGGAGGGGATTTTCAAATTGGCAAAAAGTGCTAAAATATTCTAAGTCTGGGAACTTTTCACTATGTAACGTAGTAGACACTTGCGCAATCAACGTGCAAATCAACTTTATAGTGTCCGTACATGTGAAAATGATGAAGTATAGTCATCCACACACCTCAGCAGTCACAACGCTTCGACATGGTCAACCGCAGGGATGGATACAGCGTTTGCAAAGCATAAAATGGTGAAAATCAATGAATTCAAAACAAATCCGCTCCCCTGTAGCCTAGGGGCGCCCTTCCATTTGAAGGTCAAGATTTGAGTGTTTTGGATAAAGGATACATTCATTATGTTCAGTTTTCAGTCAGCTTTCCGATTAGCCATGAAGCAAGATTATCCGAGTTACAGAACTCCGGCAAACGAAGACAGAAGCAGAGGTTGCGAAGAGTGTTTTCATCAAGGAGGCAGTCTAGAGATGCAAATCCGCTCCCTTCTAGCCCAAGGGCGATTTTCTTTTTGAAGGCCCAGATCTAGATGCATGTGTGTTTTGATGGTTTCAGTCTTTGCAGAATTAGTTTAGCTTTTCAACGAGCTATCAAGCGAAAGCGTATCCAGTACAGAAATCCAGTTATCAGCGTTAGAAGTGGAAATTGCAGGCAGGATACATGTCAGAAGAAGTTTTTCAGAATGCAAATCCGCTCCCCTGTAGCCCAGGGGCGATCCTGAATAAGACCTATTTGATGGATGAATTTGCAATTGAGGTCTTCCTGAGATCTCTTCCAGCTCAGTTCAGTTTTGCAGTGTATCCGTTCACAAGACGATCCGATGTTCTGAGTAACTGTGACAGAGGTTCTACCGAGCACGTAAAACAAAGGATGGTGAAGCGTAGCTACACAAAGCTGCACAGCTGTAGGCTAGGGGCGATTCTCCTGTAGGCCTGCCAAACGGGGTTATTTGCAATTACGGTCTTCACAAGACTTGTGTGCAATTACTCAAGCTATCCAACAAGTCTAGCCGACAGCCTCCGGGATTTGGCGAATGCTCGTACGTGTGAGGTTAAGATGATAATGCTGTGAAGAAGAGCTGATTGAAGGCAGTTCAAAAAATGACTAAGTGTAAGAATATTATTTTCTTTGAAAAAGGCGATTTTCTTTTAGAGGCCTTAAAAGCAATTTTCTGGCTTCGTCGTCTCCAAGAACATCTCTTGCAAGTTGACCAAACTGTACAGCAAGACAGACGGCACGCGTATTGGAACATTCCAATTCCCGGTATCAAGGGTCAAAGTATGATGTTCAAATGAAAATCACACTTTTGTCAAAATGGTGTTTGAGCTATCACAAAATAGGGGCGCTCATTCTTTTGGGGTTCTTAATACAATTTTCAGATCCCTCATATACAGTCATTGGATGCAGAATACTTCTAGTCATGCAATGAATCCATTATTCAGTCAGTGGAGTTCATTATTCACTGTCAGCGGCAGTTTGAAGCATCAAAAGGCAATATGAAGAAATGGCTAAGTCTGGAGTCAAAACATCAATTTAATCAGAGGCGCCTAATTTTCTAAGGTATCAAATGATGATTTTAGCAGTTGTTGCTCCTAGCAAACATTTCATCCTTGTCATACAAGCTTTGCGGTGGATATCTCAGCACGGTCGCAGGATCATTCAATCATCCGGAAATCAGAGTTGAACAGGGTCAGTTGTAACTTTGCAGTCAGCTACAAAATAGGAGATTCTCAAAAATCTCATAACTCTTGCAAATGGAAGCCTAAAAGATCAAAATTTGACTTTTTAGAATCAGGGAAGTGTGTTGAACACAGCAAGATGCTATTTTTGGCAAAAAATGAAAAAAATATTTTGCATGCAAAGCATTGAAAAGTGACAAATTTCTTCAAAGATAGATATTGGCGCCATTTTTAGTTTTTTGCATGTTTTAAAATTAAGATATTATTTTTAGTCTAAAGACTCAGAGACAGTGGCAGTTCAACTAGAGAGAAGCCAATCGAATTTCTTTTTTCTAAATTAGGGTTGCATTATGCATGCATGATGGTACGAATTGTTTATTTAAACAAGCATGGCGCCTTTCATCATTCACACAGCTTTGAAAGTTCGAATTTCTTCAAAGAGATTGGCGAATTTTCATCAAAGGATCAAGTTCGAAGGTGATAAAATATTCTTTTGCAGGTACAAGTTCAGATTCAGCATCAGATTCAAGGCAGAGTGGTGATTTCGACAGAAGAAGATAATAAATAAATAAATAAAATAAAAAAACATCTTTCTTCTTCTCTATATCTCTTCCATCTTCTCGTCTTAAATTCTCTTGTATGTTCGAAGTGTTGGCAGATTTTTACAAAACAAAATATCTGGGTTGATTCAGAAGAGCTTTCTCAGCAAAACCCATGTGCCAGAATCTTTCAGGAAAATTTGTTCCAAAACATTTGTTCTTGAAGCTTTAATTTTCTCAACCGAAATTCTTTTGCATGGCTGAGTAAAGGGTAAATTTTTGCATTTCTGACGTTCTGGGTTGTCTTAGAATCATTTTCTGGACAAAACCCCTATCTCAGATTTTTTCGTAAAAATTCTCATCCGACAAGCTATTTTTAGCCTCATTAGGAGAGATTTTTGGTTTTTTGGAGAAGTTGTCAGAATATAGCCATGTTCACAATCAACAGGCGAGTTTTTCAGGATGTAGTTCACGCAGAACGAATTCAAGACCAAGTCAGTCTTAATTCATGATTTCATCAAAAAAGCTGACATTGATTTGTATCAAGCGCATCGGAAAGGTTGACAAGAGTAGTTACTCAAGTTCACATGGTTTCATGTCTCGTATAGCTGATTGTCTTCCAAGGCCAGTTTAGAGGGTTGATACCATTGGGTTTCTGTGTATGCAGCATGTTCATTTGTATTTCTCACAACCAAAGAGTTCGCAGTTTCATCATGCAACACTCTTCCATAAAGAAAAGCATGAAAAACGTGAGAAGCATCAAGCTGCAGAGGAAATAGTGGCCATTACTTCAGTTACAAAGCCACCATAGTTACCAGCCAGTGAAGGGCCAGTTTAAGTATACAGAGATTTTCAGTTTTGCTTGAGTTGCTAAGAAGCAGTGAATTGACAGTTGAGACATGTGACAACCTCTAGATGGTGATGCAGTCACTAACCTCGTGGAGGGGTTACTTGCTCGAGATCAGGGTCTGTGAACTTCAGTTCAAGGCGTCCCACCTTTTCCAAGATAGACATTAGACACAGGAGTTAAACTCGAGGCTTCTTTCCGAGTTAACAGGGTGTTACACATTGCATGCCATGTCTTTCTTGGAAATATCTACATATACTTGGAGATTAGATTAGATTTTTCAGTTGACTGATGATAGCATTCCAGTTGACTTGCTTTCAATAAGGATGTGCATGTTGCACCTTGTCCATTTAGATTAGATGTTTCAATTAACTGATGATAGTTTCCCAGTTAACTGTATAGTTTTATTCAATTAGGGTTTAGGAATAAGATCTTGCATGCATTGCAAGACTTCAGTTGACTCAAGGTGATTTTAGGGTTGCCTACACCTTGAAGTCTATAAATAAGAGCTTTAAGCTCATTTGTAATTTAACTTTTGCTTGATAGCATACATGCTGCGCCTACCTTGCCTGTAGTATTGCTATTGTTGTATCTGTTCAAAAAGTAATTGATGTTATAATAAATTGTTGGCCTACCTTGCCTTCATGTTATTGTTATGGTGTTTATTCGACCTTAGTTAAATGGGGTTGCTGGTTTGATCGTTATTGCATGCGTGTTGCGTCTATACAATCTACTGTCCCAGTTGCTTACCTTTTGTTTTTGTTGATTATAAGCCTATTCAGAAGAGCAAATAGTTGCGCCTACCTTGCCTTCATGTTGCGAAACTGTACTCAAAGCTTATCGTATGATGTGTGTTATAGTAGACTCATTCAGCCAAGCAAATAGTTGCGCCTACCTTGCCTTCATGTTGTAAAGCTGTACCAGGTTTACCATTCATTTGTTTGTTTTAATAAACTTCTTCCCGGATTAGCAAATAGTTGCGCCTACCTTGCCTTCATGTTGTGAGCCCGCACCTGGAGTTTATCGTACAATACATTCCTGCTCCATTTCCTCATGCTCTGTTTCTTGAGGAAATTGGATAGATATTAAAGAAGTTAGCTTAGTTGTAGTTACATGATCTGCGAAACCAGAAAATACTTAGCTGCAACGTTTTAGGTTTTCTTAACCTTGTGCCTCTACCAGCTGAGAACAAAAAGATAGGACATTAGTTTAGTTTTCTATTTTATGCATTCCAGCACAACGAGGGAGCTTCCCCTCCTAATTTGAAGAGCACTCATTACGTAGTGTGCATAGCTGTCCATACAAACTCACACTCCAAAGGTGTTAGTTCTTACGCCAACAAATTGAAAAGAAATATGCGTATTTTGTTAGTCAATCAACAACCACATATAAACAATCTCTCCCTTGGGCTTTCGGCAAGCCTGTAATAAAATCCATCGATAAACATTCCCACTTCCTATCAAGAATCGGAAGTGGCTGAAGCAACCTAGCAGGATAGGTGTGTTCCTGTTTGTTCTGCTGACAAACAGGGCACTCTCTTACTGAAGAACATCAGACTTAAGTCCCTTCCATGTGAAACGCTCCCGAACCTGTCTGTATGTCTTGAAAAATCTAGGATGGCCTGCCATGGGATAATCATGAAAGGCTCGTAGTACTGTACTCTTCATCTGAGAACCCGGTATCAAAAATATTGTCCTCTTGTAAATGATCAAGTCATCCACAACGGAGAACTGGCTATCCTGCACTGATCCATCAACAATGCCAGAAGCCCATGGGTTCTTGGCATACTCTGCAACAATCATATGTCTCCAGTCCTCTGTAATCTGTGTCATGGAGCTCAATTGAGTTCAACAAGACAATACATCAGCAACTACATTTTTCTTACCTTTGACAAATAAAATGTCAAAGTCATATGACTGCAATTTGCTCACCCACTTTTGCTGACGTTCATTCAAGTCTTGCTGTCCAAGGAAATGTTTCAAGTTGTTATTGTCAGTACGCACACTGAATTTTCTGCCCACCAGATACTACCTGAACTTAGCCAACGTGTGCATGATGGCTAACATCTCCTTGTCATAAATGCTATAACTCCTCTTTGGTCCCCTAAGCTTCCTACTCTCGAAAGCAATAGGGTGACGATCCTGCATAAGCACTGCGCCAATGCCTTCTCCAGAGGCATCACAATAAAGCTCAAAAGGCTTTGTAAAGTCTGGCAATGCTAGGACTGGACATGTAGTCATAATCACCTTAAACCTATCAAAGCACTCCTGGGCTTGTGGTGACCAAATAAAAGTTCCCTTACTCATCAAATTTGTTAGGGGTGCAACATGCCGAGAAAACCCACTGACAAACCGACGGTAGAAAGCACATAAGCCGATGAATCCTCTGAGCTGTGTGAGATTCTCTGGTGTAGGCCACTCAAGTATAGCTCGGACCTTATCAGGATCCATGTGAACTCCCTCCGCACTGATGATGTGAACAAGATACAATAGCTCAGTCGTACCCAACGCACATTTGGACTCCTTAGTGTACAAGGACTCCCTGTCAAGGATACTCAACACTATATCAAGATGAGCTAAATGCTCCTCCCATGTCCCGCTGTACACCAGGATATCATCAAAGAAAACCAAAACATATCTCCGCAGCTGAGAATTGAAAACTTTGTTCATTATGGCCTAAAAGGTGGCAGGAGCATTGGTTAAACCAAACGGCATAACCAAGAACTCAAAATGACCGCAAGGGCATCTGAAAGCAGTCTTTTCTATATCCTACTCCCTCATCTGAATCTGATGGTATTCGGATCTCAAATCAATTTTAGTGAAGTAGCATGCTCCATGCAACTCATCAATCAACTCATCTATACATGGTATAGGGTACCTGTTTTTTATTGTTCTCTTATTTAGCTGGCGGTAGTCTATACACATCCTAAGTGAGCCATCCTTTTTCTTCACCAATACCACAGATGAAGCAAAAGGTGACTTGCTTGGCTTGATATGCCCCATAGCTAGCAGCTCATTAATTGTCTTTTCTATTTCATCCTTAAGCCACTTCGGGTGCTTGTAAGGAGTAATCATAATGGGCTTAGCGCCCTCCTCCAACTCAATGTTGTGTTCAATACCTTTGTCTTGAGGTCTACCTGGTGGAATATCACTGAACACTTTGGAGTGTTTAATTCTCAACTCCTGAAAGTCTGGATGATAATCAAACTTTTGTTACTCCTGCTGTGTTGGCATCAACATACATTCGGCAACCCAATCCACCATGTCATGACGAATGAGCCTCTCCATCCGCCTAAATGATATAACTCTCAAATTGCTGTCCTTAATAGCTTTTAACACATGTGACTTCCCGTTGGCTTTAAATTTCATCTCCATGTCACAAAGATTGAGTGTGAAGTCTCCAATCTCATGAAGCCATGCCATGCCAAGGACAATATTAGTCTCACCCATGTTAACAACGTAGAAATCTGTCTTAAACTCATAATTATTAAGACGCATAGGGAGGTCTGAAATTTTCCTCTCGCACTTGAGAGTATATCCATCAGCTACCTTGACCCTTATGCCCTTGAATTCTTCTGTTTGTATGCCATGTCTCTCCACCAAACGTGCATCTATAAAATTATGTGTGGCACCTGTATTAAGTAAAGTTATGACCTTTTGACCAGCTAGGAGCCCACATACCCTGAAAGAGCCATCTTTCTGAATACTGGACAAACGTGTCTCTTGAAGCTTCTTTTCTCCATCACTTCCACTTTCATTTTCAGACTTCTCATCCTCTGAATGCTCCAAATCAGCTTGCTGGTCTGACTGATCAGATTTCTCTTCACCCTCATAAAACCATTCCATTTGCTTATTTTTCACTTTAGGACGGAGTGGGCATTCATGTTTATCATCATATGGCCCCTTGCACCAAAAACAAAGCTTTTTATTGCGCAAATCATTCAAAATATCACGATCAAAAGGTGCTGCAACTCTCCCCTTTGAATCAGATTTGTCTTTCCCTTTTGAAAATGATTTGCTAGGCTTTGATGATGAAGACGAACTAGAGAAAAACTTGTTGCGAGGTGCTACAAGCTCCATACTACGTGCCTTTTGCATAGCCTCCTGCAGAGTAGGGGGATCAAATGCTTTGATATAGCCTCTCATAGGTTCATACAAACCCTCAATGAATAAAATGACAAGTCTCCTCTCAGATATGCCTGCAACCATAACTAAGATCCTTTGGAATTCACTAATATAGGACTCCAAGCTGCCCGTCTACCTAAGTTGAGCTAGCTCTCGGAAATAGAGTTTTGGATCCTTCTTATCAAAAAGCTCTATGAGCCTGTGAGTAAACTCCTGATAGGTATTCACCAAATGATGCTAAAGAGTGTACATCCCATGATGCCACCAGTCATGTGCCAAACCATCAAGATGCAATGTGGCAAACTTAATGGCCTCATCCTCTTGCATGGGTCTCAAAGATAGATAATTATATAATTTTTAAACCCAAGACCTGGCTGAACACCTATTTGAACTATCAAAATGCGGCAAATTAATCTTGCTAACTACCTACTGGAGATCTCTATTCACCTTATGTGGTGGTGGTTGCTGCTAAGGAGCCCTATGCTCAAATCTACCCCCACCTCTGGGTTTCTTAGCATCAAGAAACTCGTGGAAAGTCAAAGCCTGCCTGAACTCAGGGGATAGTGTCGAGTACTCAACAAAGTGTCTGGTCACATCTGCCATTGTCAAACCACAGGGTGCCTGAAACTTTGGCCGAGGATCCTGTTGCTCTGCCTGTTGAATTGGAGGGACCTCTCTGGTAATAAAAGTAGGTTGTCCAGGCCTACGCTCAAGAATACCTGATGATGAACTCTGTTGAACTGTCACCTGTAGTTGCTCTACCCCTATAGTACCACTCGATTGTCCTATCTAAATCACACGTTGTTGTGGAATGATCTGGTCCATCTTACCTATAAGGAGAGACATCATATCCATCATATTGTCATGCCTTCTTCTAAATTCTGTTTCAAGACTCTCAGTTCTAGCACGTTCCTTTCCTGAATCTCTAGGTGTCTCCCTAGGAATCTCTTTGTCTTCCATAAGTGTTGTGACACTATCCTCACTGCTACTAGAACTAGACCTATGAATACCCAAAACACTTGAAACTGTATCACCCTCCGGAGCCTGTGGTGCCTCCCAATGTTCTAGCCCTGTTCCTCTTCCCTTAGTGTAAAAAATAATATTTTTGCTCATGAAAACTTATACTACACAGGTTGGTAGGACAACTGCTCTGATTCCACTGTAAGAGACCTAGTGTCTCTCAACCCCAAACTGTGCTGAATGATGCAATTTGATTTTTGTTTTTGATGGTTTTGTGATTTTTTGTGTTTTTGCAAATATATCATTTTTTGGGTTTTGAATGCAATGGTCTAATAAAAATTGAAATGTTGATGAAAAAGAAGACTATAACAACAACAAGATAAATGCATGCATTTGCACAATAGGAAATCTCTTATT
The DNA here is from genome assembly GCA_007115665.2 of Sequoiadendron giganteum. Classification (NCBI taxonomy): domain Eukaryota; kingdom Viridiplantae; phylum Streptophyta; class Pinopsida; order Cupressales; family Cupressaceae; genus Sequoiadendron; species Sequoiadendron giganteum. The sequence continues at coordinate 490,264,234 of CM021106.1, forward strand.
ATTCTCTCTTCAAAGATATGATAGATTCATTTACATATGATCAACAACTAGTAATGCAAGAATATTGAAGAAATATTATGAAACCTGGTATAGATTGCCTATAGAACCCTTGAATATTTTGGTGCAGCCAACAATGTGTTTTCCCCACAATATTATGATGCTGCAATGAATATCCAACCCAGCCACCAACATTCATGAAGGAATCAGACCAAAGAAGAAGTCGATTTGGTCAAAGAGGAAGACGCCTTGGATTCTGGACTGTACGACTTAACCAGCATTAAATGCTTTTCAGAAATCAACCAAAATCTTCCATAAATGATGAATATATGATAGTATTTGCTGGTTATGGTCAGATGCCAGGTCTGAGATGAAAACCTCTGAAAAACTTATGAGAAATCTCTTCAAATATGCTCAAGTAGGACCCCTATGTGAAGTCTCTCCAATGCCAAAATTTGGTGGATCTTCCACCACCTCAAATCAGCTCTCCCATTGAAGATTTCATGTTCTCCAACGGCCTCCAAACCTAAAACCCCAGTCTCAAGTGCACAAACTCCAAGAAAATGCAAAATCAAGTATTCACATGCTGAAGTCGATTTTGCAAATGAAAGGCTTTTATACATCCTTGAAAACCACGATTTCCTCAAGTGGCTTTTTAGTCATTTAAAATAATATTAAAGTCACTTTCATGTGCCACTTTATGACTTTGGCAAAATAAAATAATATCTATCATGTACTTTTTAATGAAAATTAATGGTACGTTGGCTTTAAGTGGCCCCCTCTTTTAAATAAAGTTAATAAATAACTTTATAATATAAGCCTTAATAATTAAAATACCATTAATGCCATTCCTTCATTAATAACACATCAAATACTCCATAATTACTCGTGCCAACTATCACACTGCCAAAGTTAGGAGTCCAAGTGCCCTGCGAAAAATAGTATCACTGAAAATATCACTTACTATAAATAGTAAGTGTCTAAAACTGAGCAAAAAAGCAAATACAGAAGCCAAAACTTGAACCAATGAGGTCAGTGGAGAAGTGTAATGACCCATATGTCTGGGAAACAGCCACTAATGGACCCTCTAATAAAAAATGTTAGCTCACGAGGGTCAAATAATGAGCTAACCCCTGAACGCCAGATACTGACTAAGGAGGGGACATTACAAAAGCTTATTGTTGTGACTTCATTTATTTTTCCAACATTAAGTGCTTGGCATCTATAGTGTTGCTTTCCACCCAAAAGACACCCTTATAGTTGCATTCCACCCTTTTTAACCTAAACAATCAAAACGCTGCAATCCCAATCTGCACTTGACCCCCATGCGAGTCTCTTATACCACTTGCTTCATACCTTTCAACAACAAGCATTCAAAACATGCAATTGATCTTCCTTTAATCAAAGCGTGACTCCACTAAGGAGTGCTATTTGCTTCATCATTCAAACAAACTTAAGTTTATCATTTACCTTATGGTATCCATTTCCAACAAGCACAAATCAACAATTTAAACACACTTATAAACAAGGTTGTTAGGAGATTGGTACTGGTACTGGTACTGGTACGAGAGACTGGTATTGGTACCAATACGACTTTTTTTGAAAATAGGAAACGAGGGTACTTGGAGACACCATCTTTTTTTAATATAAATAAAAAATAATAAATTAATAATTTATAGAAAATATCATGACATTGAACTTTCAAAACAAGAGCAATAGTAAAGTTTAACAATGAACATTAATTTTAAAGTTTAAATAATACGAATGTAGAAGACTAAAGCCCTCCAAAATCGTGACCTTTTGCTTATGTTTTCATGTTATAAATTTTTTATGCTTTTAAGTTTCACGAGAGATGCCAAATTTTTCGTCGAGAGACTTGGGAGACGGTGCGTCAAGTTTTCGCGCTATTGGAGGCATTTCCTAGGACGTCTCCGGTACCAAAGATGCGTACCAATGCCCAAGACACATCTCCTAGCAACACTACTTATAAATCTTCTTCCAATATGCACTAACAAATTTAATATTTGGCACAAATCTCATTATATTTGTTTCAACTGTGACAAGGGAATTTTATCATTAAACCCTCTAATTGACAACATTCAGCACATAGGCAATCTTTGTATGAAATTGCTCCAAACCTTCATCATTCAACACAAGCGTAGATTCTTAAGTAAATCTACTAGCAAACCTTTCCTACACAAATTGTGAGTTTGAATGAATCACACAGTATTAACCAGGGAGGATCTTTCACTATTGTGGATAATCTTCTCCAAAAGGGTTTTTGTCCTCAAGAAGGCTAAGATGACCACGTTCAATCCCACAAAACCACAAGGGTCTCACAAAAGGAAATAAAATAATCTGCATATCCCAAATGAGCTCTTTGAATAGTTGTCTACCTTAGATCCAAGCCAGTAGGTGGAAATTCAACGAGTTATATGGGTAAAAATATCCTTTTGTGAACTAAAAGTAATTGTGCATTGAAGTCATGGTTCTAAGAGATTCATTTAGTGATTTAATGGCCTGTGAGTCCTTGGTCCTTGAAAGAGCTTCTAAGTGTTAACATATTAATGTAGCATTGCATAAGGTGCAAGGTGAGGAGGAATATTATTTTGATTGTGAGATGACAAATAAATCCCTAAAATTGATGGAAGAAAATAATGGAAGGTGATATGGCTTGGTTTGAGGGTAGGCACTCTTTAGTAGAGTTGGATGTTATATCTTAGTTGAAGAAGGTAGAGATTGCTATGGAAAACTAACAACTTGATGGGAGGGAAAACTTAAACCCTCTTACTAGGGTTTTCCCTCTTAAGTATGCAACAACTCCTTTCATGGTTATTCTTCTTGAAATGTCCGTTGAGGGGATTTCCATTGAAAATAAAGAGAAATTCATGGTGGAGAAATTTGTCAAGAAATCTCCATATATGGGTGTGATTGGCGAAATGAGGAATCTCTAACTTTATTAGAAGAAATCGCTTGAGTACGTTGCAATGTTAACAAGATCTTCAATTGCTTCCCTCTAGGAAGACCAAAGCATGGGAGCTGCAATACCCTTGAATTTTGGAAGAAAGGCTTGAGACCTCTCCCTAACCAAGTGTTTAGGATCTTGATTTTGAATACATCCTAGATGACAATAGTTATTCCTATAAGATGATCCCCTGGTTAAAATAATCAAGAATATCTAGTTAGTTAACCTCAACCCTAGGTGGATCTTGACATATAATAGCACAACAAAATATAAAGGCACTTGATCATTGTTTGAGTATTGACCATGGAGAGCTACGAATCTAGGATAAATTAATGGTGTCATAAGTAGACAGATGCACTTCATAACAAAATATCCACATGCCTTAGATTTGTTGACATAAAAAGGAAAACATTTGTCTTCACTTCGCCCTTTTTAACAGCTTCATTAGTAGTTTTGAAGTCATTTGTCCTAGTTACACTTGATTTTAGTTGCTCCATAAATGCATTCAAAGTATTTTTATCAAAAGGTTTATGAGCTTTCAAGTTCCTTTGAATTTTGTTAAGGTGAACTAAGATATTTTCACAAACAACTTATAGTTTGAGGATTTTTTAGATTCATTCAAGATTTTGAATTATAGTGTTAATTTTGATGAATAAACTTTCTATCATAACAACACCAAATTTGACACTAGAATATGGAGCAAGGATGTGGGAGCACATGTTCTAATTTGCGTACACCGTCATTTGTACTTTTATAGAAATATGTTATAGGTTCCATGTGAGTCCTTAACCCATGAATTAGATGTGCTGCAGAAATGGCTTATCTATAGCCAATGTAACCCTCAAATTCTCAATCCATAGTGCCTTGTGTTGGATTTATTACATCATTAAATTAGATAATAATAAATAAATTAACATGTAAATGTCAATTTATAAATAATATTAGGATATCCGATAGTTAGATGATAATTATTAAATAATAAATTAATAGTTAGTTGGGAAGTTGCATTCCCGTAGGTTAGTTGTTTCACAGGAAAATAAGGCTAAAAAAGGCCATTGCAATGTAATGTGAAATTTCAAGTTGTGTAATCTTAAATAATTCAATACAATTATCCTTTGCATATATTCATGGTGCATTAAATCTGTAATTTTAAGCTCTTCCATTTTCTAAAATGGTATTAGAGAAATTTTATTCTTGTGCCTGTGGGTTAAATGAAGAATGATTAGTATGTAAAAGGAGCTGTCCCATGTTCGAATACAGGCATGATGAAGACATTTGAAAAGTTAGAAAAACATCTGCTGGCCATTGGAAGGTGTAGTCATAAGAAGGCATTTAGACTTTTTTGTTTGATTCCCATTACTTATGCTGCATGTGAAATGTACAAAGAAGGCGTGTGGAGAGATAGAGGTAGGGGATCTAAAATTTTGTGTCATGAAATTTCCAAAGAGCCAGTCCAAGTCGAATTGAGGTGCTATTTTAATTTCTGTGCCTAAGCATTTGTAGTTTGAGGAGCTATATAGAGGCAGTAAGATGAAATAAAGGCGTAGAAGTACTCATCAGGCATTGGAGAATGGAATAAAGGTGTTCCAATAATTTTTGTTTTCTGGCTGTGCCAAATACAACTGGTGACTGCATTGAATATAGAAACAGGCTGCCAATTCAAACAGAAAGCAAATATTTCTCATTAAATTCCTTGAGGTTAATACATCTCCTATGTATGCCATTGTGCTTGGGAGAACAGTTTATTGCATGCAGGTCAGAGCATAAACATGACTCAACTGGAAAAAGCTGTGTAAAAGTTTCAATGCAAGGAGAGGTAAGAGTCTGGAAATCATTCTAGCAGTTTGATTTGGTTCGGTGAAGTTCAGTATTTTATTATCTATCTATTTTCTCATTTTGGAAGTGGCTTTATAGTTTATACAATCTGTGTGAATGAATTAAAGGAAGTTAACATTGTTGGGAATGTTAAATATTTGCATGTAGTTGATATTTCTTTTGTATTTGAAGAAATAAGAAATTTTAGTAATAAGGTTATTAAAATGGAAAAATCAATTACTATTGCTAAATTCAAAGGGTGTGATTTTCATACATGGCAAATCAAGATACAATTACTTTTAATGGAAAAATATTAATGGGACATTGCGATTGGAACAATTAAAAAACCACAAGATGTAGAAAAAGCAATAAAATGGATAGCAAAAGATTGTAAGTGTTAGAAATGTTGTCATTGATGTCAAAGTTGAGAAGACGAAGTTTGTCATTGATGTCAAAGGAAGACTATCATTTGGATTGAAGTCTAAGATTGTAATTGATATCAAAGGTGTCAAAGAGTTCATAGGTTGAAGATTGATTGACGAAATAGTTATCATCATTATCAAAGGAGATCTATGTCAAAGTACTCTCTAGGAAATCGTAAAAGGTCATAGGCCACTAATTGATGGACAAGTTGATAGCATACAAGACCAAGCAAAATCAGACTACAAGTATGAATTGATGAAGTGATATGAGGTTGATGCAATTGGAACCAAATAGATTGACACTGAAGGACAAAGGCCAGAGACCATAAATCACTTATTAAATAAGCAATTAAGAATGGCAAAAATTATTAAATAGAGTTATCAATGATAAGGAATTACGAAGAGTTATCAAGTGCAGCGATGAAAATAATGAGATAGATATTAAGAAATTAGGAGCGATTGGAAACAATACATACAAGACAATAAGACTATAAGTCAATGATGAAGGAGAATAAGGTAGAGGGCAACTAAGGAAGTCGATTTAATGTTCAAGAAGGAAAGATTGCATTAAAGAATGTTAGGGAATCGACTAAAAGAAAGGAAAATTAATTAAACAAAGATCAGTCGTAAGCATTTAAAGAGCAGTGATCATTATGAGGAGGAAGTGATTATTAATAAATGAATATGCACAGCGATCTATATTATAAGAGGCATTAAGGTACAGCTCTCTATATTATAAAAGACATTTAATTAAGGCAGCATTTTATATTTATTTTAAAGACAGCAATTAAAAAGAAAAAGGAGGCAGCGATTCGATTAAGTAAGAGGCAGCGCTTCATTACCAGCAAAAAGCAGTGATTAATGTGTTGAAGGATAGCGATCTGTTATCTTCCATAAGGCAGCACTTACATGAATTCGAATTAGTCTAAGGCAGCGCTCAAAAAATCTCTAAGGCAGCAATTAATATGTGTCCATTGACAGTGATTGAGATAAATACAAAAGGCAGCACACAGCATAAAGGATAATTATTATTACACAGAATTAGAATTAAACTAAGATTAAGCTGAATGGTTAACAGGTATTATCAAGAGACATATCTATTCAAAGATATGCATCATTTCACGAAGATATACAAGGAAGTGAGAAATGTGTGGTAATGACGGTGTAGAAAAGCAAGAGATGTGACGAACAAGAAGAGGAATAGTAGAGGTTGTGTGTGTGGTGTGTGTGTGAGAAAGTATGATAACATAAATACACCAGCAGATCAAGGAATTATTTCTGAGTAAAGGAGCAGATCTAAAGGAAGGTATAGGGCAGAATCTTATGAAGAATATTTCACACCTATTCTGAAATATACCTATTGCCCATGTGTGAAGAATAAAGGACAGATTTGCAAAGACTTTATGGCAAGATTATAGGAGAAGAAAAGTGTGAATGAAATGATATAAAACAGCAGATCTAGAAGAGACTAAGAGCAGATTTAGAAGAATAAGAAGAGATGTGTATGTGTATGAAGCAATTCAATGAAATATTTCTGAGTATAAGGAAGAGGAAGAAGCAACACAATGACATATTTCTGAGTTGTGAGAAAATATTATGAGCAGATTTGAAAGGAAGATTAATGCTGATAGAGAAGAGGTATGAATGCTGATTTGAATGGAGAGTATAAACAGATTTGAAAGAGTTTAAGAGGCAGAAATATAGAGGAAGATAATGCTGATCTAGAAGAAGATTATACTGAGATAAAGATGAAGTACTTGCAGATATAGAAGAAGAATTTTATCAGATCTAGAAAAGAGTTATAGCAGACTTGGTGCAAGATTGAAAGAGATAGATTTGAGCAGTATTGTCCATCATCCGTTGAGGAAGCAACATTGAAGGTGGAACATTGTTCTTTAAGTTATCACTTTTGCTAAGTTGGTGCTTGGCAAGTGGGGGTTGGTGCCTCCAATAGGTTGGTGCCTACGAACTTTAGGAGTTGGTGTTCCTTGTAGGTTGGTGCCTACGAACTTTAGGAGTTGGTGTTCCTTGTAGGTTGGTGCCTACTAAATTAGAGATAGGAGTTGGTGCTCCTTGTGGGTTGGTGCCTACTAAATTGTAAAAGTTGGTGATTCAAGTAGGTTGGTGCCTACATTCATTGTAAAACTTATATAATTCATAAAGTGCATTATTTGTACCGTGGTTTTCTCCCATAAGGGTTTCCACGTAAGATCTTGGTGTCAACTTGTTCATATTGTTACATTCTTGCATAGTTGATATTGTGTTTAAAGTTGATAAAAGTTGAGAGGGTAAAAATTTGTTAATATATTGATTCACCCGCCCCCGCGCCCCACTCCCTCTTAGTTTATTTTTGTGCTCTTCAGTAAGGCCGTGACATTGATTGGTCTTGGACTATCTGATGCATATTTGCATCATATTGATCTGACAAAAACGTCAAAGCAAATATGGGAGGGGCTTAATTTTTTATTTGGTTCACAAGCTTCAAGTGCTAAAATGTTCATTAAACAAAACCTTTTTGGTTTGAAGATGAAAGAGGGAGACAATATTGTTCAACATATTAGTACATTTTGTTCCCTTTTTAAATCAACTTGTAGGTATAAACTCTACAGTCAATGATGATGATGCTAAAGCAATCCAAGTAGTATGCCTTCAAGTTTTGATCAGTTTTTTCTTACATTAAAAAATATTCATCCCAATTTAGAAACTGTGATTTCTTCTTTAATTGATGAAGGAAGTAGAGTTGGTAAAATTCATTCAATTATTAAAGAAATTGCTTTGCTTGTTAAGAAATCTAACATTTCAACAGGGAAATAATTCAAATTCTATTATTGTCAGAAAAGTGAACATGTCCAAATAAATTGCATTCAACGAGCCAAGGATCTCATTGATGGGAAGTTGAAGAAAAATAAATCTCTTGTTGCAATTGAAAGTGAAATAGAAGATTGTGGTTTTGCAGTGCATAAGGAAGACTCTTCCCACCATGATAGTGATAAGGAATATCATTTCTAAAAAATAAACAGGCACCATTGGAGGTTGGGGGTAATGGAGGCAAGAGGTATCTTATCATCTTGAGTTAGCTTCTCGCTTAGAGATGATTGATTGCATGAGAAGCACCACTTCATATCTGTGTCCCTTCATGGAGCAAGGGGAGATTGGCATTTTGTGGAAGTTTTGTGGGTACAATTGGTGTATTCACTTTTGGTTGAGGTTGTTTTGTACAACAGAGGAGGGATTGTTTCCACAACACTAGAGGAGAGATATTGACACACTCGAAGGAGATGTGGACTTTTAGAGGAGAGTTGTTCTCTCATGTGTAACACTAGAGAAGGAATGTTGACACACTTGGAGGAAATGTGGACTTTCAGAGGAAATTTGTTCTTTCATTGTGCAATGAGGATGGAGACACTTTATGTTCTCTCATGTTGTACATATGTTTTGTAGGTTTTATTGTCAGGAGATCCACTGATGGAGTCAGTCTGGTGTTTCTTGGGTGAGCGGGGAGAATTGGTGAAGGCGCTTCATCAAAGTCTCTAGAAGGGTTGTTGTGATCAACTCTTGTAGTGTTCCACCCTTTGTTCAAATTAATGTAATAAGGGGGGAAATGTTGGATTTATTACATCATTAGATTAGATTAGAATAAATAAATTAACATGTAAATATTAATTTATAAATACTGTTAGGATAGTTAGATCATAGATTACATACTCTCCGAGTAGGCGAGTAATCTCCAAAAAATTTGCATGCCGAGTAATTTCTGCTTTTACTCTCGTCAAATTATCGAGTAATCACTAGTAGCTCACAAAAAACCCACAAACTTGGCAAGTTTGTGTGTGTATATGCATGGAAACTTGGCATCCTATGTATGTTTATAGATATGTATGTGTGTACAGTGCAGTCCTGAGTATACACATACATAAATATCCACACACATTTGCCGAGTATTTGCCGAGTTTTCCCCGAGTCAATTTTTGGGCTTGTTGAGTACTCCGATTCCGAGTATGTAAACTATGAGTTAGATAATAATTATTAAATAATAAATTAATAGTTAGTTGGTTCATGGGAAAATAAGGCTTCAAAAAGCCATTGCAATGTAATGTGAAATATCAAGTTGTGTAATCCTGAAGAATTCAATACAATTATCATTTGCATATATTCGTGGCTCATTAAATCTGTCATTTTAAGCTCTTCCATTTTCTAAAACCTTGAACACCTTAATCTTAGGGTAATTTATTGTTATAGATTTTAATTGATTCATTGTTAGTTGTTTAATATTAGACCAAAAAATTACAACATTGTGCAGCCCAACACACCTATTTATTCCCAATTCTTGTAGGAGTAGGTATTGTGAAATGAAGTAGGCCAATGAATCATTTTTTGTTTGGATTTCTTCCAAAATGCAAGTAATGAGACAGTTGAATCCAACAAAATAAGATTGTAAATGAATGAGCATGAAATTGTGATGTTTGAGTGAGATGCAGCAAGTGCATGGGAAGAGAGTTAGTGGTATCATTTCTTTTATAGGAACATCGAACAAATAGAGATGCAAATGTCGCACATTCTTTAAGTTTTTGATCTTATTGCAACTTGATAAGGTCAGTGATTTAAAAAGTGGACACATTAACAATTCAGGTCAATGTAATAATGTCCACTTCTTGATTTGCTAACCTTATTAATTTGTGATAAGATTAAAAAAAAAACAGAATATGTGTGCTTAAGAAGTGCCAAAACAATCGGCTGCCCCACTTTTTATAAAAGTGGGAAGGGGGTTTATTTTAATCAAGTTCGATTGAAAGTACTTTGATTGAACCTGCTTGTGTGGCACCCCTATGGTATCCTTTTCGTTCTCTATCCACATGTTGCAATTATCTTTGTCAAAATAGTCAACTCCATGTTATGCATGTGGGGGTCAAACAAAATCACTAGGGGACAATATTTTATGTGTACATAGCTTTGGGAATTAGCTTCCTGAAAAATTTAATATATATGTTTAATATTATATTTTATATTCACTTTACAAGCAAGATGAGTTCATTACAAAGAGTAAAGACCTCTATTTGAAACACTAGAAAATATAGCAAACTAGGTCAACAAATTGCAAAAAAATGCATTGGACTCTGCATTGATGTCCTTGCTTTAACAAAAAAATCAATTTCAATAGATAAGCAAATAGAAATGCATTATAGTAAAATGTAGGTCTAAATTTTTGTTAATACCAATCAAAAATTAATAATAAATAAATATTTTAAACAATCCACTCATTAGATTCGGAGTTAACGATCTAATTTAAAGAAATTTTGGAAAGATTTTATTTGTGGTAAAAGTTGTGCCTTGTGGTAAAATGTGACTCACTATAAAATAATAAAATAATAAAAATTCAATGAAAACTAACAAAAAGTGATATAATTAAAATCAAAATCAAAAAAATTACAAATTGAATCTATAGAAAAAATGAACAAAATACTAATCTATATTGTGTTTAAATTATTGATAGTTTGTTAATTGTTTGGTATAATTGATAGAATGTGCTGAATGCTATGACATGTTGATTTTTATGGCCCAATAAAACTGAAAAGCGGGACACATCTAAACTTGAATCTTAATGTCACACACATCTAAATTTTTAAAAATTTCAAGTTTAGACATTCACACAATGTATCAAGTTTGAGATTCAATGTTCAATATTCATTGATTCAAGTATAGCAACAATAACAAGGAAGATTGTGCTTCAAGGGTTGGACATGCCATCTTGTCTAGTGTGATTGATAACAAGGCCGAGGAGTGTGCTTCAATGGGGAAGGGGATGGACAAATGTACTGTTGATAGAGCTGTTGATAGCAGTACTTGTTCTATCTATGAGGGTTTGAGTCCAAGTTTAAAGCTTTAGAAGACAACTTAAACTTGCAATATGGCATCCTCAAATGGTTTAAAAATAAAAATAATGAATGAGAGAATGGCCATCCTTCACAGATAAGTCAATGGGGAGTCTCTTGAAGCAAATGTCACTGTTAAATTTTCTGAAATGGAATGAGAAAAACCAAGAACTTTGGTCAATTGTTTGCAGAAATTAATGAACTAATTGAAAGAATGTTGCAAGTGGAGAACAAGTAGGATGCCTTGTTGTCCTCATTAAACAAAGTGATCTAGGTAAGAAAGATCACCATCAAGAACTCTTCTACCAGGATCTCCATTCTACATGAAAGCTTCCTGAAATTTGGTTGAAGTTGAGGGCCCTTCTAAAAGGACAAGGTCCCATCTGATGCAGAAAGAGAAAGAGGTTGTTGACTTGGATAATGAGGCCATAGAGGACCATCTAGAATTTCTTTGTGAGGAATGGGAAGTTGCTAGTGGTTTAAAGAACATTTTTATATGTAGCATTTTGCTACTATCAGTGTGTTGTTGATCTATTGCCTCTAGTTCTTTGCTATTGTTTCTTGTTGCTGAACTCATCCCTCATGGAGTTTTGTTTTCGTGTCTTTTGTGTTAGGACTTTCTTTGCTTTGTGCTTTCCTGTTGTAAAAGGGTTTGGGCCCTATCAAAATCCCACCTGTATACATAATAACAAAAAAAAGTACAGTGACAAAAAAAAATCATTAATTTTATCACAAAAAAATGCTCAAGACTGCAAAATGACAAAATGTCCAACAATAGGCATGGTAGTAAAATTACATATATAGAAACTTACAAATTCAAACAACTAGATCTCCAACAATTGTGCCTCCTCTAGGCTATCAATAACAAAATTTTCCTCTGACTAAGAGTCCCTCATATCAAGTTATGAATCATCCAATGAGACCCCAACTAATCCCTACTACACCTCATCATCAATATAACATCTTTAGGGTCAACATCTTACATCGCAATGTGTTGCATGAGTTTGTCGATCCACACACCTTTTTTTTTTTCATTTTTTAAAGTAAAGAAGGGGATGTTTGGACATCTTGGGATAGTTGAGGGATGTCACAGACATTCTCAGCTGTCTCAAGGATGGCTAGATCTATCTTGATTGTAGAGCCTCCTAATGATACATTTTAGAGATGCATCCATAGCAAACTTAGTTATAGTGGATGGTCAAGGGATGTCTCATGTCATCTGTGTCCCAAGGATGCCATATGGGACAGGGACCTAAGGTTTTGGTGGGACACACCCCTATGTAACCTTGGGTAAAATGCTTTCTTGAAAAATAATTTCAACATATGGTGTCATATTTTTTTTTGGCATAAATTTATTTTAAATGCTTCCAATTAATAACCCTCATCTTATGGATTAAAAATAAAATCTATGGTTTTAGAAGGTAAATTATTGCTTGGCGAAAAAAACAATTTTCCCAGTTAGGTTAAGCCTATAGATATAATCATCCAATGCCTTTTTGTTTATAAAAATTCCAATGTATTTAATTCTAATGATATTTTGACTAGTTAGACTGAATCAGAACAGTTAAATGAATGACATGTTTATTGAATCGGCTAAAAAACAGATTTACATTATATTTTGATGTACAAATGTTTGTGTAATCACATTCTAATTCTCTGACACTTTACTTACTATCAATGTGAATCTATGGTAAAATTTTGCTTGATTGACTTGCTAGGTCATTGGTTAGATATACTCTCTGCCTTTTTCTTGATTAAAATTGCAGTGTATTTAATTCTACTGGTATTTTGACAAATTAGGCTGAATCAAAACAGTTAAATTGAATAACCATGTTTATTGAGTTGGTAAAGAAGCAGATTTACGTTATGTTTTGATGTACACATGTTTGTGTATTGACATTCTAATACTGTTACTTATTATCAATGTGAATCCATGTTAAAAACTTGCTTGAATGGCTTGCTAGGTCATTATTTAGATTTATGATAACATTTGTATTCTTATCATTTTGTTCTTTTGCAGTGGCAAATGGAGTTTCTGGAGCAGCACAACCTGCACTTTTATACCTTGTCCCTTCTCAACTAGCTGGAGTTTTCCTAATTTCCTTTTTAAGATCTGAAGTTGATCTTTTGGTTAGCTACAGCGAAGAGATGATAGATAATGCTGGTAACATTGAGAAAGACAAATGAGCATTGATCCTTTTGTCTGTTTATGGTCACCATTAATCTGAGTAACTATCTGGATCAGTACAATCTGCACTTTTGTACCTTGTCCCCCCTCAACAAGCTGGGGTTTTCCTGATTTCCTTTGTAAGATCTGAAGTTGATCAGCTACAGCGAGGAGATGATGGATAATGCTGGTATCGCTGAGAAAGATAAATGAACATTGAAACTTTTGTCTGTTTGTAGTCACCCTTAATCTGAGGAACTATCTTGTTGGAAATGAAAAAGGTTAAGAATGTTTTAAAGGTCAATATAAATTAGTCTATGAAAACGTTACATAAACGAATGTACAAAATCCACAAATGGAATTACCATTTTGTAGAACATAATCTGAAAACAACATTGAATGAATGAATGAATGAAGACTTTTAATAACGTCCACGAGGCCAAACAGCCTATGGGACCCACGGATCGGCAGCAAAACGGAACACCACAACAACCCAAAAAAAGAAACCACAGCCCAGCAATTACTTGATCTCCCTTTCTTTCTGAATTTTCGATCTTCTACTATGAATTTTATTAAGTAATCAGCACTTTTCGATATTCTCTCTTCCTCAAATAAGCTGTATAAAGTGTCCACATTTAAAATCTTGATATAATTGATATGAATATCCATATAGGCTGGACATTCCATGATGAAATGCCACTCTATCTCTACAAGCCCTAACGAACAAAACCTTCATATCCTATCAGTCCAATCTTCTTTAGGTGTCTTCCATCTACCGGTTTCACATCTCAACTGGTGCGAACTAGTTCTTAGTTGAGCTATTAACATTTTCGCTTTCCATTTTATTTCCGCACCTATATATGTTTTTTGAGTATGATCATATGAGGGATTAAAGTGCTTGATGTAATACTCCCTTTTCCTTGATAACTCCCTAGCCCACATGCTTTCTTTAACTTTTTGTTGCACGTACATTTTGATTGCCTTAATGTTATTTGGGCAATTATCTATGTTGATACCCCACTTACTCAACCACTTGTTATTTTGCTTCATCCACGTGTTTTTTCTTCTATTTAATTTCTCTATTGTTGCCAGTTTGGGCCAACGGGACACCTCCATGTTCTCTAGCCTCTTTAGATAACTTAGATAACCTGTTATTTGAGGTTCGTCACAACTAAATGATAAAGAATTATAACAAGTCTTATGAGATATAAATTCACCATTCGGGTGTTTGAACACATACATATGTGTGCCAATAAACCAATCAGCTTGGGGAGTATAAGTGTTACACATGATGCACGTAAAGAAAGTCAAATGAATGTAAAAACGATTAAATTAATTAACTTAACCGACTCGAAACAGTTCTTTATCTTTAGAAATACATGCTATATACACACACACAATAGACTCTAACAATATTGATTGTTTAATCATGAAAAAATAAGTTTATCTTTGTATTGATTAAAATAATGGACCCAAAAAAAATCTATCTTTGAACATGAATGGGATATTATCGATTAAAATAATGGAGTAATGGGGTTGTGAATTATTGATATACACATCTACAATAATTTATATAAAATAAATTGAATGTGCTTAAAAATGATTGAATTAGTTTTGTTAGCATAATGCTTGAAAACTATGCTAACAAACAAACAAAATTATTTGAGGAAACTTTTTTTGTTCTTGAAAAGAAAAGTTTATTTTTATAAGAATTGGATATTATTGATATCTACATAGAATGATAGAGAAAATCATGAAGCAATCATTTGATTATTTTTAGATATTTAAGATGTTTGTTTCATTTTTGGATGATTTAGAAAGGAGCTTGGATTGACTAGATTATAGCCTCAAGGAGAGAGATGATGTAGTTTTGTTGTGGACACAGAGGTCAAGGCATAGCCCCTAATATGTACACCTATTTTCATAATTGCATGGTGAAAGCTACTTGGTTCTATGACTTATGTTAACAATGTGTAGTGTCATGGTGGTATTACTCTTAACACCTTACATAAAACACAACCTAAGAGAGTTTAATAGATGGCACCATTTGCTCAATAGGCCTTTATGGAAGAGGCATTTAATTGCCACCCTCCCTAATGATAGCTTTGAAAACTTTAGTGAATCTTAATCTACAATTTTTTCCTCAAAAAAGTAAATTGATAAAGATGTCTATTAACTAATCATTAATTGTAAAAGATAGGATATCTCATCTCACCTCCTAGATGTGATATTAAATGTAATGTTGATGGACCTCATTATGCTTTGTTGGCCCATAGTTAATTGTGTTATGAGCAATTTGAATGCCCCCTACTTTTCACAATAGAAAATTATTGCTTGCCCTTGTGGAAGAGAAAAATTATCTAATGACACTTGGATTTGTAGCAATTCAATGCTCTATACTTTGCATTTACAATTTTTTACCATGTGAAGCCCCAAAAGACAAAAAACAACAAGCCATTATGCTTTCAACATGTTGACAAACCAAGTTTCCTCTGCATCGTACATAGAGTAATCAAACTTGATGTTAGATGATATGCACAGTTAGAAGTGGACTTTCGTATATTGGTTTTGGCTACCTAATTTGAGTTACATAACTAAGCATATAGCAGTCTCTAGAGTGTATTTACTAATTAAGAAGTGTCATAAATATTTACTCAACAACATCCCAACAACTTTGTCTTGGCTCCTTTAGGAATAAGTTCCCAAGAGAAATTGCAAAGCCAAGACCTAATTGAGCGATTCAAGTAAAATCCTTAGCCCAAATTACATGTGCAAACTAGCATCAAGTCAAGGAGGAGAATATTGATCCTCCAACTTGATTCTTGACTAACATAGTGTAGGAAAAAGGTTTGCACTTCTTCTTTAATAAGTCAAGGGCATACCTAGGACATGAGATAAACATTCCATCCTCAAATTAGAGTACTTGTGTCCCACACAAAGATAATTTCATCATTTCAAATATTTTTAATTCGCCTTTCTAGTTTCATATGTTAAATGACCATTATCTCTATTAGTAATTGTTGGTACTGCTATGAAATTTCACTTTTAGGCCTCTTTTTGTTAGTTAGTTGTTAGTACATCCTCAAGCTCACATCAAATACAAGTAAATTATTGTTTTTCGAATCAATTTTTAGATATGATCTTTGTTCTTAGTCCTTTCAACAACCAATTTTGTAGTTAAAAATATAATCACAATGGTGAAATAAATGATGGAGAAGACAAGGACAAAATTATGGTAGATACAACATTTCTTTCAACTATGCCCAAGGAGAAGTTGTAAGGAAAGTTTTAGTAGACAAAATCATGAGGAAAATATTCAAAGGATTCTAGTATAAGCATTTGAAGGCTAGGAAAAAATTGCAACTATTCGATGATGTGAAAGGCAAGGAAATTTTTTACCTAGCATCCAAAGGTGGTGAATTACTTCTAAAAATGTGTCTAGGTAGAGGAGGGTCAAATTTCCATCTAAATAATAAAAGGGAATGATCCAAGTTGTGCCATTGTAAATGTGTGTCAAGAAAGGGGCATATGTGTTGCAATAGTGCACTAAGAAAAGAGTAATCCACAAGGTTTGAGTGTTATTTTGTGGTGGTGATGTTGCTCCAAAGTTTTACATTATGTTTAAGAAGGTGTCTAAATAAAGGAAAAACCTCACCTAGGTTATTGCATGTTGGCAAATGTAAGACAACTCTTTCAAGAAATGAAACAAATGACAAACTTATTAGTGATCTATGCCAAGATCAAATTGCAAAGAAACAAGGTTTAAGCATCTTTTTTTATTGGCTTTTTCCCTCCTAAAGTTTTTCCATGAGCTCTTAAAAGTGGCAATAAGTGGAGAAAAGCATTCCTAAGAGGTCAAAAGGAAACAAAACAAGTTTAGGCACATTTTCTAAGTGGCAATGCCACTTAAAAGTTCTACCCAAGTTGGTAAACAAGGCAAATACATTACAAAATTCTACCCAACAATAAAAAAGGATAACTTATGTGATCAAGTGTCATTTCCTAGTGGGAAAGCTAGGTTAAAAGTGTGCCTATGGAAAATCAAATAGTGAAACCCTTTCAAAAGTGTGCCAAGTGAGAAAGGTGAAAGGAGAACTAATATGACATGCCTTTTTGCAATGAAAAAAACAATTTTTTTTTAGCTTAAGAAAAGGTAATTGATGACTTATTAAAGCACACCTAAATAGAAAAAAGTGGCAAATGGCTCATAAAAGTGTGCCAAAACATTTGAGGGGGGGACAAAAAAAGTGAGGTGTACTTTTGGAGTGGTAAAGATGCTCAAAATTTATGCAGTTATGATACAAAAATAAGTGATCTCGACCAAGGGATACAAAGATAGAACCTATTTTAAACTTTTTTATATTTTATTAATTATTTTAGGATAGACTATTTTAAAGTAGTTTTATTTGCTCTTCTCTATAGACGGAGATATGATTATTTTGAAATAGTATAATTTATTATTATTTTATCCCTAAAATCTACCTTTGGTGTGCTTATGAATAAGTTCTTTGAGCACATTATTTGTAGTGATAGTTAAAGTTACATTTATGTTGTGGAAATTGTCATTTGAACTTTGAAGTCAAGATACTGTGTTTCATAGAAATGAACAAATGTGAATTAATGTTAAGCTATGCTACAAAGGTTTATGTCGAGGTTATTGAACCTATGTTTGTAATTCCATTAACTAAATTGAATTGAGTTACTTTGTAAAGCTTTGCATTGATTCCTATCATTTTGTTAAATAATAACGGTGTGTATCACTTAGCAATTTATTTACTAGAATCTCACAATTTCATCCATTTAATTCTTTCATGTTGATGTGAATTTATGGGTATTTAATTTAGCTAGTAGTCAACATCCATCTATATTTTCCTTTCAAATCTTTGTTTACAACTAAATATTGATCTCTACTTTAGCATGTGAGAAGTTGACTTTATTATTTATACTTGATAGTTTACCCTCCTTTAAATATAAAAATCTCACTCTAGGCTTTGATTATTAATAGTATAACACTTGCATTTAAGGAAAAAACATGGTCAATTATTAATTTACATTGATGGGAAATCCCGTGTTGAAATCTTGTACACTATGCATTCTTGTAAATTTTGTTAATAGTTTTAGGTTTATGTCTAGTTAAATATTATGGATCTCCCCCTTATAATTTGAGGAATGATTCTACCATTATGTGTTGTCTAACAACAAACAAATTCAAATACTAGTAATAGTCAAATCAACAACATAAAACATAGTGGTGAGATTATGGTCATTAGCATGCCTCACACAAACATTGTGATTAACCTTAACTTTGATAAAGCTACAAAATAACATGAATGCACTGATCTTCTCATATAGTAATCAAGGGGCTTCTCCAAATGATCATGCTTCTCAAAATATGGATGTTATTCCATACAAATCTCCTCCTAAAATATCTTATTGATAAAGGCATACTTCACATCCATGTAGTGTATTTCTCATTCAAACATAAATGCTAAAGGGGGAATAGAATGAACAAACCTTTTTCTTTTTCTTTGATGTTGGAGCATGAGTATCCTAATAATCAATAACTTGTTTAGGAGAGTATTTCTTGGCCACTAATAAAACTTGTCATCAAATTTAACCATCGTAAAAGTGAAAGAAAATATAAGAGGTGTCTATGAGGTTTGTTTTTATTTTTATTTTTTTCTCTTTTATGTGTGAAATAAATTAGTCCCTATAAATGAACTATTTCTAACTAGTCCAACACTAACCTATTACATGAAGCTAGGATGGGCAACTATACAAGACAAGTGAGAAATGGGAAATAAAAAGTCTTAGAGAGAGAAAACAAGAAATGAGAGGATTCATATGAAGTTGGTGACAATTAATATAGTTGTAGAAAATGTCTAAATTGCTAATTAGGAGCTAATAGTGAAGTTTTGGGCAATTTTTATTTGAAATAGTTGCATTGGTACTGGTGTTAGGGCACAATTTCCTTAAATCAAATGCACTATTGTTGGTGTAGGATCATTGGTTATGTGACATGCAACATAATTTGATCAATTTTTCTTATTTTTCACAATACCAAGGATACCAAATCACAAAATTTGATACCCCTAATAGCAAGAGTATATTTTATCATAAGAGTGAATTTATCCACACATTACTAAGTGTATGGATTAAAGAAACATAACACAATTGAAAACAAACCAAACACTCAATGGAGCTAAATATTTTAAGAAATATGAGAACAATTAGAAGATCAACTAAAATGTCGTCACCTTACAAGCAATAAACAACTTGATTACATAACTTTATCAAATTTCCATTGAAACCATGCTTAAGCTTAGTCCATTGATGAAGTAAGTTTTAAATCCTACACTCAATATGAGGATCAATTCAACATCATGAAACCAATACTAATGATTCTATCCACAATTAAAAATTCTTCTATTTTTTTAAAATAAATCAAAACTAACTTAAACTTGTAGTAGTTCTTGAAGTAGCTCACCACCTACAAGTACAACTCATCTATGTAATGATGTTAGCCTCAATAAAATATCTAAAGTTCAACTAATATACAAGAATAAAATTTTCTAACATCAAGATCATCACAAAGGATCATATAACTAGTCTAAAAAGAAGGATCGTGACATGATGCTTTCCACTCAATTCCCTAGATTCTCTTGCATCAATATGTATCTATGTACATGTATGTATGTATATATATATATATATATATATAGAGAGAGAGAGAGAGAGAGATCACTAATGATCAAATAATAAGTTTGTAAAAGAGGGTCATGACATGGTGCTAATTTTGCGAGGCGACAAAAGCTCTTGTAGCAATATGTGTGTGTGTATAGAGAGAGAGAGAGAGAGAGAGAGAGTTCTTCATTGATTTTCAAATTTATAATGTGTAATAATTTATACTCAAAGCAATCTCACCACTATTAGTTTTAAGTAGGGGGAAAAAGTGCAATGGAAAAAATGGAATAGGAAAATTTAGAAAGCATGCATGGTGTTTGTGCCCCTCATTTTTTCTATAGGAGATACAATCTACTTAGTTTTGATAGTGGTGTGTTCCTAGGCCTTGTCAAAAATAGAGAATTATACAAGGAATATATCCTCCTTAGCACTTATTTAATTAAAGTATACAAAATCATATTATTATATTATAATAGTTTTGAGATATTTTTCAATTTCAATAAATTAGTTTTCATTGACTTTAAGTACAAAGTTTGGATGACTAGGCAAGAACATTATTTTAGTGTTAAACCAATTAGTTTATGACTAAAGTAGAAAATTTATTAAGCCTATGAAGGTCAACAAAATAAGGATCGATGCATTATGTTTTTTATTAATAGGAAAAATAGGTTTTGAAGGGACCCGAAACCCTGCAAACAAAATGTTGCTACAAGGTACAACATAGCCAAACAATAACCAACCAATAGCAAACTAAAAGAAAAAAAATAGTAGAAAAAAAAATCTACTTTATGTTCTTTAGAGTGTTGGCCACTTTCAATTCCTAATTATAGAATTTTAGATGAAGATTGGCAAAGTTCAGTAGCTCTTTCTTCTCCTCCTCAAATGATTTCTTCTTTCTCTCACGAGTTTTAGAGTTGGGCCCCTTAGTCTCAGTCTGCATCACCTTCTTACCTTTTTCCTTTCTACTCCAATTTTCCTTTCTAGTCTCCTCGAGGATCACTTCAATTATTTTCTCTTCTCTTAGCTCTTTGAGTTTTTCCATTAAAACTTTGATCCCCTTAGAGCTATTTTTTATGGAGCAATGACTAATTTTCATAATTTTATCTAGATTTTTATTAGTGTCCTGTATTTTTTCTTCCAAATCTATCACACATTTCTCAAACTCCATTTTTAAATCATTTATAGAGTTCTCCATGTCATCAATCTTGTTCTTCACATCCCTATCCCCAAGTCTAGGCTAATTCCTTTCCTCATTAGAAATTTTCTCCTATAGGGACCTAATTTTAATATTGATTTTGTTAATTTCAATGAAGAACCATTTTGAGAGTTTAAAATGATTTGTTACCCCTTCTCTAGCTAGGCCCAAGACATCATAAATCTCTTCTTTATTTGCATGGAGATAGGTAAAGTCCTCCAAAATATAAGGGATATTATCAGTACCATGTCCATCTTTCTCACTACTCATCTTCGTTGAGGGGTTCATTCCAGTTATTTTTTCAACAACCTTCTCCTTACCTTTATTTCTAGCATCACCTTTATTTTTCATGATTTGCTTCCCCTTCAAATTAGTGGTATCCCCTTCCTCCCCTATCTAGGAACCCTCAAATCAAGAAATTTGCCTTCTTGCTTTCTTTTTTGAGGGAGTCTTCTTCCCTAAGTTATTTTGTTTCTTGGGATCCAAGCCTCCTCTAAATTTGGAAAAGAATACACCTCAACAAAGGAATCACCCTTCTCATCCTCATTTTATTCCTCATCTTCCTCAGCATCACTTGTTCCAGAGCTCATATTTGAGTAGTGCACCACCATAGGTTTTTGTTTCCTCTTAACATTCAACTTCCCCTTAGGCTCCATCTTTGTGGTTTGATCTTTCATAAACTCCATAATGAGAAGGATTAACCCTTTGTGTGGTACAGGAAATTTAGGGTTTTTTAAATGTTCCTTTACAACATGGTCCAAAGAATCCAAAAGAAAGTATGGAAAGAAGACCAACATTTTATGATGAAAATGGTTAAGTAAAATAAAATGCACAAAATAGATAGTTGTAAATCTTCCATCCAATATAGTGTACCTCATTATGACCTCAGCTACCTCCACCCAGATTGGTTTAATAGACAAGCAATCATATCCCCAGGAAGAAATCTTCACCAGCTTGTTGTGCTCATTACCCTTGAATAATCAGTTCAAGGCTTCATCATTCTCTTTTTTGTCTCTAATTTTTTTTACCATGCATCGGGAGCCCTGTGATTTTAAAAATCACATCCTCAATGATAGACATTTCCCTCTCATGTGCACTCAATGCTATGTTTTTCCAACCTTTAATAAATATTTTTATTGCTTCAAGGTCATAGCTATGAACCTTCTCCAAGTAGGGAGCTAGGCCCCCCTCCTCAATAATCCTTTGGACACCTTATGGTTCCAGCGGATCCCATCACTAGAAAGGGGCTCCACTCTACTCTTCTCTCCTCCCATTGCTACAACTTTGATATTCTTTAGGCTCCCAAAATACAAGCCAATGATTTTATTCTTCAAGCATCACCAAATAAAATAAAGGATGGAAGCACTCTTAGAACCCAAAAAATGTGTGGAGTGTTTGGTCGTCATTATTCACACTTCCCATCAATCCTTAGTATCCCTATTGTCACTCATTGTTGATAATGACATGATCTTCAATAGTTATGGAGGCTTACCCCTCCCAATGTTTTAATGATTCACAATTTACACCCTCATTAGCAAACACATCCGCGAGCTTATTCCCCTCACGGTATATATGAGATCATTATTTCATCAAAAAATTTAATCATGTTTAGGTAATCACTAATGAAATTTTCAATCAATCAACTATGAGTATGTTCTTTCTTAAGACATTGGATTATATTGAGAGAATCCCCTTCAAGCCAATTTTTTTATAACCATTGGCATAGGCTAGTTCAAGACCATTTCAGGTTGACGTAGCTTCAACATAGTGGTTGGTCTGAATACCCAAAGAGAGTTTCCACCACTGAAATAAACTTTCCTTTATCATCTCTTAACACTCCCTCGCTTCCTACTGATCTAAGGTTACCCTTGGCCGCCCCATCAAAATTAACTTTGATCCACTCCTTCCGTGAGAATCTCCACACCACATTCTCCCTTGAATTCTTCATATTTTTGAAAGGGGTAGAGATATCGAACAGGAGGTTCCACTTCTCATCCACCTACAAGTCATAACTAGAAATTTTAATTTTAGGTCCCTCCACTATCTTCTCAAAGACCCCTAACATGAAATTTTATTTAATTACTCTTAGAATTTTAACCAAAACTCCTTCCTCCTTTAATCAATAAAGGAGTTAGGGAAAATCTAGCTAAGGTTCCAAAGGGAGAGAATTTGATCTCAGATAGTACGAGAGAAGTTGCATCCAAAGAATATGTGAAAGGAATATTCCAAATTACTTTCACATAAGGAACACCTATTAGGAAAATAAAATCCCCTTCTACACAAATCCCTAATAGTTAGTATTTTATTCTAGAAAAAAATCCAAAAGAAAATATTAATCTTTGGAATGAGCATTGGGTCCCATAGATTACTCCAAAAAGGAGTGACCTGGTGCTCCATCAACATCCCAAAGCCCAAAGTAGCGGAGTAAGAGCCATTTAAATAAGGATTTCATATCAACTTATCATCCATCAGGGTAGAAGGAATATGAACAAATGATTGATGCATTATGTTATTACTTATTACAATCATTTAAATATGTATTTATTTTCACAAATTTTAGTAACAATGACTATTAACCTAGTAGGAAATGTAACAAAAGATACTAAATTGGTGGAACTATGAAGGCCACGACAATATGGAATTGTTAGATCTCCCATCTTTAGTTTTTGATTAATTATAATGTATATATACTTCTTGACTAAAATTTTATTCTAATCTTATCTGCTAATTTGTTTTTAAATTTATAAATAAATATTCATAGGTGACATAAAATTATATGTGCTCTTTTCAAATTTGTGTATTTTTTTATGATATTTATAAATAAATTAAAATTAAAATTACACAAGATAATAAAAAAATCAATTTTCAAGTATATAAGAAGAATTTTGATGTATGTGATTAAATATATGTGATAATGCACCAAGGACATTATAGATCTATATACCAATTACATTAAAATAATAAAACTAGATATAAAAACTTACATTTTCCAAATTGATGTTCAATCTACATTTTTTAAATCTCCATTTTTGTCTTCATCATGTTTTGCTTAATTTTTTAAAATTTTGGATTCACATATCTTAGAACCATTAGTTGTAAGGGTTGTTTCATTTTTAGTCAAATTATTAGACATGGCTCTTCTTTCACATATGGACATCTAGATTACCAATTATAATCTCCAATTAGTTCTCAAAGTTTTTCTTAAATTTTATTTCTTATCTTTGATTTTGAGAATTTTAATGCATTGAAAACTCTTTCATCCTTCATTGATCATAAATTAATTGTTTAGAATAAACTTTCAAGGAAGTATTTAAACATTGATTTGCAAAATATTTCACATAGATGTAAGGTGCTTCATCTTTGCAAGGATGCTCCAACACTTTAATTTTGTTAGCATGATCATGGAAAATGAATATATTTCTCTCTAAAAAATTTCCACTTATTTCTAAAATTATGGAGAAGTGTTGGACCAATATCTCCACCCTATTATGAAAAAAAATCAAAAAATACACCAATATTAAAGATATTCAGAAGTCATGGTTTCTAGTGGTCCGTCATGATAGAAATAATCTCTAAGGAAATATATCTTGTAATATTTTTAAAATTATTATTTACAAATAGAATAATATCGTCATCAAATGATTCCCTTGTGATCAATACATATCAAGTGGTGTTTTTAACCTTAGAAAAATGGTAAATTTGTAACTTACATAACCACACTGAGGGGCATAATTGTCACTTTCATTCAATTTTAATATTCTCCACAATTTCATTTCATTTATTTCCAACTATTAAACTTTAAATCTTAAATAACTATTTAGATATATACATTACCAAGAGTTATAAATATCATTTTATCTAGCTTTATATATTTTTCATATAGATAATTTTTTTCTTGAGATTTTTTCATAAGATTGTTTCTTTCATTTATCATGGCAAGATGAATAAATAAATTCAATAATGCCTCTATGTCACTTAACCTACAAAAGATCAATATCTTTGTCAAAGTTATGTGGCATTTTTTGTTTGTTTTGATTAATAGGGAAAAACCAGTTTTGAAGGGACCTAAAACCCTTTACATCGAATCACATAAAAATGCTACTAATACAAAACATGAGACAATTAAAAAAATAGCCAACCAACAACCAAAAAATAAAAAAGAAATAGAAATATGCGGAAATACAATCAAACCACAAAGGAACTATTTCATTTTTTTCAAGGTGTTAGACACCTTGAGCTCTTGGTTATAATGCAGATTGACCATTGACAATAATTATTTTTTCTCTTCTTCAAACTAGCCCTAGTCCTTTTTCTTGGACCCTTAACCTCATTCTTGGAAATCTTCTTACCCTTGTCCTTGGTAGAAATTTCCTTCTAATGCAATCTAACAAAGTAAATTTGATCCTCCTTAAGTTGGTTGATTTTATCCATCAAAAGCTTGAGGTAGTCTATGTTGTTTTTGATATACATATGACTGATCTACATAAGCTTATTGATTTCTGCATGGATTTCCTTAGTTTTACCATCCATATCTTGAATATGACTCACATTCTGATTTGAAATCAAAAAATGAACTTTCCAGAGCAACTGACCTCTCAATGAGCAAGTCTGAGGCTACACCTTTGGGCTAATTAGCAAAATTCTCCTTAAGACTACCGATCTTTATCTTCAACTTGTCGAATTCTTTCATCACCCATTTAGCAAGTTTAAAATTGCAATTAGCCTCATTTATGGCCATGTCAAGAAGCTTTAGCATTGAGGTATTATCCTCATCCAAGTAGGAAAATTCCTCAGAGAGAGGATGGATGTTGGCCATGTTCTTGGTCTTTCCATATTTTGTTTCCTTTCTCGTCATGTCCATAGCTTTTTCACTATCTTCGCCAACTAGAACATCCTGATGAGAGAGCCACTGGGCAGGGGAGTCTTCTACATCTAAGGAAGCATTTATACCAACATTATCATCCTTCACCTATTTTGAATGGGTACCCCCCTCTCCTCCCTTCTCAAAACCACTAGACTCCAACCTCTACAACTTGGATTTATTTTTGTTAACCCACCTTTGTTGCCCACCTTTCAACTACTCACCATCTTCCTCACTAGACTCGGACCCGCTAATATTCAACCCCTAATTCTTCTACTTTTAGTGGGAATCTTCTTTGTCAATCCTCTTTTCTTATGTTTCTTATTGGGAGATTCTAAAGGCGAGTATGAAATCCCAACTACATCCATATTCTCATCTTCCACTTTCCCTTCCTCATCCCTAGCACCCTTTGTATCTGAACCAGAAGTTAGAGAATCAGATAAAGAGACCTTATCTTTACCCGTGACATCCTTGGTTGGGGTATTGGCCTTAACATGCTCCATGATGAACAAGATGAGCCCCTCATGAAGAATTGAAGTGTGATGATTACTCCCATCAATGATTGATATTATTTATTATTTCTAAATTGTTCCATACAATGATATTCATTAAGTATCAATGTCATTGAGAGTATTTATTTCTTGTTTTAGACCATAAAAAAAAAAATCAAAATAAAAAAATTGGACTTTAGAAAATATATGAATGGAGTTTTTGGAAAAGATATTCAACTTTTAATACTATTAGAAATTTTATTTATTCAATCTATAAGGTATGTAGTGAATACTAATCATATTTGGTAAATAAGGTGTTTCTATCTTTACACACTAGAATTTCACAACTGTTCATTATTTATTCTCCATCTACCCTAACACACAATATTTGTTAAATTGTGTATGGTGATAAAGCTAGACATTCTCAAATCATATGACATGGTAGATAGGAATTTCCTTATGGAAGTGTTGAGGAAGTTTGAGTTTGATGAAAAATGGATAAATTGGGTCAAGAGTTGCACTTCAACAACCAAATTTTTAGTACTGTTGAATGGAGCTGCACACAGTTTATTTTTGTCAGCAAAGGGTCTGAGGCAAGCGGACCCCCTCTCCCCCTTCCTATTCATTATCATGGAATATGTGCTAGTAAGAGGGATTCAAATCCTAGGAAGGGAAGGGAAGTGGGCGGGAGTTCATGTGGCAAATGCACTGGAACCCACTACACATCAACAATTTGCAGATGACACCATACTATTTGGGAAGGCAAGCAGGAAGGAAGCAAGGGTGATAAATAATTTTCTAGATGACTACTGTAAGGCCTCATGGTAGACCATCAATTGGGGAAAGTCAGAGGTCTTCTTTCTCAACACACAACCAAGTTTACAAAGAGATCTAGCCAAAATTCTGAATCTAAGTGGCAACACTTCCTGGGCATTTTTTAGGGATTCCTTTGTTTGCAAGGATAAATAAAAATTGTTATTGGGAGAACTTGGTAAATAGCTACAAAAACAAGTTGGGAACCTAGAAAGGTAAATGGTTTTCATTAGCAGGTAGACTAATAATGGTGAAATTAGTATTGTCAGTCATTCCAGTGTATTCAATTTCATGTCTAAAGATACCAAAATCTATGGAAGAATCTTTGACTCAAATTTTTGAAAGGTTTTTTTGGAGTAGGACAAGGGAGAAGAACAAATTCCCATTGCTGGCCTGGGACAAGGTGTGCACTCCAAAAGAAGCAGGTGGTGCTAGGGTAATGCAGTTAGCACTTATGAATCAGGCCATGGGTGCCAAACTGGTTTGGGACCTATATACAAAGAATGAGAAAAAATGGGTCAGATTTTTGAGAAGAAAGTACCTAGATTCAGATGAGACAACTAGAATTCTCACCACAATTAATCCCCCAAGAGGCTTTGCAATTTGGAATTCCATTTTGGAATGCAAAGATATAATATCCAAACATGTAACTTGGGACATCTAAGATGGTAATAGTGCATCCTTTTGGAGTGACTCATGGTGTGGGAATCCCCCCATTAACTTCACCCCAAGATTGGAAGAAATAAAAAATGAAGCGATAAGAGTATGGGGACATAAGAGCCAACTATGGAAAGATCACATACAGTCAAGGAATCCCCATATGGAGTTGGAATTATGTGCAGTTTCTCAATGCTCCACAAGAATAGAAAGATGCATTGTTAGAGATCCTCAAAAGAAGTCACTTTATCCCCTCCAATGACAAGGATGTAATCAGATGGTGTGGTTCATCCACTGGATCGTACAAAGTGAATTTCAGCTACAAAATCAAAGAAATAGCCATGGCTAAGCAAGGTTGGCCATGCAATATGATTTGGGGAAAAAAATGCCTTCCTAAGGCTAGTGTATTTGCATGGTTGGCGATATAGAAAAGAATTCTCACTAAGGATAAATTAGCAACTTTTGGTGTTCAAGGCCCAGGTAGATGTATAATTTACAAAGAGAATGAGGCAATGACATAACATTTATTAGTAATCTGCCCATATGCAAGTGAATGTTGGAGCAGAACTAGGAGCAAGTTAAACCTGTAGTGCCCCATGTTGGTAGATCTTGAAACCTGGTTCAAGATGTGGCCCCAAGGTGGCAAGAAATCGGTGTTTGGCGGAATATGGAAGCTCACCCCATCCACAATAATATGGGAAATATGGAAGGAGAGAAACAAAAGGATCTTCCAAGGCAAAGAGATGAGTGAAGAACAACTCTGAGGGAAAATCGAAAGGGCCATAGTAGAACTTGTCAATGAAGATGCCCAATCCAAAGAAGACAAGCAGAGAATTTTCACAAATTGGGATGACAACTTAATGAAAGCAAGCCAAAAAAACAAACAAGACTTGATCTTAGTGCTTACAGATGCCAAAATTGGCTACAAGCTCAAAGTCAAACTTTTACATAAAATAAATGGAGACAGTTGTTGGAGTATCTGTTGGTGAGAAGTCTGGTTCGGTGGCGGGCTTGAGCAATTTGAATTTGAACTCAAGCCCATGGATTCATGGTGCCTGGAAGTTTGGGCACGATACGAAGGTGGGTTTTTTAGATTTTGCAGATGGAAAGGCAAGACCAGGTGGTGACGATAAGCTTATGATCCATGATGGTGATTCTAGGAAGGATGGGTCATTGGAGGATTTTGTGAAAGATGTGTGCTTGGAGGAGAAGCATGTGGGTGAGACACTCAAGGTGTCTTGTGATGGTTGTCCCTCATCGGATTCGGTTCCTAAGATCCAAGGGGATAAAGTGGAGGTGGGATATGAAGAACGGGTCCCATCAGGGGAATCTTGTGTGGCTAATCTGAGTATTCCCCAGGTTGTGCATACTCTGGTGGAAGAGAATTGGTCAGAAAGTATTTCTTCCCTACTGGGTCAAAAATGGTCTGACCTTTTTTCATCTAAGATTAAGGGAAAAGGCATTGTTGTTGAGTCAGTGTCTTCTTCAAACGAGGAAGGTGTCTTTTCCTTCTCAGTTCTGAATTCTCTTGTGGAAAAAAATATTGCTAAAATGGATTTTTCCTTGTTTGGCAAGGTTTTAGGTCCTCAACCTAATATTGAGGAGGTTCGCACTTGGGTGCATAAGAAGTGGGATTTAAAGGGTCAGGTGGAAGTTGCAACCATGGCAAAAGGTTTATTTTCCTTCTCTTGTGATGAAGACCTAAGAAATGTGTCACGAAAGGGCCTTGGTCATTTGGGTGTCTCTCTATGGTTCTTCATCCTTGGGATCCTAGGATGGATTTATCCAAATGTCTTTCTAATTTTGCTCTTGTGTGGGTAAAACTTCCAAACTTGTCATTGGAATATTGGGATGAAGAAGTCTTCATGGTGATTGCAAACTCTTTTGGAAGGATTTTCTCTATTGAAGAGGCCACTCGGTCCAGGAAGTGATTAGTGGTAGCTAGGTTTTGTGTCATGATTGACTAAGATGTTGTGTTGCTTGAGTTCTTTTTAAACTCCAAGGTGGGGTCTTGGAAGTAGTAGATTTTTTTTTTAAACCTTCCTTTCGATTGCTTCAAGTGTAAGAAGATAGGGCATTGGGCGAAGGATTGTCCAATGACAGTTGTCCCACCTAAGGCTGTTAAGCAGACTAAGGTTTGGAAGATAAATGAACCTAAAGAGAACCAAGGTGAATCTACTGCTGGAAATGGAATGGAGGGTGAAGTGAATATTAAAAATCCTATTGTTCCTCTTATGGAGGTAGGAAAGGATCTGGTTATTTCTGGAGAGGAGGTTGTTGGTCTCTCCTCAACTCAGGAAGTGGATCATGTCTTGGAGACAGTGTGCCCTCCAAAAAGGCTTGTGTTGGAGCTGGTTGTTGTTCCTTTGTCTCCTCTTCTTACTGGTTTGGAGCTAGTGGTTGGTGATGGTGCTCTGGTTGTAGCTAATTCTATGAGTAAAGAGGAATATGGTCACACCCAAGTGCGGGTTAGGAAGAAGAAAATATTCTTCTTCCCCTCCCCATCAGCCTCACAAAAGCATTACCACGAGAAGGAAAAAGGGTGAATTGTGGGTCTGAGTTGAGGGGCCAAGGCAGACCTACCCTACAAAAGAGTAGGGAGAGGGAGTGCAAGCGGGATATTGTTGACAAGTCCAGAAAATCCTCTTTCAGATGTTCTTGAAGAGCACCCCCTTCTTCTTGCAATCGAAGATCATTTCAGGGAATATCAGGGGGTTGAATAACTTGCATAAACAGGACCTCCTGAAGAATCTTGTATGGGATCATAAGCCAGATATCTTATTGATACAAGAGACTAAAATGCAGATTGACAAGTTGGAAGCCTTAAAGAATATGTTCTTTAAAGATTGTGGGTTTCATGGGGTCAACTCTAAAGGAGCTTTGAGTGGTGTGGCCTCATTTTGGAATGCTAATTTGTTGAGAGGTATCTCAATTGTTGACGATTTCAACCATGTTGAGAATAAGTTTATATGGCTTAGGGGTTCTTATTCTTGGGTTATTTCTAATGTGTATGCTCCTAACCTTAAAAGAAACCGGAAGAAGTTATGGGATGATCTTGGGAATCTTAGGATAATTTTTTTGGATCTCCCCTAGCTTGTAATGGAGACTTTAATACTACTTTGTATGACAATGAGAAAGTGGGAGGATCTCAAGAAAATATTGAGAGCAGGTTTGACTTAAATATGTTTATTGATGGCAATGCCCTCATTGATGTCAATTTGCCTGGAGCTAGTTTTACTTGGTCCAATAGGTGTGTTGGTGTGGATAATATTCAAGTTAGATTGGATAGAGATTTAACCTCTAATTCCTGGTTTGTGGACTTTGCTTTCTCTTTTTCCTCTATTACGAGATGTGGGTCAGACCACTTCCCTATTGCTTTTTTGCGGATAAGCTTGGGAGGAAGAAGAGAATTCCTTTCCGATTTGAAGCCATGTGGCTTAGCGACCCACATTTTATGGATTGC
The DNA here is from genome assembly GCA_007115665.2 of Sequoiadendron giganteum. NCBI lineage: Eukaryota > Viridiplantae > Streptophyta > Pinopsida > Cupressales > Cupressaceae > Sequoiadendron > Sequoiadendron giganteum. The sequence goes on from CM021106.1 coordinate 490,295,634, forward strand.
ATAAGAAGATGGTGGCAATTTGATGTAGATGGTTGTGTGATGTTTAGATTTGCCAAGAAGTTGAATTTTGTTAAGAGGAATCTCAAAAACAGGAATAAAGAGTCATTCGGTCACATCTTTGATTCTAAAAGTTTTGTTCTTAAGAATTTGGATGATATCCAACATGTCACTCAATCGGAGGGTCTTTCAGAGGATCTACAATTACTAGAAGATAGTCTTCTCATGCAATTACATGGCATTGTTACTAAGGAAGAGGAATTCTAGAGGCAAAGGTCTCGGTCTATATGGTTGAAATTTGGGGACCGTAATTCCAAGTTATTTCATCTCACTACTCTTAGGCATAAGTCATCTACTAGAATTTCTTGATTAATGTTGATGGGTTGTTGTTGGAAGATGAGGAGGCTATTAGAAGAGTAGCATCTAGATTCTTTGAACACCTCTTGACAGATGAGTTGGTCTGGGATTAAAGGGGTGTGGATTCCTCTCTGGAGATCAATCCCAAATTTGTGTCAAAGAATTTGAATATGGAGCTGACAGTTGTTCCTTCGGCCTCGAAAATCAAAGAAGTAGTTTTCTCTTTTGAAGGTAACAAGGCCCCCGACCCTGACAACTTTCCTTTCTTGTTTTTCCAATCTTGTTGGGAGATTGTCTCTGAGGATGTGATTAATTCTAATAAGGAGTTCTTTGGCTCAAGAAGTCTTCTCAAAGAGCTCAATGCAACTTTCATTGTTTTGATTCCCAAGTCTAATGCTACCAAGAGTTTTGGTGAGTTTCAGTCGATCAGCCTTTGCAACTCCCTTTATAAAATATTTTTGAAATTACTTGCTACTAGGTTACAAAAATGATTTCCGAATCTAATTTCTAAGCAACATAGTGGTTTTTTCAAGGGTTGTCAAATCCTTGATTCTATTGTTGTGGTTCATGAGTTGGCTCATTCCGTTAATGTCCAAAAAACTGGGCTTCTTCCTAAAGTTGGACCTACTTAAAGCTTATGACAGAGTGAACTAGAGATTTCTTTTGAATGTCTTGGACAGGTTTGGTTTCTACAAAAAGTTCCTCCAACTTGTTGAGCAACTTATTTCTTCTCTCTCGTTTGTTGTCTTGGTGAATAGCTATCCTTCTCCTTTCTTCCAGAGTTCGTGGGGGCTGAGGCAGGGTGACCCTATCTCGTCATTACTTTTCATATTGATGGCAAAGGCTTTGGGTCACAATATTCAGAAGGCACTTCATTTTGGTGTCCTAAGTGGTCTATCAACTTCTTCCAAATGTGATCCGATTAGTCACCAACAATTCGTTAATGATACTATTATGATGGGTGTTTCTTCTATGAAGGAATTTAGAGTTGTTAAGTTGTTGGCTAATTACGAGAAGGCTTTTGGTCAGAGGATCAACTTACCTAAGAGTCAGATTTTCTTTCTCAATACTCCAGATGCTTTGCAACTCAAGCTTGCTATAATTTTGTCTTGCAATAGAGGTGATTTCCCATCTTCTTATTTGGGGCTCCCTTTGTGTATCTCCAAGATTCCAGACTCCTTTTGGTTGGGTTTGCTGGATAAATTCAGTAGGAAGTTATCTGGTTGGAAAGGTGTGCTTCTCAGTCAGGCTGGTAAAATTCAGCTTATCTCTTCCACTCTTCAGAATTTTCCTCTATATGCTATGAGTCTTTTCAGGATTCCTGGTAAGTTTGAAGATAAAATGGAGCAAATTATGAGAAGGTTCCTTTGGTTAGGGGTTGAGACTAAAGCCAAAATTCCTCTTATGGTCTAAGTTGATGTGTAGACCGAAGAAGTGGAGGGGTCTTGGTATTAGAAATTAGAAATATTTTAATAAGGCTCTACTATCCAAAAATGTTTAGAGGCTCCTGAATGGGGATGCTGGGTGGGCCCCTCTAGCGGTAAATAAGTATCTATATGGTTTTGAAAGATCTTGGAACATACTATCCTCGGAAGAGATTATGTTTGGTTTGTGTTTTTGGAAGAATATAATGTTGTGTAAGTACTTGATTGCTAGAGGTATTAAGTGGTTGTTGGGTGATGGTACTAGTATTATTTTCTAGGAAAATTCTAGGTGTGGGGCCTACCATCTTATTTGTCTTCCTTGGGCTCCCCCTATTGCCCCCTTGTGTAATTGCCTTTTTGGGCCTAAGGTGGCTGATTATTTTATGGATAGGGAGTGGAATAATTTTGAGGTTTGGGACCCTTCTTTAAAGGTTCTAAAGGACTTCGTATGTAGGGTCTGGATCCTCTCTTTTCCTAGACCAGATAGAGTCATTTAGGCACCTTGTGCTAGCAACAATTTAGTGACTTCTGCTCTCTTGATTTCTTTAGATGCACCCGCCTCTCTCCCTTTCTAGGGGAGGTTATGGAATATGAATCGGATTCCCAAGGTGAATGTCTTCTTTTGGATGCTTATGCAAGGTAAAGTATTGACGCAAGACAATCTTTGTAAGATGGGGTTTGTGATCCCTAATAGATGTGTTCTCTGTGAAGCTGATGGTGAGAGTGCTTTCCATTTTCTCCTTGAGTGTGATTATTCTTTTTCTCTTTGGAGTAAATTTCTTAGGCTTTAGGATATTGGTTGGGTCTTTTTGGAGTCTCTTGCTAAGTTTTTTGAGCAATGGTCTTGCCCTTCTTCTTCCCCTATTTTGAGGTGGTTGTGGGACATTATGGTCCTGCATATAGCTTGGGGATTATGGAAAGAAAGAAATAACAAGATTTTTTGGGAGTCTAAACTCAAAGGTGATAGTTGTTTCATCAAGATCAGACAGGCCATTCTTGAGAATTTTTCTCTGATTCATTCTAATTCTACTCGGTGTGCCCCTTCTGCTTGCCTCGTTGGTTATGAGTTGTTGGTGACTTCTAATTGAAAGATTTTTTCAATTCCTATTTTGAATCCTAAGTCAAGCTTAGCTGAGAGACTGAATACTCGATGGAATATTCCTCCCTTTGGTTGGGTTAAAGTTAACTTTGATAGGGCAGCGAAGGAGAATCTCGAGCCTGCAAGTTGTGGGGGTGTTAAGAAATGATGTAGGAAAACTCCTTGGCATGGTGGTACTCTTGTTGGGAACTCAGACCAATCATCGCACAGAGGCGGAGGCTGCATTCAAAAGTGTTAAGTATGCTATCAACAAAGGGTACTCCAAATTATGGGTGGAAGGAGACTCGATGAGAATTATTAACTATCTGCGTGGCACTCATACTCTGAGTTGGAGTATTGACTATCTCATTAAGGATATGATAATTATGTTACAATCTTGTGTTGAGACTCGTGTTTCTCATGTTTACTAAAAAGGAAACTCATTGGAAAAATTTTGTGCCAATGAGGTTGTCAGTTTAAACGAATTTCTCTTGTGGGAGGATGACTCGATCCTTCCCAAGGAATCCAAGAGTTTATTGAGGAATGATGGTGTGGGTTGATGTGTTGTGGCATTTATGGTCTAGTACCTTCCTCTATTTCGAATGCTTTGTGGGTGTCGTGTTTCTTTCTAGCCTTCAATTGTGGGCTTTTCATAAGAGTTTTGTGAGTTGTGTGTTGGTAGCCATGAGTGGTGATAGGAGCAGAATCAAGCCACGTTCTTGTGGGGACATTCGGAAAAAGAAGAAACTCTGGAATATTTTGTGCCATGGTAATTTTACTCCATTCTTGGAGAGATTGCATGAGCATGACCCCAATGCCTCGACACATTTTTTCTTTCTTTCTGTCACAATTGAAAGCTTAGGGTTAAAGGTCTAGAAGTGGAGGTGAATGAGGATTTGGTTGCCACGATTATTGGGATGCTGACAATTGGTTGGAAGTTCTTTAAAGATAAAAATAGAAATGAAGATGTGATGACTCAGTTTCTTAAAGATGATGAGAGGAAGCATTTAATTAAATTGGAGAGCTGGTGATATGAGAGAACTTCCCTCAAAAAAATTTGGGCGAGCATTGTTGAGGTGTTGATGAATTATGTGACTCTGGAAGGGAGGTTTAGGGATATTCTTGGTCACCATTTTACTCTCCTCAATCATTTCAGACATGGTCTATTTATTTATTTTCCTTTCTTTTTGTTATCATCTTTGGAGGTTTCGGTGTATGCACACCTAAAGAATAAGAAGGCCCCCGTCCTTCACAAAGGACTTATTTTACTGATCATGGAACATGTCAAGACTCTCCTCCCTACTCCTACCATCAAGGGAAAGGAGAAGACTTTAAGTGATGAGTCTAGGTTGTCAGGGTCGAAGTCCTCTTTGGATGAGGAGGAGGAATGGAATGAAGAGGAGGAGGATCTTTCTCCTGCCACTATGGCTATGTCTTCAAAGAAAAGGAAGGTGGTTGGTGTTAAGAGTAATAGGCCTGCTAAAAGCCTTGCCCTTTCTGGGAGTGAGGACATGGAGGTGGGGTTAGATGATCTCTCTCCCAAGTCTATGGAGGTAGTTGTTGGTGGAGATGTTGTTGTTGGTGGTGGTGAGGTGGAGACACAAGACAAAGATGTGGGGTGCAGTCGATAAACCGAGGAGGTTGTCGATGCATATTGCTAACCTAAAAAATAAAGCCTTTGATTTTCCAACCAAGGACCCCAATGTGGTTGGTGAGGACAAGAATGTTGGTGATAAGACGGTGACTATTGTGGATTCTCCTTTGTATGACTTGCCCAAGGAGCAGGAAGACAAGCAAAATAGGAGTCGGGAGGAGGAGGAGGCGGAAAAGAAAGAAGCCAAACAAGATCTTTTGAAGGTAGATCCTATATCCAGGGACTTTACTTATCTTGATGATGATGATGCTACCTCCATGTTTAATTTGTTGGATATGGCCAGAGTTGGGGCAACGAGTACCTTTAAACTAGCTAAGTGGAATTTGTGGGAGTTCAATAAGATTAACATTAAGATTAGAGGTTTAAAGTAAAATATGAAGAATGTTCCAAAAGGTTCATTGTTGGACATTCTTATTGATAGAATGGTGGACCTTGAAGGTTCTTATCTTTACTTTAAATCTCTTTGTGAGGAAATATTGTCTTCTCTAGAAGCCAAGGTTTTAGGCATAAGTGCGGATATCAAAAAAAAAATTGCAATCTTGTCATATCTCTGTAAAGAACACCGCAGACTCCTTGGAAGTCCTTTCCAAAAAAAATAGTGAGCTTGGAGAAGATCAGGTGTATTTCTCTAAGATTATAGAGAAAGAGTGCATGACAAAGGGCAAAGGTAAGAAAGATGCTAAGGATGATGAAAAAGGACTTGTGGTTAGAGGGTCAACTGATTGGAAGAAATCATTTGATGTTGAGAAAAAGGAGTTGTTGGATATAGTTGAAAATCATAGGAACTAGCAGATGGAGGTGGCCAATACTTTGAGTGGTCGGAACTAGTCTTTTTCTTTATTTCTTTTCGTTTTCTATTGGGTGTAGGTTTCTTTTTGGTTGTTTTTTGGTTGTTGGGTGTTGATGGTAGCTTCTTGTATTATTTTTAGATCAACATCCGCCCTGTTATGTTTTTTGGTTGTTGGGTTGCTGGTGGTGGTTTTTAAGAATATACTTTCATGCAACATTTTGTGTCTGATGTTGTAAAGGGTTTCGGGGCCCCTTCAAAACTTGTTTTTCCCTTTTAATCAAAACTTAATGAAATCAATTGAGGGTTTAATGCCACCACTTCTCAGTGGAAATATCATGTTGCAATTACCAAAATCAAAGAGGTCAGAGATAGTTTGGAAGGAGCCAGAAGAAGGTTGGACCAAAATAAATTTTGATGGAGCCGGTCATGGGAACCCAGGTCCAGGAGGAGTAGGGTGTATTTCTAGGGACGCACAAGGTAGAACCTTAGCAAAAAAATCCATTTCCCTGGGAAAGTGCACAAATAATGAAGCAGAGTTCAAAGCCATAGCTATTGGTCTATACTTGGGTCTAGAGATAGGAGCAAAGCGTATACACCTGGAAGGAGATTCTCTCATGATGGTCAATGCAATCCGAAGAGGTAGTGCTCTGAATTGGAAATTAAATCATCTATTGCAGAGCATCAAAAAACTAAAAAGTAAGTTTGAGGACTTTCAAATAAGCCACATACACCTAGAAGGTAAAAGTGTGGCGAATGCGCTGGAAAGAGGCGTTAGAAGATAACACGTAAGCAAAAGGTCAAATGATCAAGAAGTTGTCAGAATGGGAGTGGTGTTATGCCAAAAATTGAAAGAAGGACATTGGAGATACTGGAATAGCCAATGGCCAACGATGCACTTAATAAAATGAACACAAAATTGAAGCAAAGTAGAATGACAAGATAAAATGCATAAATGGAAGGCGAGGATAGGACATTAGAGCAAGTCCCAAGGTAAAGGAAATGATGGGTTTTCAACAAAATCTATCACAAACAAAAAATTGTGTATCGTTAGTAAAGAAGGTGGCAAGTAGACACTTCAAAGGGCATGGACTCTGAATCGTCCATCATGAGAAGGTAACCTCTTCATTGTTAAAAGCCAAGGTTGGTGATTGCTTAGGAAAACTACGAAAGTGTTATTTTTAGAGCAAGAAGCAAGGTGAGCTAGGTTTAGAGAGTTTGAAGAGGCCAACTATGTCAGGAAGTATGGACACCCTATTGTTTCTAAACACTGAGAAGCAATAGTAATCTTTTGTGGGTATGATAACAGACAAAATATTAAGAGGGTTGTTGAATTCTTCCCACCCGATGATTCTTTGGGAACCTAAAAAAGTGTTAGGGCCGCAATTCTTGAGAGCATATCAGAGGTTCAGGTCCAATACTGGCATTCCAATGATGTTTTTGGCAATGTTGATCCACATGGGAATTTCCAAGGTAAGAGCCAAGAAACTTACCCAAATGGTCTTCATTCATGCGTGGTTGGCTGAGATTGACAAAGCTTTGGACAACATCGATGGATACCTAATGATTCCAATACCATAGAACTACATGATGCATCAAGATGGTAGGGAGGTGATAAAAAAAATTTGATTCAAACCATTGACCCAACAGGGTTTGCGAAGCTATGGGATGAGAGGGAAAGAGTCATCTTCTTCCTTCTTAGAGTGGAAGCAATGATGGTTGACCCTCCTTGTGGATGGGCTATGAAGTACATAGAGGATGAAGGGATGATAGGAGAGATAGTGGTAGGAGATGATGACTATTGGGACCTCGACACAGGGGAAGAGTGGATGTCGAACAATAGGAGAGACCCTGAGTAGAAGCGAAAGGTCTAGCCCATCGAAATTATGGATCCAACTGTCTGGTCATGGCAGATTACCTGGCCTTCAAGATATGGGATGTGTTTGATGATGAGGAGGACTAAGCAAGATGGGCTTGGAGTGGGTCATGGCAGCGGTTTCTGTAGCAAGAGGGAAAGGCATGGCTCTTTGGTCTAACTCTATAATTTTTTGATAATATTCAATTATTTGGGCTAGTCTGTTAATGGTAGCCATATAGGCTTGGGTCATTCCATTGAACAGTATTGTGTTTTTTTGGTATGGAAGGGATAGGGATGCTCTATGGGGTTTTTATATCCTAGCCATGGGCCATTTTGAATTATAGAAGTAAGTCTGTAGTGCTTGTTTTGGGTCACAGTCAAAGTTGTTCACGGTGGAAACTCAAAAATTACTGATAACAATTTAATTACTTTTATTATCAATATAGGGTGTTTCCCCTAGTATCTAAAGGTGTAAGAGCAATCTTGCATCACCAAAAAATAATTGTTTTTATTTTCAGTTTGATTTTGCAAATACTCACGAAGCTTATTTCCTCTAAAAAGTCTTAAAGAATTCTTTAGAACATAAAAAAAAAATCAAAAGGCTAAAAATAGTAGGGCCTCTATTTTTAGAAAGCTAGCATGTGTGCACATATGAACATGAAATTTTACGCAAATATCCAAAATTCTAAAATAAACATTGTGATGAGTTTCAAGCCAAAGATAGGTACAAATGTGAAGTTATTAAGGATTTAAATTTCTAAAATTCCATAAAAAAAATTGAGTTTTGAGGCTTCAAATGATGGAATGATTCCCTCAAATTTGGGGAAATTGAATGAACTAAATTTTAGGGATGTAGAGCATTTCAAACACTACATTTTTAAAAAGGGGGCTCAATTGGGTTCCCAAATAAAAAATTATGACTCCTAGAATTTGACCTATTTTTGGTGATGAAAGTTATAATTTACAAAGCATCTTAGGAGGTGCCTAAGGGTGTTTTATGGCATATTTTCAGCATTTTCAAACTAGGGGAAATATAGTGAAGAGAGGTAGGTCATGGGTAAGGAGGGAGGAAAAAATAAAATATTAGATTTGAAGCTCTATAAGAGGTAGAAGGCTCCAAAAGAAAGAGGATTGAAGCTCTAGTGTGTTGCAACCTATTGAAGATTTCATTTATTTTGTGTTAGATTTCATTTTTGTAATCTATAATCATTTTCAATCAATGAATTCATAATTTCAATGTGTTAAATCTTTGTTGCAAGTGTGTTTCTTGAGCTAACCTCATTAGAAACACATATATACATGCATACATACACACATATAGGGAAAAATGACAATATCCATTAATACCTTGTTCATGCATAATCATTTTTGTCATCGATAAATATATCATTATATCTAGTATTATGTTATTTTTCTTATCATTCTTGGGATGATTGTATTCTAATATTCCATATTATAATGAATGATAGCCCAGATTAATTTTGGATAATACTTAATACTTAATGCTATGATAATATTTTGTGTGTATGGTATTTTTTTGAAATAATGATGTATTCTTGTTCTAGTCACCCCTTTTATTTGGAGAGATATCCCAATAATTTTTGAGTTGTGAGGGTGATGCATGTCTTGCATCTCATAAATTCACATGGATTAAATAAAATCACATCTAGATAATATTCTTTCCATATTTTATAGAAGGATAATTAGGATATAGTTTCATAATACATGTCTATTAAATTTTAATCTATCCATCTTCACATAAATTCTTGGGTGAATGTTGTAGATAGTTATAATACCATCCATCATGTACCATATATCATATTAACATGACGTGCAAGCCATGGAGACACATTGTGAAGATAAATTTTATTATATTTATAGTATATGATAAAAAGGAATTTGGGAATTATGATATAATGAATTGAAATTACCGCATACTAAATCATCAATGGATGCCTCTAATAATTTATATATTTTTATTCCCCATGGCATGACCTTTAATTAAAAGATAAAAAAAATATCCATGATTAAAATAAATTAAATTTATCATACAAATAATTCAAAAACCAATTTTCACACAAACAACATGGTCATTCACACTATTAAGGAAAATCCTAATATCTCTTAAATGACTAATTGATCATATAACCAAAGTTATTTAGTAAATAATAATGTTAAAATAAATGTAATATTACATAAGGATATTCAAAATTGCATGTGAGGTTTTTGGTCTTAGCTTTGTTGGTGCTAGTTTGTGTCTCCTTGATGTCATACTGCTTCATTCTAAAGAAATGTTTGGCATTAATTTTATGCAATTATTGAAGTGCCTTCTAGGATGCAATGTTTGCAAATATTTTTTGTCTATTATAAATGGCCTCGATCATTTGCAAATTTATAGTTGTTGGTGGAGTTGAAGGTTTGACAATGGATAGTAATAGCTACCTTGCTCAAGTATCCTAGGAATTTTTTGAAAGAAATTTACAGTGTAGAATAAATAGAGAAAAATAATAAGCACGAATTTAACATGGTATTTAAGTGGAAAAATTGGTAAAATATACTAGGAAAAAATCATGGGAAAAAATAAATTATATTTTATTTCTTAGGAAATTTTCAATTACAACAACCTTCAAAAGTTACAAAAAATATGACTTCAACAGAGTATAATAAATTTGAGTTGCAGAGTCGTTTTTGAACAAAACTTTCTAAAAATAGAAAGTGTGACTCATTCAACTACATGTCAAACATTTTTCAAAACTACCACAAATAGAGAGTCCCAAAAAAACCTGCCTTCGGTGGGAATGCCTTCAGTGTCCAGGGGGCTATGACATCCCCTTTGGGACCCCTCACCATTTCAACCTTTGGTAGAAGATTTCAACCTTTGATTGTATAGTAGGCATTCGATCGCACTAGACACGTACTTGAAGCACTAGCTAGATATCAATTATGACTATTCGTCACTGTTGGAATAACAATAAAATTAAATTCATATTCCAACAATCTCCCACTTGAATTCAAGTTCCTCTCTTGTAAATAAATCCTCATATTGAAAAACCAATGCCTATGCTGCCAATCATCAAGTAACATATAAGCCTAGAGAAGTTTTGCACCAAATGATCTTCTCTCTATCAGTGGGCTTTGTCAAAATATTTGTTGGGTTTACATCAATGTGTATCTTGGCCAAATATATTTATCCTCCTTCCATCACCTCACGTACAAAGTGATATTAAATATCAATATTCTTTGTTCTAACATGATATGTTGAGTTTCATGCTAAGTGTAAAGCACTTTGGCTATCACAATACAACACCATGTTTTCTTGCTTTACCTGCAATTCACCCAAGTCTATGAAGCCAGATTGCCTCATTTCTAGCTTGTGTTACTACCATATATTTAGCTTCATTAGTAGATAATGCAACCACTATATACAACTTTGATACCCAGCTAACTACACCTCCAACTAAGGAGAAAATGTAAACTATAGTGGACTTTCTCTTATCTCCATCTCCACCAAAATTTGCATCCACATACCCATTAACCTTAAGACTAATCCCGCTATAACAGATAACAACATCAAAATTTCCTCTCAAATACCTAAGAATCCACTTCACAATCGTCCAATGCTCAATACTTGGAATTTACATGCAACGACTAACTACTCCCAATGCTTGTGCAATGTTTAATTTGGTGCACACCATGAAAAACATAAGATTACCATTTTTTGATGAGTATGGTACATCTATGTCTTCTCTACTTCTATGCTAGCGAACTATTCTAGAGACAATTTAATATGAATAGAAAATGGAGTACTAACTGGTTGTGCATTCTACATATTGAAACATTATAGAACCTTCTCCACATAATTTTTCTATGACAACCATGTTTTCTTATTATTTTTGTCTTTCTGTATCCTCATACCAAGAATATGGTTTCCTCTACCTAAGTCTCTCTCAAACTCCCTAGCAAGTTGAGCTTTCAAATGGATGATTTTGTTCATGCTAGGACTTGTTGCCAATATATCATCAACATACAAAAGTAAAATAATAAAACTGTCATCATACCTTTGAAAGTAGGAACAATTATCAACCTCACATCTGCTAAAACCCAAACTCCCCATGAAGGAATCAAACTACTTGTACCAACACCTTGGTGCCTATTTCAAACCACATAACGATTTTCTCAACCTACAAATAAGATTCTCCTTGTCTCTTTCCTCAAAAATTTATGGTTGTTGCATATAAACCTCTATTGAAACACCTCTAGATGTGGTTCTTCTCATTCTAGAGTTTGATAGTGCATGTTTTTGTCTTGAAATTTGTTCTTTGATGGGGTTTTTGTGGGAGGGTCCCCCTACAAGCATGTTCAAAGAATGGGTGGCCAACGCTTGGGTCTTGCATGGGAGTTTCCTTAATTCCATGTAGAACCTTACTAAAATATTTCTTTCAATTTTTTGAAGCTACTCATGTTGAGGCTATTTTAAATAATGGCCCCTAGTATGTATGTGCTTGCTTGTTAGTATTCACACACTAGATTAGAGACTTAATAATTTATGAGAAATTTCTTTGTGTCCGTATTTGGGTGGAGTTTCCTAAGTTTACTTTACCATGCTAGAATATCTTGACTAAGATATTATCCTTCGTAGGTAGTGTTCTTTTTTTCAAACCTAACAAGTTCTTTTCATCTTGACCCTGGAATAGGGTTCATGTTGAAGTTGACCTCTCTAAGGATCTAAAGGAGATGGTTGATATAAAAATTTCCCAAATGAGACACACTTAATGTGTCCTCTATTTGAACTTCCCCAATACTTGTTATCATTTTCAATCTTCTACATAAAAGATCCAAGATTCCCCTCTAGTTATTCCTTGTAACAAATTTTCCACTCGACTAAACACTAATAACTTGAATGTCCTAAAAAAATGAGGAAGGGTGGTCCACTGTGGTTAGTTACAGAGACAAGACTAATAGCAATAATAAAGATCCACCCAAGTCATCCATTGGTAATGGTGGTTAGCCATTGAAAAATAAAAGAGGTATAATTTCCAAACCTTAGGACCCAAAAATATCTTATATTCCCATTTGGAGATGTTCAAGGAGTTGAATAAGCCAATATTTATAAGAGCACTACTAGTGGAATTAGTTTTATCTTTTCAAGTGGAGACCACTATTTTCTCCCCTTCACCACTTCTAGCTGTCCAAAAAATTCATCACAACCACCCGAGGATTTGGAAGAAGTTTAATATGTTCTATAGAAACAACAACTTACTTGACCTTTCATTCAAATAGGCAGTTTCAATTCAAACAAAGTATTTGCAAACTAGATATTTGGCTCTTGGTGAGCTAGATAGTGAGGATATGAGCCTCAACACCTAACCATGAATTTTACATGTTACAATGCTTAAGGTTTTGCATTCATCCCAATAAAATATTCCATGCATGCCACTCAACAAGTATTTTCAATTTTAGACATTCTCTATTTGTAAGAAGTTAACATTTTTACATTTTTGAGCTTTCTATTGCATGTTTTATTATCTAGATTGCCAATAATTTTTTGTGTAGCAATCATGAAATATGTTATGATGTATTTTTCATCTTTCTCTCTTCTATATGGATTCAACATTTAGTTTACCATGAATGTGACCCCACCAACCAAGCATTGTGGGCTCTTTACAACATCAATAATAATTCATTTGAAGGTGTTAATGTTTATTAATCAAATGATGTTGTTTAATATTTATCCCTATGGAGATGGATTTTAGATTCAAAATTTGTCACCACTTAGGTTTTGTGCAAATAAATTAATATGATTGAGATTGTCTATGATAAATGTGGTGTTTTCCCTATGAGATGGATGATTGGAAAAAGAGAGGCTTGATACTATATGCACAATAAATTTAGGTTTTTTTATCTCAATCTTGGTCATTGTCATGATCATACAACATAGTACATGTGGAGTAACATTAGAGAATTGGTCCTAATAGAGTCTATGAGTGGCTTGATAGAGTAATGTTGTCAACTTGATCTTTCTTCTCTTTTGCTAGCTATTTTTCTTACTAGTTGAGCCTTTGTTGGATGTGGTTGTTTCATACCACTATATAATATAATTTTACATTGAATAGTAACTTGCTAAGTCCAAGGCCATAAGACTTATTTTTTTCTAAAAATATTGATAATATCCCAAAAGGCCATCTTGGTACATATTCAATGTGTTTGAAATTCAAAGTCATATCCTATGCATGAGACACGTTGAATTCCTTGGTGGGATGATTCTATCAAATGTGTCATATCCCTCTTTCTCTACATGAATGAGTGTTATTTGGTCCATTTCCATTTCCACTCATATGAGGCCACCATATTAGAGCTTCGTTGGGTAAAAATCGCTTTAAAAGTGCTTGGCCATTTGATCTAGTTGCACAACTGTATGTTTCCAAACTTTTCAATTCCCATCTTAATGCCCAAATTTTAGTCAAGGAAATCTAGCTTGTAAAGACCTTGGGCTTCATACTCTCCTCACTATGAAGGAACCCATTAAGGATAGATTTATTATAAAATGCATCTATAAGGCTTGGGAATCCATCAAGCCTTAGATTTTTTGGGTTGGTAATGACTTTTGAAATGGTATTTCTATTAATCAACAATTTATTTGGTGGTCTCTAATTATTTCTTGTCGAGATCAACCTCTAGCTAAAGCCCTTGGTTTTGATCTTTAAATTTTTATAAAAGGGATAAAAAATATTATTAAATATTTTCAAAAAAAATTGCCAAGAATTTATTAACTTGTCTTAAGGCCAAATGAAAACTTTAGCTATCAAATCAATATTGGGAGATTTTGCAAATAGTTATTGATGGCAAAGTTAAAATTTTAGTTGTCAAACTAAGATTGGGAAATTTTGCATATAGGTATTGGTGTCATTCACCCCCACATAGTTCAAAAATTTAGGGTCAAGACTTTCAAGAACTATTGGAAGGATTGGAAATGGCATCCTAATACATCATTTTATAATTATAGACCTCAAAAGGGATATTTGTAGCTTATACCTAATCTCCCCGTAGTGGTCTTATTAAATCTCTATCGACTCCTTTATTCCTCTTTGAACACTTGGCATCACATATTTCATTTTATTTGGTCAACTATTCTTGAACCCAAACTTGCTCATTTTACTTGGTGCACTATTTATCAATATCTTCCACTTGGATCTGCCTTGTCTCATCTATAAGTTCTTAATCCATATAGTCCATTTTGTGGATAACTTGAAATTCTCAAGCATATTTTAGTTCTATAATAGAGCTAAAGTAACTTGGACTTAGATTCATGATTTTGTATGTCGTTCAACCCTATCCCATTTTCATGGCGTATAGGTTGATTGGGAGATTGTCCTTACATCCCTTTCAAAATTACCTAGATTTGGTATTATTTCAAGGTGGTAATTTGTTTTAGCATTTGGGAAGATAAAACAATTACTATTTTTAATTGTTGTGCAATTGATATTCACTTTTTTCTTTACACTTAAGCTATGATTTGGTCTAATGTGCTTATGTAGATTCAAGTACAAGTGAACAAAGTTGCACTTAAATTTGCCCATCTTTAGTTGTTTTTAGATCATTGAGGTAATGCCCCTTATATTATTTCTAGAGATTTTTCTCTTCTACCTCCCACCAGGGTCACTCCCCTCCACATGGGTGTAGATATGGATGTAGCTAGCTTGGAAAAAGAGATCATGGCTCCTAGTTACATGGCTCACAACTACCTTCTTGATGAACTAAGGATTATGATGCCTATATATTGTCTCATCCTTCTTCTTTCCATTAGCTTCTTTATATGGGCATGATGATCCTAACTAGCCTAAATCTAGTAAGTTTCCTTGACTGGATTTGGCAATTTCTTCTATTTGTGTCTGTGTCGCCAAAAAGTGAGGAATTTGTCACTTTTCGCTCATTTGGACCTTTGCCTATGGATTTTGGACCATTTTTAGTCCCTTTTTACATTTTTCCAAGCCTTTTGAAAAATTGTTGTAAGGTGTTGCAAAACATTTTCACACTCTCCTAGGCTTGTCATCACTTAATCAATACATTATTATGCCAAAATGACCCCTTAATCCTCATACAAATCCTATCTTGGTGAGTTTTCAGAAGACTATCCCGAAAAACACAAATAATAACATTTTAATTACCAAAAAACACTTAAAAATGCCTAGGTGGACTAGGTTGCCACCTTGGGTGACCTAGTCCCATGTGGCTTAAAATAACATTTTAAGTCAATTTCTATCGGGATTTAGGTCTCTAAAACCCTAAGGTCGGTCAATATGATGTTATTTCAAGAAAGTTAGGGCATAACTTGTATAAATAACCTCCAAAACCCTAATTTATCATTAGGTACCCTCATTTTCCATCTCTCCCCTCAATCTATCTTCTCTCCTTCTCCTCAAGCCAACTAGGGTTTCAGATCCTAAGTCAACAAGACACCATTGTTGAACAATTCAAGGGTTGAACCTCCATTATTGCAACACAAGATCTCTCATCATGGCAAGGTAACTTACTCCATTACCCCATTGTTTCATATTCATGCTTTACATTTTCTATTCATTTTGGTTTAGTTACCTAAAAGGGGTTTGACCAAGGCAAACCCCTAATCCCTAACAATCAACATTTTCTTCTTCCTCTTTGTGTGTGCTTGCAGATTCAGATACTTTGAACATCATTGAAGGATTTGAAGACTTGTTGAAGACTTCTCCTTGCTTGCAAATTCAAATCATCCACAAAAAGTCATTCTCAGGCCCAGATATCAGAGTTTTAGAAGCGGGAAACTGTGAAGAACTAGGGTGCAAACCTAGGGCTTTTGTTTCCTCTTTGGAAACTTCAAAAATCTTGAAGAGGACTAAGTCACCAAGAATAGCGACCTAGTCCCTCTAGATAGGTCTTTTAGTGATTTTGACATTTTTGGACACCCATTTGGCAGAAACGGGCTTCGAACTAGTTTTCGAGAATCTGGGACTAGGTCGCCTAGATTGGCACAAGTGTCCCTTTCAGCATCAACATCAAATCCAATAGCATTCCAGACCTCCAAATCATTCCTCTTCCATTTCCAGGTGCACAAGTTCTTATATTTCTCGTTTCCTTTCTGTTTGCAAGCATTTGGGTTATTTTCTTTACATTGTATATAGTTTAGATTTACATTTACTTCATGTTTTAGAGTTAATTAGATTCATTATTTTACAAAATTTAGGGAATAATCACACACACTCATATTAATCCCCTAAACCCCCTCCTTTGAATGAACACCCAAAAACACCAAAACCACTAGGTGAAAGACAATCATTCATCCAAAAGATAACTTCTAGGGTGAAAAACCCTAGAAGCTCATTGGGGAATCATCTTTCCCTTCTTGTGTTCATGTTTTTGGTGGTTCATTTTGGTTCAAAGATTAACATATAATATTTGAATGTTTTTGGTGGTTCATTTTAAATTTTAAATTTACAATTTACAAAATTTCATTTTCATATCATTGATAGTGTAATCAGCAAATTGCCTTCTTTTGCAATCTAAAAATGGAATTTCCTTTATCTTGCATGTAAATTCTTTAAACATATTCATATAGTCCTTTTTCTTTAAATTGTTTGTAAACTCTTCAAACATGTTAAAAATTCTTTCAATACATTCCCTAGTTATGAGAGTCTAGCGAATGAAAATGTTTATAATGGCCCTAAACATATGCAACCTACTATCTCTCCTCTTTGTGAGGATTATGTGTTAGAAGTACATATGAACATAGATAATCATGATGATCATAATTGTTCCCCTCTTTATACCTCTCCTTCTAGTGATGAAGGTATCTTGTTAAAGAAAGGTACAATCATAGAGCATCATGACAGTCTTGCTTGTTCTTCTCATCATCCCCTTTGGGAAGATAGTTTAACATAAGAACATGAAATTATAAACACATTCTTAACTATTACCTTACCTAGTCTCCTTAACTATGATGATCAATCTTTCCCCTCTTCTAATACCTCTACTCAACGCAAAGAGGATAGTTTGGTTTTAGAAGATACCTTTCCCAAGGGTCATGAGACTATTGACCCCCCCTTCCCTCATGCTCCTGCCCTTTGGGGTAATCTATTTGACAATCATAGTGGATCTTCTCTTGATTCCTCCCTCCCTTGTGATGAGGCATGTGATGAACCTCTTCCATGCTATCCTACTAGGGTAGATGGTATGGAACAACTGAATGATACCTTTGAAAATCAAATAGACTCCCCTCTTAACCATCCCTCTCCTCCCTCTCCCAGCATTGATCATTCCTCTATTAGTGATGTGGTCACTTTAGAAGAACCAAGCCTTGAATGTCAAGAACATGAGGCTTGTAGTCCTCCTAAACTCTCTCCTCCTAGTGTGGATATCATGATGCCAACCAAGGATAACATTGAATCTCCTCCCCAAGGAGATGTTAATATTATCCAACCTCAACTCATCCTTTCCCCACCTTCTCAACCTGAATTCATTCTCTCCCCACCTAAGTCTAATGTGTTGTAGCAATTGAGTCCCAATACCATTGCTCATACACATTACACTAGAAACAATCCATGATCCCACCCATCAACCTCAACACCCTTACCTTCATCCCCTCCTATTCTTCCTGCTACCCCTCGCTTCAATTCCTTCCTTAGGGAGTATGACCTTGTTGATCAACTAAGGAATATTCCCATAAAAATATATTTATGGGACCTTAACCAAGCTTCCCCTCCCTATCAAAGCATGATGCAAGATGCCTTACAACAAATTTCTTTCCCTTCAAATGCACAAACAAATGACATTGAAGCTATGATCCAAGGCTTGAACGTTGACATTTTTTTCCACCAAAGTGAGCTCCCTCCTTTAGAAGTGCAAAACAAAGCTAAATCCTTGATGATCATATCTCAATACAAAAACATAGGGATCAAGCGAAACCTTGTTGATAATGGCTCCACTATCAATGTGTGTAGTGTCAATCTCTTAGATAGGCTCCATATCGATAGATCAACCATCCAACCTTTCTCCTTATCCCTTACTGGATTTGACAGTATCAAACAAAAGCCGCTTGGTGTGATCACTTTCCTCTTACAGTTGGAGTGGCCACATTAGACACATCGATCCATGTTATGCCAAATGATGTTTCATCTAACCTCATTTTGGGTGGGCCATGGATTCATGCAATAAATGGTGTGCCTTCCACACTTCATCGAAAGATGAAATACATCTACAACAACAAAGTGTACACCATTGACACTGATCCTAAACCTTACAATGTCTTACACCTTGAGCAAAACAAATCCAAACCCTTCACCACTACATCAACCAAGCCAATGGAACCTGTACAACCCAATTCCTTGGACAATGTTTTGGGTTCCTTAGACTTCTCCCCTCCTTTACTAGAAAAAACCAAGACCAATAACAAAGACTCTCCAAAGGGTAACACAATCTTGTTAACTCAAGACTCAGCTGATCCTTCACATGCATCCACTTCAACTACTCCAGCCAATGAAGCACAACATGCACAATCACTCGATCCAAAGAAGTTGAAAAATATTTATGGAAAAGGTTATGATCTCATGAAGCAACTTGGCTATAGTGGAAAAGGTTGTGATGCTAATGAACAAGGAATCCGCAACCCTATAGAGCCTAACATGCAATCAACACATCATGGTCTTGGATTCTATCCTTTCGTCAAAATCGTCAAACCTTCCTCCAACACCAACACTCTTCCTCACCACCCTTCTAACCCACCCTTCCAAAGTGATCCTTTGACACCAACAAAGGACTCTTTGCTTAATGTCAATTTCATCTCACACCCTCCTCTTGATTCAAATTTTACAAACTCATTTGAAGGAGTCTACAAAATCTCGCAATCCATAGAGCCTTCTGTAGGTATTGTTGATGGTTAAAATGACACAAACAACATTAAAACAGAATATTTCTACTCTATTTCTCCTGAAAAAGAAAGGCAACATATAGTGGCCTAACTCCCAAGGTCCTGGTAGTTGGAACTCAACTGTCTGGTGTCACTCAATCGGTTCATGCAACTGTAATGTTCAAGGGGCCTGTGCTGGTAATAAAAGATTCAAGCAATGACTCTTTTATTACCAGCACAGGCCCCTTGAACATTACAGTTGCATGAACCGATTGAGTGACACCAGACAGTTGAGAACCAACTACCAGGACCTTGGGAGTTAGGCCACTATATGTTTTCTTTCTTTTTCAGGAGAAATAGAGTAGAAATATTATGTTTTAATGTTGTTTGTGTCATTTTAACCATCAATAGAAGTTGGCGCTAGAAGGAGGGCCCTGAAAGGACAAGCTGGCTCGCATAGGGTCATTCTCACCGGAAAAATATGGAAGGATTCTCAGATCTTCTGCTAATCCCGAACCATTACAAGAATTGCAAGCCTCGGTTAGACCAAGACCTCACACTCGTAGGGTTTTGCTACCTACACTGCCACCACCACTTACTCCACCTGGATTTCCACCAAATCCACCAACACCACCACCAATTCCACCTACATCATCACCTCCAAATAGGCCTGTATCACCACCAATTCGGCCTATATCACCACCTGTCCAACCCATCCCACCAATGGCTTACTTTGTG
Source organism: Sequoiadendron giganteum (assembly GCA_007115665.2). Lineage (NCBI taxonomy): Eukaryota > Viridiplantae > Streptophyta > Pinopsida > Cupressales > Cupressaceae > Sequoiadendron > Sequoiadendron giganteum. Next base: position 490,315,402 of record CM021106.1, read on the forward strand.
AATAATCCCTCCCCATTAGGGACTATTCCTAGGGGATTCCATGATTTACCAAAAAACCCAGAGAGGTTCTGTCCGAAATACATGCATGGAGAGTTGAGAAGTGTTGAAGAACATATACAAGCATTCAAAGATGCTTGCACAAGAGCTCAAGTTGCTCACCAGGATGTGGTTTGTAGACTGTTTCCTTACTGTTTGGGAGATATGTCATATAATTGGTATCTAAATCTGCCTCAGGGATCTATCCTAGGTTGGACTGATTTAGAGAATTCTTTCATTAATCAATTCAGGGATTATGTTGATCCTGCAATATTATATCACCAATTTTCCACCATAAGGAAAGAACATCATGAACCATTGCCCTTGTTTAACACTAGGTTCCAAAGGATGTATCGTAGGCTACAAGAGCCTTACTTAGTACCAGAGGGTATGGCCATACAAGCATATTTGAGAGTTGTTGATCCTTTGATTGGTCTATTCTTGCAAAGAACTTATCAACCTGATGAAATTCATTCATTTTCTAAGATTTATCATTTGGATATCAAATTGCAATAGCAGATAAGTCTGCAATCTGGAGGGTTAGGAGTAGTTCTTCCTCCAGTCAATTATCTGATGCCTAATCCACCGTTATACAACACTGTCCCAGGGATGTCTTATTCCCAATATGGACCTATATCTGAGTTGCAAGCTCCACCCACGGTGCCCTTCTTTAGTAATGGTGTACAAGATGCCTCACATCAACCACAACAACAGCAACCTCAAAAGCAACCACAACAAGGGGGAGGATCAACCCATGTCCATTCCCCAATCATAGTCCAAAATGTGCAGAATGAATAAACTGTTCAACTCACGAGTGAAGTAGAGACTCTTAAAAAGACTCTCTCTCAGATGTCAAATGACATGGCACAGCTGAGGCAAAACCCTCCCAATAATCAAAACCAGAACTACAACAATCAGGGAGGTTATAACTATCAGGGAAATTACCAGAATCAGAACACCAATAGGAATTTCCAAAATCAAAACTCCTCAAATCAGAATTATCAAAATTAGAATAGAGGATATAATCAAAGATTCAACAACAACAATAATAGGCAGTGGAATACTGGACCTAATAATGGGGGAGTTCCTCATAATTATCAAGCAGGTGAAGAAAGACCACATACTGCTAATGTTGTTGACTTGAATTTTATGACAAATTGGTGTAGGCTACATGATACAACAGCCTATTTTGAGGTCAATTGCCCAAAAATGGAGAAGATGGTGAAAATTGCATAGGTTGATGCCCATCCTCAAGCATGAAATTCCAATCAAGGCAATGGGTCAGTCAGCACTACCATGACTTATGAAACCATTGAAGAAAAGTATCAATCCCTATGCAAGGAGAGAATGAGCTAGAGGAAGATGTATATAATGCTCAGGCCTTCCAATCTAAGGGTGGCCACTTTCTAAGAAATCAGAACAAGGGGCCATTCACAACATCTGCACCCTCGAATAACATGGTTCCACCAAATTAGAATGCAGATAATAATCCACCCACACCAAAGGGACCTTCTGATTCCCAGAACAGAGGTAACCAACCTTCTTTTCCTAAGTACCAAGTTAGGAATGATTCAGAAATTGAATTCGTTGCAGAATTACAGAGATAGAAGACATCACTATCTTTCTTTGATATCATGAAGTGGTGCCCAGTTCAATGAGAGGTGGTATTAAAAGCTTTGGAAGAGGCAGATCATTTAAAATGGAAAGGTAAAGTGACTCCTTCAAAGGATACCAATGCAGCAATGTATAAAGGTAAGACCAGTACCCCACCTTTCTTGTTAAGTTTGAGAATCTTTGGAAAGAATCTACACAATTGTTTACTAGATTCTGGAGCATCAGGGAATGTTATGCCTTTTTCAATTTGTAAGAAGTTAGGATTGAGTCCTATCCCAACCAACAAAAATGTGATTCAATTGGATACAATTGAAGTCAATGTTGTAGGTGAGTTGAAGAACATGCATGTTCAAGTTGGATAAAACCCAAGAATCCAGACCTATATAGATATTCAAATTGTTGATATCCCAGAAACATATGGTATGCTCTTAAGTTGAGAGCTAATGAAAAGAATAGGAGGATATCTGTCTTTGGATTTCTCACATATGTGATTACCCTGGAAAGGAGTTGCTACCCAGATAAGAATTGAAAGTGAACCTAGACTCAAACATATGATTGCAGAGTATGATACTCCAAATGAAGTAGCATTTTTTGAGACTGAGATAGTTGTTTACAAACAAGAAGAATTTCTTACTTTCTCTGTAGTTAGTCCTGAGGATACACTATCCTTAGACCATAGTGACTCGATGATTCACATCAAGCAACAAGTTCTAATAAGGAAATTGCAACAAGATAGGCTGGTTTTAAGAACAGAAACTAATTTGAGTAGTTTATTGCTTCCTAATTGGTGTAGAATACATTATCATAACCATTCAGACTTGACATGTCAGTCATGCATAGATATTCTAAGGCATGTAGATCAGCCCAAACAAAAATCTCCAGAGAGAACTGAGACTCCCATCAATGAGTTATCCTTCCAAGTTAAGGAGGCAACAATTCTTACACGGGTCAGTCTTTCTCCAAAGGAAGTTTCCTTACTAGTAGAGCAGACTCAGGTCTTAGGGTTTTCAGACTAAGAAGAAGTGGAAGTATCTCAGTTCCATTTCAATACCCCTACTCCAGATGCTTTACCAATGCCCAAAATGTTAATGAAAGGTGAATTAGATGATAAATTAACTCAAGAGATCACTTAGGAGATAATTGTTGAACAAATTGGGAACATAGGAGAACCTTCAACTGAGCCTAGCCTCAAGATTATTGCTGATGATCAGAAAAAGTCTGAGCCACCACATGTCACAACTAATAAATTTCCTGTTGCTTCTAAAAATAAAGAACTCCCAGCCAAAGACCAGCTATGGACTCTTAAATTTGATGGTTCTAAGTCTAAAGTAGGAAGTGGAGTAGGAATTGAACTAACCAATCCAAAAGGAAAAACTTACTTTGCTTCTTATAGATTGCACTTTGGATGTACTAATAATGTAGCAGAATATGAAGCACTCGCAAGAGGGCTCATGTTTGCTCATAAGAAGAAGGTAACTGCTCTTGCAGTGATGGGAGATTCTGAGGTAATTGTGAAACAAGTACGAAGCTAATACACATGCCATAACAAGAAATTGGTTGCTTACAGATATAGGGTTTGAAATTTAATAGAAGATTTTGATGCCTTTGGGATTACTCTCATTCCAAGGGAAGAAAATCAAATAGCAGATGCTCTTGCTGTTGCAGCAAGTACACTAGAGCCTATGCAAGATTCAAATCTGAAGAGGTTTTCTATGGAGTTGATTTCAGTCCCTGCAATTCCTGACAATGTTAGACACTTTTAGGTGTTTAATGATGATCAACATATTCTGGCCTTTTTGGAGAGTTCTGATGTATTTCAAGGACAAATAATTGATGACTCCGATAGAGATCAGGGAGATTGGGATCCTGAAAGTGACAATCCGGAAGGAATAATGGATTTAAAGAGCAATAACATTCCAAAAGGGATGATAGCATTGGAAAGGATATTTGATTCAAATCCATGAGCTTATCAGAGAATGCCTACAAAGAGTGAGGGAGGCAAGTATGAATCTATTAATTTGGCTCACTCAGGGGCAGAAAGGAATGTTCTTATAGGGAAGACTTGTTCTCAGGAGATTAAGGATGAGATAATCAGAGTCTTGAAATAGAATATTGAAGCAATTTCTTGGAGCTATGATGACTTGAAGACTTTTGATACATCTTTCATCACACATACAATTCCTCTTAAGCCAGAAGCCAAGCTGTTTCGCCAAAAGCAACGCTCGTTCAATGCATTAATTGAACCCCTAATTCAGAAAGAGGTGTAGAAACTATTGGCTACAAGAATAATCTTTCTAGTAAGACACTCTACATGGGTGGCTAATCTAGTTCCTGTAAGGAAGAAGAATGGTGAGATTAGATTGTGTGTGGATTTTAGAAATTTAAACAAGGCCTTTGAGAAGGACAACTATTTCTTACCTTCGCTTGATGAAGTATTGCAAAAGGTCAATGGATCACAGATGATGTCTTTCTTGGATGGGTATTCAGGATACAATCAGGTCCTGGTAAGTCATGAAGATAGGATGAAGATGGCTTTCACTACAAAATGGGGCACGTTTGCCTACAAAAGGATGCCATTTGGTCTAATCAATGTTGGTGCTACTTTTCAAAGGGCAATGGATGTAGCGTTTAAAGACCTAATAGGAAAGTGTATAATCATTTATGTTGATGATCTAACCATCTTCTCTAAGAATAGAGAAGATCATGTTGTTGATTTGGAGAAAGTACTAAAGAAATGTATCGGTTATGGTGTCTCTCTTAACCCAAAGAAATGTGTATTTGGAGTTTCCGAAGGGAAGCTTTTAGGTCACATTATATCAGAGGAGGGAATTTCCATAGATCCTGATCGAGTAGAGGCCATTTTGAAATTAACAAGGCCAGGAAGTAAAAAGGAAATGAGATCTTTCTTTGGAAGGATTAATTTTGTCAGGAAGTTTATAACAGGGTTTGCAGAGATTGTAAAACCACTCAATGAAATGATGAAGAAGGATGCAAAAATTGAATGGAGTGAAGAGGCCAAGTCTGATTTCATGTAGATTAAACAAGCTATATCTGAGGCACCTATTTTAACAAGCCCAGATTACCTAAAACCCTTCTAACTTTATTCTTTTGCTTCTGAACATTCATGTGCAACAATTTTGACACAGAGAAGAGAAGAGAATGAGAAGAGGCCAATTGATTTTATGAGCTCTCCCTTTAAAAATGTAGAAGTAAGATATTCATCCTTGGAAAAACAGGCCTTTGCATTGGTCAGAACAGTAAAGAAGTTTAGGCACTACATAATCAGAAGCCAGGTTATGGGTATAGTCCCAGATCCAGCTGTAAAGTCCCTCCTAATGCAAAGTGAACTAGGGGAAAGAAGAGGGAAATGGATGGAAATATTACAAGCGTTTGACCTGGAGATTCATCCAATGAAGCTTGTAAGAGGTCAAGGTTTGTCAAAGGCAATGGCTGAAGTGGACAAAAGTATAACCTGCCAATAGTACATTGTTCAATCATTCACAAAAGATCCCTGGTATACAGATTTAGTATTCTTTCTCCTCAATAACAAGTGTCCAGAAGGGATGAATTCTACTCAAAGGAGAGCATTGAGGATGAAGAGCATCCATTATATGCTGAAAGGGGGATCAATTTACAGGAATAATTTCCAAGGAATCTATCTACGTTGCCTAGACCAGCAAGAAGCTAAACATGCTATAAATGAGTTTCATGGCAGGCATGGAACGGGACATGGATCAGCTAATGCCTTAGCACATCAGATTTTAAGGTCAGGCTATTAATGTCCATATATGTTTAGAGATGCACATCAACACTATAGGACTTGTCATACATGTCAAACTTTTGCAGCTAGAGAAAGAAATCCTACAATGCCCCTACAACCAGTATATGAGGTAAGGCCATTTGCTCAATGGGCACTTGATTTTGTAGGTGTTATTAATCCAAATTCTTTTGCAGGACATAAATTCATCTTGACTGCAACTGATTACTGCACACGTTGGACGGAGGCACAACCTTGCAAGAATAGTACCATGGAGGTGGTCATCAAGTTTTTAACTGAAAGCATCACAACCAGGTTTGGTGTTCCATTTTCTCTGGTATGTGATAACTGCCCTGCTTTTTCTTCTGCTGAGTTTATTTCATGGGCATATGAGCATAAGATTGTGTTAAAATATTCTTCCAATTATTATCCTCAAGGGAATGGAGTGGCTGAGTCCACAAATAAGAATTTATTGGAAGTAATAAGAAATTTGTTAGAAAATAACCCTAGGGACTGGAATACCCAGTTGAGATTTGCCTTATGGGCATATCGAACCAGAATCAAAGCAGCCCTAGGAAATTCACCCTTTAAGTTGGTTTATGGCCAAGATCCAATCTTTCCCATTCATTTACAGATACTTGTTTTGAAGTTCATGCATGAATTTTATTCCAAGGATGATAGGATTGAGGTTAGACTGCTTAATCTGTTAAATATGGAAGAACAAAGAGATGTTGCTTTGTAGCAATTCTCTAAACATCAGGCTGTTGTTAAACGTTGGTTTGACAAAAGAGCCAAAATAAAAGCTTTTAGAATATCAGATATGGTGTTATTATGGGATAAGGCTAAAGAAAAGAAGGGAGATCACCAAAAGCTCGATAGACTTTGGTTAGGTCCATATCAAATAGCTGAAATCTTAGGTGAGAATGCCTTTCGTTTGAGTACCTTAATAGGAGAGTTTGTTCCATTACCTGTTAATGTTCAGTTTCTCAAGCACTATTTTGGTGCATAGAAGGTTTGATATTTTGAGAGGAAAATGTATTATACTGTATCATATGTAATTAAGTTTTTGGTTTTAGTTTTATTTTTGTTTTTGCTTTTAGTTAAGTTAGGTTTTTTGTTTTTGTTTGTTTTCTTTCTTTTGTTCTGAGTTTTTGAGTTTTTGTTTCGTTGGGGATCTTTATTTTGTTCATCTCAAGACTTGGGGTTGTTATTCAAAGTATACTATTGGTACTAGGAGAGAAATTGGTTTAGGTATTTTCATTATCATCATTGAAAATGATGTTGTTCTAGAACTTATGTCTTATGAACATTCTAGTTAGGATTTGAGAAGTTATTTAAAGGTAAGAAGATACATTGTGAATATCCTATGCATTGTTATCAAAAGAAATTTGTCACCAAATTAGATAAAACATCTGCATGAGTAAATGCCTATATGTTTTAGAATGATTCTATCTTTAATTCAAGTGAAAAATCTGATTCCAAGACTATCATGAAATCCATTGTAGTACTCAACCCACATTTTAGATTCATTGAATCTGAGTATTGAGAGATGCATAAAAGAATTTCCATAAAAGAAAAAGAGAAAGAAAGAAAAAAAAGCAAGCTCAATATCAAGTGGGTAATCAAGTATCTCTATCGTGGCTATGGACGCCTGGCTAGCAGTAGAGCAATGCTTTGTGAGAACTAGAGGCATCTCCGTCGGGGCTATGGATGCATGTCTGGCAGCAGAGCAATACCCAGGATTTTACTGCACGATAGTTAAAGGACTCAACTCAGGTAGCTTGAATTTTAGGTAGGGTGGTTCAAAGAATAGAGAAAGCATCTATGAAGAATGATGCACAATATAAGCACACACTCATATTCAAATATAACTCATGGGCACATACATCTAAGATTCTAGCTCAAACTTATCCTACAAATATCTGATTTTATTCAAGTTAAAGTGTTTATAAGTCAGTTGTTTTTGGGTGACTGAAATTTTCTTTGGGTATCTTGAAAATGGGTAAACCATTTTCTCAGCCGAGTCACCATTTGTTATGCCTTGCATAACCACCCCATATTCCCCCCTTGTTGTTCTTTATCTTTTATTTTGTTTTTGATTTAGTCTGTCGGAATCAGAATCGGAACTGAATCGAGTTCTAAAAGTTCTTTTGAGGCTTGTTTTGGTTCCATCCTGATAGTGTTTTTCTTTTACCTTTGTTTTTGTCTTTAGCGGAACTAGAGCCAGAGTGGGTATTATGATGGTTGTTATCAAAAATTGCAAATTCACAATCTATTCAGACCCCACCTCCACTATTTTTATTTATGCTTAGTCTCGGTCTTCGTGTTTTATTTTATTAGGTCGGTCTTTTACTTTAATTTTTGTATTTGCTTTTCTTTTGTTTTTAGTTGGCGGACCCGGACCCGGAATGGGAATTAAGTTTGGAAATTTTGTAAATTTCAGAATCACTTTTCCATTTTTGTTTCCGCCCCCACCACTTTTTTTTTTTTCGTTGACTTTTGACTGAAGTGGCACTATAGAGAAGTGTTTGTTCTCTCACAGTTCCGACTCCACCTTTACTGCGCTTTAATGCATTAATGGTAGTTGCTTGAGTAGGTAGAAATCAACATTTTTACCTTCATTAAGGGTTAAGCGAATCATTATTACTATTATTAAGAAATCAAAGAGTACGAAACAACAGCAGTAGAGTTCGTTTTGAGAAAATTGATCGAGATAGAGAAGGGATATTGTGTGCGAATCAATTCAGAAAGTTAGCTTGGGTTTCTTTGCATTTGAGGTAGGTTTCTTATCTTTGTTGTTCTTTGTTTAGTTATTGTCGTGTTTGTTGTGTTTTGCTTTATATCTGCTCGTATTTTCAATCATTTTGTTTTAAGGAAAATCTATGATTATTGATATGAATGAATGAGCAGGTTCTTGTTTTGTATTGTTTGTTTTACTTTAGTCTTTGATTTCTTGTACTGTTGTGGTTTCTTTCTATTTTTGGGCATAGTCGCTTTCACGTCTTAATCGTGATTGCGTCGTGCTGGTTTTGGTTTGCAGTAGATTAGATTAGATTAAGGGTTTTAATGGTGTTTTTTAAAGGTAGATTAATGATTTACAGTGAGTTAGGGTAGATTAGATTTATTGTTTAATTAGGGTTTCGTCATATGTTTTTATCTGGTAAAATGGCAAGGTTTAAACCCGTGCCCTAGTTTTATCGGGTTTGTTAGATTAGGGTTTTGTGTCTTTTAGTGATCATAATTAAATAATTTAAAAATAATGGTCCTAGATACAGTTGTTCCCCACAGTCATATGGGTGTAGTATTTTAAAAGCTCTTTTTCATTTTTAAAGTGAGCTTAGTTTTAATCATGAAGTTATGTTAATTAACGAAAAACATTTGATGACATCATGATTGACTTAGGGGGAGTCAAAATCAGAATTGATTATGAACTTGAAAAATCTATTTTATAAAAGTTATCGATTCCGTTTCCATCCTGTTTCCGGCTCCGCGTACAATAGAAGTCTTCTTTGAAAAATGACGATAACTTGGACGGAAGCGGAGGTGGAGTGGAAATTGGATATGAAAATATGAAAATTTGAAGAAAGTCAAATCCTTTTTTCATTATGATCCCGGTTCCAATTCCCATCCCAAGTCCGACTCCGAGTCCGACAGTGTTGTAAGAGAGACTGTTTTAGGTTGAGTTTTTACTTGGTTCCGCCTCCGATAGGTATGATGTTTAAAGCATGTTTTATGATGATATATAAAGATCTAATTAGAGGTTTGCTTGCAGGAGAATTGAAAGATGTCAGGAACATCAGGAGAGGCTGCTCGAAGGAACCAACCAGCTGGAACATCAAAGACAACACCAAAAATAAAGAAGGTAAAGCCAGAACAGCTGCCTTATAAATTGAGGTATGATCATAGGAACCTGGTGGTGAAAGTGAGCAAGGTGGAATCAGACTGGTCAGATATCATGGATACCAATCTGGGCCAGTACAGCTTTGCAAAATTACATGAAGAAACCTTTGCCAAACGAGAAAATCTAACTGGGAGGACACGAAGGATTGTTGATTCTGGCTTGGCACATATTACAGTGTTCCCTTTATCAGTTCAATGTCTAGATTTGATATTAACAGTAGCCAGTACTTATAATCCTGCTACAAGACTATGCATGGATTCACAGAATAATGTGATTATAGATCTTACTCCTTAAATGTTCCAAGTTATATTTAATGTTCCCGATCCCAAGAACTTGGTGCAGCTAGCTGAAGCAGAGGCATTGGAGAAATATAGCAAGTATAAAGATTCCAATAAGTCTCACTTAAACAAAAAATGGTTAAAAACAAAGAAGAAATCCTTGAGCAAGCTTGCAGACTAGCCAAAGAGGGCAGATTTCAAGAAGGAGATATCAGACTTAATATTAATGTTGTCCAGAGTATTTGGGAAGAGGGATACCTTCCACTTCAAGGAATGGATGTTTCATTTCATTCAAATAATCTTACAGGGTGACTATCAGTTTGATTGGTCAATGATTATTTATGATGCCATACATGATCAGCTCACAAGGATCAAACAGACCAAATCTTTCTTCATGACTTCTTATGTGGTTTATGTTATAGCAAGATTGGGAATTTTCCCAGGTCTAAACAGAGTAGGTATAATGGGATCCTTGGATGGGCAGAAGAATGTATGGGAACATTATGATCAGTTATCTCTTCAAGTTGTTGAGACTCATTTCAAAAGAGTCAATGATGCATTTTTATATGTGATTATCAACCAATTAAGTGGAGATGCAGGATACTGGTTAAGTCAAGAAGCTATGGCTTTTATTGCTAAGTGGGGATGTTGGTACATCTAGTACCCCAAATTTACATACTTCAAGTTGGCTGGTTTTGAAGGTCATCCCCATTTGCTTCCAAGGTGCTGCAATAACAGGATAGTGCTTATGGAGTTTGTATATCAAGCCATTGGAGTTAATGCTCGGTTCGGGATCAAGCACAAGACTGGATGTCATAAATTTCCCATGAAATTGGGTGAATATGGCTGTCAACACTTGAAGGGAGCAAAGGTGGTCTGTAATGAGTTGATACAATTGAAATTGGGATTGTATACAGCTCGTAAGTATTTTGATCCAAAGAAGAAGATGTATGCTTTATTGCCTTCAGTATTCACTAGGCATTTCAACTTGTTAGAAGATTTTTGGAGTGATCGGCAGGATGAGTATGATTTGAGGAAGAAGAACTATGAAAGATTGTCGGTTGCACTCATGGCAGAGTTAGGTGTTAAAGAAAATATTCCTGACACGTTGGTGGATGATGGAATTGTATTGGATCCTTCATATGAAGCTTTGAACATTGGCACCAAGAGCTTAGATCCAATTGACTGGGATGTTGAAGAAACAATTGACATTAAGAAAATTGGAAGGACAATCTTGGACAGGAGTGTGCAATGGTTGATGTTGAAAACTCAAGCTCTTCAGGGACCAGTCCTTAAGAAGGGAAAGGGCTACAAAAGAATCTAAAGGAAGACACCTCCCAAGGAGCCATTAGAATTCCTTCCTCCGGATGTTGAAGAAATAGAACTTGAGGTGGTAGATGATGAAGAAGAAGGAGCATAGGAAGGAGATGTTCCAATAGGATATGTTGTTTCTACGCCCACATTGGGTGAATCATCTACACAAGTCCCACTTACAAGGAAGAAGAGTAAAGAAGTTCAGGAAGGAGCACTTCATAGCATGGTTGAAGCTGCCAAGGGGAAAGAGGTAGAGGGTGAAATTTTGGAAGTAGAGACAGATTCTAATGAGACTCTATCGGAGAAAGATTTGCAAGAAAACATGCCTCTAGATGAGGATATTGAGCATATCTTAACACAAGAAGATCAGTGGAAGTTGTTTGAAGATGCTACAAGAGATTCTAATGCAAGGGTTGCAGTGGAGAAACAAAAGGAAATAGAAGCTAAAGCACCAACTGATGAGGTAGAAAAACAAAGAAGGCAACAAGAGAATGAACTTAAGGTCAAGGAAGAGAATGACAAATTGGAATTAATACAAAAAAGCCATGACCTTGAGGAAGAGAAAGCAAGGAACCGAAGAGAAAGAGAAGTCTTAGTTGCCAAACTAAAACTTGCAGAAGAAGCTCGACAGAAAGAAGAAGAAGTTGAAGCTCTGAGAAAGAAAAGAGATGCTGAAGAGCTAATAAAGAAACATCAAGCTAAAGAAGAAAAGGAAAAGACAGAGAAGCTCAAGGCCTTAGAAGCAGAGAGGTTAGAGAAAGAGAAACAAGAGGCTCTGGAAAAAGAAAGACTAGAAAGGGAAGAAGAGGAAGAAAGGAAGAGAAAAGAACAAAAGGATAGAGAAGAGGCTGAGAAGTTGGTATAGATGCATGTGCTGTAGGAACAACAAGAGAAAGCAGCAGAGGTTGATTCTCAACCTCGGGTAAAATATTCAGCCACCTTCTACAATTGTTGCTTCCTCTTCTATGATGACTACTACTCCAATGGATCCTACTTGGTTGAAGTTAGACCTGCAGAAGAGAGCAAGAACACCTCCACAACCTCTCAATTGGGAGGACATGATGAAGGGGATTGAGCAAGAAAGGCCTAAGAAGAAGGCTAAAATTCTACATTCTACCAGACTCACAGATAAAGGGGAGATAGTTGTTGAATGTGCCATGCCTATAACAGAAAAGGAGGTAGGGGATATGCAGCTAACCGACTATCAGCTGAGTACGGTCAATTTGGGAAGACCCACTAGAAATCAACAAATGAATTTAATTGATGTAGTGGCTTCAACTACTAAATCAAGAATGATAAAGGACAAGAAAAAGAAGGATGAGCTTAAAGCTCAATTGGATCAGTTGCATTCATTCTTGAAGAGTGTCTCCTCGCCAAGGTCACAACAAGTAGCAGCCATTGAGACTCTTGTTTTGCTAAGCAAAAAGGAGGTAGATGATTTGGTGCAGGTTAGAGGTAAGGCAGAGATGGTAGATAAATGGATAGAAAAATTGAACCGAGAGGTAGGTGAGGTTTTAGCAAAAGGATTTGAAGCCTACAAGGAGGCAGAAGGAGTAATAAAAGAGATGCATCAATAGATTGAGGCATCAAAAAAATAAGAAGAAGAGTATAAGGAGTATAGTCAAAAGTTAGAAAAGGTAAATGCATTGCCTCTAACTACTCTTCTAGAACAATCCATACTTGAGGAAGATAACAAAGACTTTGTAGAGAAGACTTCTAGCATACTCAAGTTTAGGACTGACTTTTTGAGCAAACACAAGGATGAGATTGAGGAAGCAGTTAATAATTTGATTGAGTAGTTAGAAGAGTTGGAAGCAGTCATTGCCATAATTGTAGATGTGAATGTAATGACAAAAGATGGCATGCCTTTGAATCGGGTTAAAGAGAAATGGAATGAAAGATTCGAAGGACTCCTACAAGAAAAGGATGATAAAGAAGATTTGGTAATAGATCGGCTTGTAGAAGTCAAAGAAGAGATAAAAGCTGCGGGGAGAGAATTGATGAAAATGAAGAGTATGAAAGAATTTGCTGCAGCAGAGTTGGATCGGATCAAATTTGAGGATAGTTGGATTGATGGGCCAGAAATGGATACATTACAACAAGTCTTCACCAGTTATGATGAGTTCATTACGGATCCAGCTTCACATGCATGAAATCCTTGCATGCATGGTGTTCTTCTTCTTTGCATGTTGCATGCAATATTGACATCCTTTTTGGGTGCATGACTTCTTCTTCTTCTCTTCTATCTTCTATTTGTAGATTAACTGAAAGTTTTAAATGTAAAAACTCAAGATCAAATTGATCTGAGTTTCCAAGAGAGTTTAGTTCCTGAAAAGGTGGATAGCTTAAAATAGAAGTAGAGTTCGAACTCTTTTGTATATCTATAAATACCCAATGGGTACCATATTGTAAAGGTCAGCTAATTGAGAATAGAAATTGGCTTACCTAATGCTAGGAGTTATATTTTTGTAGTGATCATTTTGTTGGAGATACATTGTTACTTGATCTTTTTACAGTTAATAGAATTACAGGTTTTTACACAATATGGAGTTTGAATTGAGTTGTTTTATTTGATAAGGCTGATAAGTTATAATCCATCTGAATGCCAGTGATTGTGTTGTAGCATGATAGTTTCTTATGTGGTGAAAGTCATTAGAAGAAACCATATTTAAAGATTATCTTGTTAGATTGTCATTGAATTAAGTTTATTGAAGTTTGTTGATCTATAATCTTGATGATGAATGAATGTGTGTTGTTTTGAAATCCTTGAAGTATTCGTGATATTGTAAGTGTGGAATTAATTAAGCACCTAAAATGTATGCAACGGTATAGATCATTCTATAGATTGTGTCATCTTATGGTTTTCTTGATCTGATTGGAAAAACATTCATTATTGAAGATATATGTCCGGATATTAGATAAAGTTGATTCAAATTTACTGGTTACCACTTTGTTCCATCTTTTTCTTTTGTTTGAAACCCCTTTGGTTACAAGAATCATCCTGATAAAAGAGTCATTGCTTGAATCTTTTATTACTAGCACAGGCCCCTTGAACATTACAATTTCATGAACCGATTGAGTGACACCAGACAGTTGAGAACCAACTACCAGGACCTTGGGAGTTAGGCCACTATATGTTGTCTTTCTTTTTCAAGAGAAATAGAGTAGAAATATTTTGTTTTAATGTTGTTTGTGTCATTTTAACCATCAACAGGTATGACATCCTCTACTAAGAAATATGATTCCTTGTCCCAAACCAAAGGATCCCCTTCTACCCCCGAGCAAGAGGACATATTGTTGAGACTCCTCCAAGGCCACTTGATCTCCCTTCCTCCTCACACTCGAAAGAATGTTTCAACAAACATTCCTTTTGTGCCTTCCACTGCGTTCATGGTCATCACACTAACACATGTAAGACCTTGAGCAACATAATCTGACATCTTAAGGAGCTTGGTTATCTCCCTTATGTGGGGATACCTCACTCCTCTAATTGATACAAATTCAGCCTCCCTTTCATCCTTTCAAGCCCTTTCGGCTCACTCTTGTCCTGCACTAAGTGGGGGCAATAGGTTAGTTAGCCTTTCTCTCCTCATATGTCACTTATCGTTCTCTCTTTCGACTAGTCATTAACTTTTCATGAATATATATGAGCAAGCTTGGAACATGAACGACATGTCTTAAGATTGACTCGCATGTGACATACTTCCCTCTTCTTTATGACGCAACTTATCAGAAACCATATGACTCGGCATAGGGCTTTTCGAACAAGCTCTCATCTCCTCTTCTTCTACTACTTTAAAGCAATTGTTCAAAGTATGGTGATTCATAATTCCTTTAAAGTGGGGGCATACATCACCACTCACATTTCATTGTGTGATCTTCTTTTTCTTGCGATTCCTTCTCTTGAAAACATTACACATAATGTTGTTTGGGATTGAGACATCTGCATTTTTCCTCTTTTGCATACAAGATGAGCCCTTGCCTCTCTTGCATACAAGATGAGTACACTTGCATTTTTCTTCTCTTGGTGACATTTACGTATAATTTTTCCTAGGTTGAGACATCGCATGAACAAAGAAAAATCCCTTTGAACACCATCATTTCAAAAAAATCACTTTCTTTTGTGGCACCTTATCAAAGTTATCATGAGGTATAACTTTTGTATGGTTTAATTGGGAAGCCCAACAAGCAGCACAACTTTCCCCACAACCACCTTTGTGAGTACATACCAACCGTGTGTATGTTTCTCACCTTCTTTGGGACTTCTCACCCATAGACGACCTGATGTTTTGTGGCCCCAGAGTGAGCACATATCTTCTTATTCTTTTCACACTACTCCTTTTCATTGCATGATCATGCATCTCATTTTTTTGTAATGCATTCACCCTTGAATGTCTTTTGCATTGATGTCGAGTTGACTTAGAATCTTGAATCCTTGGGGGCTTGACCACCTCCTTCTTCTTTCTCGTTCTTCTTCTTCGTCATTCTTTGTCATCTCCATTGGGCTACTTTAGTGTGAGTTTGAAGCAAGTTCACCCTCTCACTAAAGTGGGGGCTAAATGTGTTGCCAAAAAGTGAGGACTTTGTCACTTTTTGCTCATTTGGACCTCTGCCTATGGATTTTGGACCATTTTCAATCCATTTTTACATCTTTCCAAGCCTTTTGACAAAGTGTTGTAAGGTGTTGCAAAACATTTTCACACTCTCCTAGGCTTTTCATCACTTAATCAATACATTACTATGCCAAAATGACCCCTTAATCCTCATACAAATCCTATCTTGGTGAGTTTTCAGAAGACAATCCCGATAAACACAAATAATAACATTTTAATTACCGAAAAATACTTAAAAATGCCCAGGTGGTCTAGGTCGCCACCTTGGGCGACCTAGTCCCATGTGGCTTAAACTAACATTTTCAGTTAATTTCTATCAGGATTTAGGTCTTTAAAACCCTAAGGTCAGTCAATATGATGTTATTTCGGACAAGTTATGGCATAACTTGTATAAATAACCTCCAAAACCCTAATTTCTTATTAGGTACCCTCATTTTCCAGCTCTCCCCTCAATCTCTCTTCTCTCCTTCTCCTTAAGCTAGCTAGGGTTTCAGATCCTAAGTCAACAAGACACCATTGTTGAATCATTAAAGGGTTGAACCTCCGTTGTTGCAACACAAGATCTCTCATCATGGCAAGGTAACTTACTCCATTACTCCATTGTTTCATATTCATGCTTTACATTTTCTATTCATTTTGGTTTAGTTACCTAAAAGGGGTTTGACCAAGGCAAACCCCTAATCCCTAACAATCAACATTTTCTTCTTCCTCTTTGTGTGTGTTTGCAGATTCAGGTACTTTGAAGATCATTGAAGGATTTGAAGACTTGTTGAAGACTTCTTCTTGCTTGCAAGGTCAAATCATCCACCAAAATTCAATCTCAGGTCTAGATATCAGAGTTTTAGAATCGGGAAATTGTGAAGAACCAGGGTGCAAACCTAGGGCTTCTTTTTCCTCTTCGAAAACTCCAAAAATCTTGAAAAGGA
Organism: Sequoiadendron giganteum; assembly: GCA_007115665.2. Lineage (NCBI taxonomy): Eukaryota > Viridiplantae > Streptophyta > Pinopsida > Cupressales > Cupressaceae > Sequoiadendron > Sequoiadendron giganteum. The sequence goes on from CM021106.1 coordinate 490,331,841, forward strand.
CTAAGTCGCCAAGAATGGTGACCTAGTCCCTCTAGATAGGTCTTTTAGTGATTTTGACATTTTTGGACACCCATTTGGCAGAAACAAGCTCCAGACCAGTTTTTAGGAATCTAGGACTAGGTCGCCCAGATTGGCACAAGTGTCCCTTTTGACATCAACATCAAATCCAGCAGCATTCCAGACCTCCAAATCATTCCTCTTCCATTTTCAGGTGCCCAAGTTCTTATCTTTCCCTTTTCCTTTCTATTTTCAAGCATTTAGGTTATTTTCTTTACATTGTATATAGTTTAGATTTACATTTGTTTCATGTTTCATAGTTAATTAGATTTATTCTTTTACAACATTTAGGGCATAATCACACACACTCATATTAAGTCCCTAAACCCCCTCCTTTGAATGAACACCCAAAAACACCAAAACCACTAGGTGAAAGAGAGTCATTCATCCAAAACGATAGCTTCTAGGGTGAAAATCCCTAGAAGCTCATTGGGGAATCCTCTTTCCCTTCTTGTGTTCATGTTTTTGGTGGTTCAGTGTCAAAACCTACAAATGAATATTAAGAAGAAGAGGCGGTTCTCATTGGTTGGAAGCTGATTATTGATGGTTCCATTTTTTCTAAAGTATGGAGTAAACTAGATGATTATGAACACCCTTGATGGTGTAGTTCTCATTGCTTAGTGGCTTTTTGGTTCTTGTTGTTTAGGCTTGGCCCTATTGGACTTTGTTTTGTTGTTTCATCTTGTTATTTGGGTTTGGTTGTGTACCTTCTACCAACAATCCCTTTTTGTAAATAATGTATTATTCTCTTTTTAGTATATTGTAGAGTATGAAAAATGAACCACCACAGAGGATAATCAAATCCTTCGGGGATTCAAGTTTCAACCCTCCACTCAAGTCAACCTTCAGGTAACTCTTTATACTATTAATTGAATATGTTTTGATAGAACACAAAAATTATTTGGACTCTTTAGACTTCAAGAACCAAAAGTAGAGATCATAGAGCTTTCCTAGACAACTTGATAATCTCTTTGTCTAGGACTAACGTGTGGCTATTAGACGATAATGCATTGCACTAGTGTCCCATATGGATAGAAAACAAAAATTGCCACATGAAAACAAATAACATTTTGTATAGTGTTTTGGACATGAAAGCTATGAAATGCAATTGCACAATAAATATAGAATAGTTGGAATGGAAGTACTAAATAAATTTAAATGAGAATGGCAAGGGAGAGTTCATAATATCATCAAAGACATCCAGTGGGACCAAAGACTCTTGAAACAACCCCTTCACCTATACCTACACACATAAGACCAAAGAGAGGGGTTGGGTGGTTGTATAGGACTTTACCTCAGCCAAACCCCCGTTTTGGTGTTCTCACCTCCATGGAAAGCCTTAGACAAGATGATAGAAATGGACATTAAACAACGAAAAGAATGATATGCTAACAAAAAAGACAATATGCTCCATGGAAAAACTTAAAGAGTTACCACCCTCAAACATAGAAGTGAAGTAGCTTGTTGATGTAATGAAGAAGTGACAAGGGTCCTCAAGATGAAAGCGACCTCTTCAAATGATAGCAATGGAGCTTTGCAAGATGTCAATATGATCGTAGCAATGGTGGAACCATGAAGTTTCAAAAAGATGTATATGAGAAGGAGAGTCGAAGAATGTTGTAGAATATTCAAGAGTTGTGTATCCAATTCCAAAAATCCCAAATCTTAACAAATCGAGAAGGTTTTTTTGGTTCAAAATGGCATGCTTGAATGGTTCCCAACGAAAGTGCAGGTTGGTAGAGGTGTTACACTACTGAAATGCGGCAAGTGTAATGTCCCAACAGTTAACACCGTCACAGATTTTTGTGAGATGCTAGTATGACACGTGGACATTTGTGTGGCATGCACTTGTCCATGTGAAAATCAAACTTAATCATCAAGGAACTAGACATGCCAAGTGCTGAAAGATGGTTTGATCTAAAATTGAGATTAAAGAGCATAATTTTCTTAATTGTAACTAAAGGGGAAGGTGTATGTAATCTGAAATTGCATAGGATGCAATTTATGACATTGCATATATAAAATATAATATTGTTCATAAAAGAAGTGTATGTAGATGTTGATGAGGAGGTATTTCATAATGCATATAGAAACTATCACTTGGATAATATTTTGATGTAAAAAGAAGCCATAATTTTGAATACCTTCTAAAGTGAATTAAAATATGAATGGCATTTCAAATTCATTTAAGTATTATTGATTAGGTGATTTTTGATAGAGCATGTAGAAGTCATTAACTAGTAATTATTGTATAATATATTAAGAGGCTATGACTCGGGTGATATTGTATATTGATTTTAGAAGCTATGGTTTGAGTATAATTTAATTCTTGTAGAAATTATTACTAAGATAACCTATAATAAATAACTTATTTTAAATATTAACTTTGTAGAAATAAAATAAAACTTATAAATATTAGGTAATTATTTTTTATCAAAATCAAAATGTAACTATTAATTATTGCAAATTTAAAATCCAACGTGAACAAATATTATAAATTTAATTAAAAAATTACGATTCACTTATTAATCTTTATATTTGTAAATTAATTGTATGTTATGATTTGTCTTACTTAAAACATATAATTATTTTCTATAAAATAAACTTACAAATTATTTAATCAAATTATAAACTATTTATTAAGGCTTCTATTAATTTTTATTCCAATCTTCAGGAATAATAAACTTTGTTCAATTAACCTGTTTTTGTTTTGTTGCCTGCACCAGCTGACGGCAGAGCTTACGATACTCGCCAAACAGAAAGGACGAAGTGATAGTGAAAGTGTTTCACATGGTCTGTACCTTTGAAAGTTAAATCTGATATGCATCATTGATGACGGTCTTAGGAGCCATTCTCTTTATTAACATTAATTTCTGCAGTTTCTGCTATCATACCCATAAATACTTGCAGAGAAGAAAACCAGTTACATTAGCTACATTAATTTGTGGCCAAGTTCATTTACTACATATTAAGAGGTGGCAGCAAGGCCTTCAGAATTTGTACGGTTGCAGGGTGGCCAAATTTAATGTTGGATCCTGTCACTCAAGCAAATTTTGAATTTTGACAGTGAGTTTAAAATCTTGTTCTCTTAAAATTTTGAATATTTTTATGATAAAAACATTTAAATACAACCACATAACCATTAGACTTTGATTGAAATAATTAATATTAATTTTAATTTAGTAATAAAATTAACAATCTTAAATTGTTTATGAAAAGAGACAATATAACGATTAAGTCTTACTTCATGTCCTACTTATCAATTGATGATCTAAATGGGCTCTATAATGAATAGTTGATTAGACACAACACTTCTTGAAGATTTGAAAATGGGATAGTAAGCTAAGTGGGCTTGGGGTGAAACTTCATGGTTAAGCATGCTTGAGTCACAGTAGTACTAGGATGGACATCCTCTTGAGAAGCCCCAATACTTCACCTCTATGAGCATCACTTATATGCAATGAGTGTTAAGTGGACCATTCATTCTCATGAGAGATGGGTTCATGTGAACTACTACTCATGAAATATGGGTAAATGAGTTTGACTTAAAGATTACATAATTAAGGTTCTAGAAAATTCATCGTCAGCAATTCACTGCTATGGAAAATTCACCGCCAAGTAAAATTCACCGTCAGCAATTCACCATAGCGATGAATTTTTCGTAATTTTCCTTAGTGAATTGTTGGCAATGAAGGGATGCCCATAATTAAATCTTAATAGAAATATCATAACGTTTAGGTTAATTTAAACTTGGGGAATAATAAAGAATGGTCCTAAGATATATTTGAAGTCTAATGGTGTCTTTTAGGACGTGGGAGCATCTTTATGTTATTTGGTTTAGTTTGGCTATTTTTTAAGTAAAGTCGTTGTAAACAAATTTAGGATAGTTTGATCTTTTGATGCTAGTGGCTAGGAAAATATTAGGAAAGATGGATTGTTTGTTTCTAAATCTATTTAATTTTAAAATTTTGACTTAAGGGTTTTGTCTCACTGTTAATTTCCCATCAATGCATAATGTTTTTACAATCTTATATATTCGATTTGGTCTTTCAAGCTATCTTGTGCCAAAATGCAAGCTTTGTAATAGTCTATGGACATCCATCTAAACATAGATAAGGCATTTTTGCTAGATATTAAAGTTACAACTACCTTGGAAATGTGGAAGCATAGAAAATGCATGAGAACTATTTCATAGAATGTCTTAAAGGGATATGATCTCATGGAATGCTATAAATGCAAGATATGCACAAAATGGATTTGTTGAAAAATATTTTTTTTAAATCAAGTAAATGTGTAATGGGTAGGTGCAAAGCCAAATTGAACAACCTTTGCTAAAGTCCTAACTAAGCAAGCCATACAATTAGGGGTTAGTGGACTTGATTGACGCGACTTGCATGAGGATGACCTTAATTGCAATGTACAATGACTGATCTAAATGAGTGGAAATGGCCATTGACATATGATAGGTTGTTGTGATTAGCATGAAAATTTCTCTAATCATAGTTGTTAAGATAATTCACCTTCTTGTATCATCTAAATATTGTTTTTCTTCTTACAATCAACTATTTTAACTCTTATTTGGATAATATAAGTTTATAATGTTTAAATGATAATATTTTTGTTGAATATAAAAGAGATCTAGAAAACAAATATATAACCATATACATTTTAATTATTGTATATAATATGTTACTTGCTTTGGAGATTTTATTTTTTTCAATCCATCATATATTTTTTCTTTGTCCCAAAATTATAGAGTTTCATAATAGTCATAATACATTTCAATATATTGTTAATTGATTTCAAATTCTATGCATATATTTACTTATCAAAAAAATTATTTATTAAAATTTCCTAATATACTAAAATTAATTAAATAAAAACTAAAGAACTTAAATGTTTATATAGATTTATCTTATTATTGTACATTTATAAGTTTTTGGTGTTCCTTTTATTAGTATCCACCTTTAGGTAGATACTATTATTATTTTTATTAAAGATAAAAGGGTTTTTGAAAGGGTCCCTACCCTTTTACAAGAAAAGAGAGAATAAACAATGAAATATTATCAAAACAACAATAAAGTGTCACTAGAACTATATTTAGAGGAGAAGGTAAAAAACTATGCAATAGTGCCTAACAAAGTAGCAACAAAATAAATACACAACAACAATCTAACAAACAAAAAAGATATTATAACTACTTTTGAGTTATCTAGTTGTTAATATGTGTACATACTAATCAATTGTATACTATAATTTTCATATTTAAAGTTCTATTTATTTTAAAAAGTATAAATTTATATTTTATAACAAAAAATATTGAAATAATTAATTCTTTACATTCTCATTGATTGAATAATTCTACCCTTTATTACAATGTTCATATTGTTCAAGACATTAAAAAACAAAGAATATACAACTTTGTATAAAATATAGTACTATTTTTTTATGAATCCATTTTTTCATAATTTTTATCTTCATTGACCCAATAGAATCACCATATAAATTTAACAAGTTTGGATTGTGTGAATCCACTTCTACGATAGCTTCACCAATGTCATTTGTCGATGCATTTCTTTTATAGTCACTTGGGCATCCTCCTCCTCATCACGACCAAGTGGATGGTTGCTATGTTCTTCTCTTCTTCTGGGGTGGTTATCTTGGAGGAGAATCTACATGAATTACATGAGGGGGGAATGTAGACATTTGGGGAGGATAAGAGGGTGTAACTTGTGGCAGGATCAGTGGAGCCACCTCTTTGATCACATGTTCTTGAGGCCTCTTGGCAAAAGAAAAGACAAAAGGATTTGTCTAAGGTTGGTGTGTCACTTTCTCTTCTAGGACTGGGGTTTTTCCAACAACTCTATCAAAATTGCTCAGGATCATTTGGATCCTATCAATTGGGTCTCTAATTTCAAAAAAATCCCCAGGATACTTTGTGTTCCTCTTTGTCTTGGAAGCCTCTGCTTTGGTGAATGCTACCCACTTCACTCTTTTGTCACCAACTTCTTTCTCATCTCTACAATTCCTTAAAACATCCTCACTGAAGTGGAGTTGATGTTGGTATGTTGATCTTCTAATTCTTGCCTTGACTTGGTTGATGAACTCTTCAGGATCACACACTTTTATCCCCTTTTGATACATTTTATACACCTGGAGCATCTAGTGAAGTTGATACAAACCTTACCTTGTAGAAGTGAAGTAGAAAAAGGTGGTAGAAAAGGGAAGAACGGTCCCTTATTTTGTCATATTGGATGAGCCTTGTCTGTCTCACTCGTCTGCCACATAATATCCAAAAATTCTAACCTATGTGGCACATATCTTGTTAGCATATGAGGACCCACAAAGCACCCATAAATTTTGATGGCAGTGGAATTAGCATGAAGATGGTAATCTCCCCAATTGTGCTAAATTCCTAGCTATGGCCTTCTATCCTTAGGTCTAAGGAAATCCACAATCTCCTTATGCAATTTGACCTTGAGGACCCCCAAATATGATAGGACCTTCCTTACAAAATGATTCTCAAAAATGACATAGTTGGACGTATTGCAATGTTTATCCCAAATGTAAGTCCAACATTGTACAAGGATAATGTTTATATTCCCATCCTCCATGTTAATCTGCAAGGCTTTATCCTAATGTTTTTCCTCATATGTAAGAACATATGGCATGGGGGAGAGTACCACCTAAAATTTATCACCTTGCTATCTCTTTTAATTTCCATAAGATGGTTGTGGATGACATTAGCTATGAAATTGGCAAAATCAAACTCACTATTTATCAGGGGATTTTGAATATCAACAGCCATATACATAAGGGGTACTAGCATTCTTATCAGCGCATCTCCCCCAATACTTCACATAATTCATAATATGTCTTAATAAAGTAATCTTCAAAAGAGGTAAAGATGAAGGGTTCTAATTCATTTTCAGGAATTCTTATTGATTTTCCATTAAAACCCTTTCACCCTAAACCTTGGAAGCTAATGTATCCTAAAACTGCTTTTTTCCTATTGGTATTTCTATTTGAAAGAATCAAGATTTATAGCCTTATTTTCACCTATGTTGAGTTTGAAGAATCTGGAGATGAACATTGTACTAATTCCCTTTAATTCACCTCCACTTGTTGCTCTAATGACCCTTACATTTTCATCGTAACATGCAACAATATGCCTGATAAAATCTATGTTCATGAATACATCAAGGACCACCAACCTTCCCAAGTCATAAGTTCATACACTTGAGATAGAAGAACATTGGAATTCCTTTTTCCATATAAGTGCATAAATAATTTCCACCCGATGAGGGGAATTTTAGCATCTCTACACTCTCTGACATTATCAATTATATCGTCTATCACACCAGGGCCATGGGGACAAAGAGGTATTTTCCAAGAACCAGGGAGTTGGGAAAGAATATTGATGAGGTATAAATAACCTCATGAATTAAATAAGGCATATGCCCTTCCTTAATTCTCCCAATCACTTTTACTCTGCCAATTGTTTATTTTTAGTATTAATAATTGCTTACTTTTTTGTAGAAAGATGTATAAATCGTTATTTCCTGAATCGATTGAAATAAGCTAACTAGCGCTAACATAATGGTATAGTTTTTAGTATTGTACATGACATTATGCACGACCTAGTGGACTTAAAGCGAACTTCAAAAGTAGTTGAAGATAAAGCCCCAGAAGTCTAGGCGTCGGAATTTTAGGAGTGCATAGTGGAACAAGTCTTTTTAATGTTTAAAAACTTCATGGCTCACTCCGAGTCTTTAATATGTTTTATGTTATGGACCTCAGTCTCTTGGTTAGTTGAAATTTTGTTAGAATACTTTTTCAATGGTCATCTTCTACCATCTAAATTTAGGATTTTGTTAGCAATTTAGTATATATATATAACCACCAAAAATAATGCATACTAGATTCTGTTATGATGTCATAATGTGCTTTGAACTATGTCTTGTGTTACAGTTTTTCTGATATGAATAAAATAAAATTTTCCAATCTTATTCTGAGTTACTAGTTCTATGTGATGGGATTATCATGGATGGATTCATTTTGAAGATACAAAAGTATATGTGATCTGAGTTAAGCGTAGAAACACTTGAGAGTTGGCCACTCGAGGGAATCTATAGAGTAGATAGATAAGTATTTTCATTTTCAATTATGTTACTTTTATTCTGTACATGATAAATATGGATGAATGTTATTTGTATGTGTCAAGATTTATCAATTACTCGTGTAGGTCGTAGTTTAATTTTGCAATCTTTAGTTTTGTTTATTTGAAATTTCAGAGCACCCGCTCTAGTTTTCAGTTATAAGTTTTTTACTTTCTGTCAACAGTTAATAGTTAGTCGCTAGTTGTTTTCACTTAAATTTTACAGATTTATTGCAAGTGTTTCTTCTTCCTAGGTAATTTATATGCTTCCTAGTTTAATAATCTCATGCTTTCTAGTTTAAACATTTCATGCTTTCTAGTTTAGAAAACTTTATGCTTTCTAGTTTAGTTGCTTTTTAGTTAAAATTTTGTTTACAACTGTTTCAAACATTTAAAAAATCTAAGAGAGCTAGCCAAGATGTTCCATATTGCATACAACCTTTGAACATTACCCAATCGATATAATTGATGCATTTTCAACTAAAGTGATAGGACCTAATGACAACTATCACTTTTTGGCACTCTTGTTGGGGAAACAAACCTTTTCTAGTGTCAGTAGGAGATTGCTTGAATACCTCTTTCAAAAAAAAGAAGAAGATAATTTCAAGGCTTCTTTTTTTGCATGGTCAGGAAATGAGGCCCAGACGGAATATTCATACCAAACCCCCCACCAAAAGAAGTTCCAACCACAAGCAGGGAGGAAGAAGTCTCAGCTAAATAACTTATCGAAGAATTGATTGAGCAGGATCAACCTGAGACCTCCTAGTATACCCCATAAATTCACTCGATAGAACAAACATTTGTAGAGGAGAGCATTCCTTTGCATACCCCTAAAATTCAATCGTTAGAGAAATCTTTTGAAGAGGTACACATTCCTTTGGATTTCATGGGTGATTGTAGGAATGATGCTAACCTAGCCAAGGGAGCGTGAGAATTTACCTATCATATTGCTCTCGATCAAGATGACGATACACCTATGAAAAATATTTCACTAGCCTTTTTGCCAACCTTCATAGGTTTATCCTCTGAAGACCCTGACCAGTTTCTATTTGAGTTTAAAGTTTTGTGTCAGACTTATGACTACAAGAATGATAACCAAAAATTGAAGCTCTTCCCCTCCACTCTAAAAGACACAACAATGTGTTGGTTCATGGGATTAGCTTCAAGGTCGATAACCTCTTGGGACAATATGGAGTCTACCTTTTTTGACAAATACCAGAGTTATTGTAGAGTCAACGATAGGAAAGAGGAGTTATTCAAACTAAGGCAAAATGAAGATGAAAGCCTAAAATATCACCTTGAAAGGCTCATCTTCTTATCTAAATGATGTGGCAGAGAAGCCATAAGTCTGGAGATTCTGAAGACCATATTTCTCAAAGGACTCAATGAATATACTAGGAGAAGTCTAGATTTAATGGGAAAAGGAGATGTGTCCCAACTTGGACTCGGCGATATCACTGAGTTATGTCAAAACTTCTCCCGTACTCGAGGAGGAATTCATAAAACTACACTTTTTAGAGGTTCTAATGAGATAGGCAAATTGTGTGAGGAGATAGAAAATCTCAAAACTAACATTCTTGTTCAATTAAACACCACGTTGGATGGAATACAAGCCAAAACACGTAAATTTGAGACCTTATCCATTTATTGTCCTAGGTGTCGAAACAAACATCTCTTAAGAGAATTCCCTTTGGACAAAACTGACGTTTGCCAAGTTTGTGAGAAGAGTCATGCCACTGATCAATGTGAAATCCTAAGTGTAATCAAGAATTCCAAGAAAAGGATATCTTAGGTTGAGGAGGAGGTCAACTTTGCAAATCAATGACCTGGAGGGAATTTCTCTTACGGTCAAAATCCAAATCCCTCCTGACAGCCCCCAAAAAATTGGAATAACAATCAATGGGAAACCCCTTGGCCTCAAGCACCACCTAACTAGGGAGATTATCCTTGGGGACCACCTGAGTGGGAAAAATAGTCTTGGGGAAACCCTCAATGGCAGAACCAGACTCAACAACAATGGTATCCTCCACAAAATCCTGCACCTCAATGGAATCAACCTCAAAATTAGTTTTATACTAGTCCAAGGAGGATGCCTAATCCATAATAGAATCTTTTACCATCTCCTTAGAACCCTCAACAAAACGAGTAGGTCAACCAACCACAACTTCCTGCACAACTTGTCCCTAATTCAAAGAATAATCATGAAAATACCCTAGTGTATTCTATAGAACAAGAAAATGTGATTGTACTTAATGCTATCCATTGCAAAAACCTACAATTAAGGTCAGGAAAAACACTCCATTGGCCTACTATAGTTGAGATTCTGGATGAGTTGATTAATGAATCTCTGAAACAACCAAGACATCTTCCACACCTCTAGAGAAAAACCCAGTGAGTATTCAAGACAAGACCCTTCCACAATCCTCATTTGGAACTTCTGAGTTACCTCAAGAGGAGGGTGGCCAACATCCAAATGATATTTTAAAGGACTCCACCTTGAAAGAGAAAACTCAAGCACCTTTTTCAGAGCATCTCAAACCAACTGTCTTGAAAAAATCTCTTGAAATGACCTTATCCACTGAAACTGCATTGATACAAGAGATCAAGTAACTTCAAATCAAGGTTCCTTTGTTACAAGCAATTAAAGAGATTCCTAAACTAAACCAACTAATTAAATAGTTTTGCATCAAAACACCAAGAAGGAAACCAAAACAGATTAATACTATTCACATAAATGGTTACCTAGATGACTTTTTGGGTGGAAAAATCACAACTCCAAAATATGATTATCTAGGTAGCCCACTTATAACAGTGACAATTAATGAGGTAGTAATACCTAATGCACTTATCAACTTAGGAACAACCATTAATGTAATGATTGTCATTGTAATGGAAAAGTTGGGACTCGTTGATTTACGTCCCACAACTACAATGTTGCAAATGGCAAATCAATCCATCACTATTCCCAAGGGTTTCATAGAAAATGTTCTTGTTAAGGTTGATGGTTGGGAATATCTAGGAGACTTCCAAGTAATCCAATCTCTCACACCAAATGATAGTTATTCGATAATCCTAGGAAGATCGTGGCTAGCTACAGTTGCAGCCAAGATTGACTGTAGAGAGGGAGGAATGACCATTTCACATGGTCCTAATAGCAAAAATTTATCTTTGTATCCTCCCACTAAACTTGTTGAACATAACAAAGTTTGGGTTGATGAACCAGATGGTTCAAACGAACAAGAGAATCTAGCCTCACTAGCTATGGTAGTCATAAAACAACATGGTGAAGAGTTGGAAGATGAATTCGAAAACAATATGGAAAATCTTACCATGGACTCAAGTGATGAAGAAATGTTAGACATAGACAAGATTTTAGGGGACCCAATCAACATCAAGATCACACTAAATTTGATTACACTAGCTTCATGGGATTACCTTGTCCTCTAGCTAATATCATTCCAAAAATAAATCACTTCTTTGAAGATATTGCCAAACTCCATAAAACCATACCACATAGTTGTCCTCTCAATACTTTGACTAGATAATCTTATATTGTCACCTCTAACCATCTAGGGATCAAAACAATCATGTTATTACCGAGAAAAACTTTGAATATCAACAATTGGTTGACAAAGCCAGAAGAGAATAAATTGTTTGTTGTTTTGGTGAATAGATCTAAAGCTTTTGGTTGGGATTATACAAACATGAGAGGAATACACCCAAGTGTTTGTACCCATCACATTTATGATGAGGATGTTAGACCTATTTGTCAACCACAGCGAAGGCTTAATCCTGCTTTGAAAGGCATTGTTAAAACTAAAAATGAGAAACTCCTGCAAGTAGGATTTATCTATCCCATTTTTTATAGCAAATGGCTTTTGCCTCTGGTAGTGGTCCCAAACAAAAATGGGAAGTGGAGAGTGTGTGTCGATTATAGGGAACTCAAAAATGATACCCATAGATATTACTTTCCTCTACCATTCATAGACCAAGTCTTGGAAAATTGAGTTGGAAGGAAATATTTCTCCTTCCTAGACAGATTTAGCGGATATAACCAAATACCAAGTTGCAGTTGAAGACTAGGACAAGACAACTTTTACTTGCTCTTAGAGAATGTTTTCATATCGTGTCCTTCCCTTTGGGCTATGCAATGCTCCTGCAACATTTCAGAGAGCTATCCTAGTAATATTTGTTGAGTTAGTGAACGACTGTGTGGAAGTCTCTATGGACGACTTCACTGTGTATGGGTCAACTTTTGATGAAGGCTTACAAAATTTGGACAAAGTATTGAAGCGATGTGAGGATCATTGGTTATCCTCAAGTCACAAAAAATGTCTAATAATGGTGGAACAAGGAATAGTATTGGGACACCACATTTTCGCTAAAGGGATAAAAGCGGATCCTAAGAAAATCTAGGTAATACAACAACTTGAGACTCCAAAAAGCCAAACTGGTGCTAGAAGTTTCTTAGGACATGTTGGATACTATCGGAGATTCATAGAAAAATTCAACAAGATTGCAGCTCCTATGTTTCCCCTCCTCCAAAAGAATGTAGATTTTATCTGGATAGCAGAGTTTCAATCATCATTTGAGATCATTAAGGAGAAACTCATCTCTGCTCCTATCCTACATGGACCTAATTGGAACCTTTTGTTCCATATTTATGCAAATGCTTTTGACGATGCTATTGGAGCGGTATTAGGTTAGGAAGATGAAATTGGGGGTAAGAATTTGACTCCCACTGAATGAAATTACACCACCATGGAGAAAAAAATTCTAGTTGTAGTTCATGCAATCAAGAAATTTTGACATTACAAAGTAACGGTGTTCACAGACCAGTCAACCATTAAGTACCTAATGAATAAACCTGTAGTAAACAAAAGGATAATCAAGTGGTTATTTCTTTTACAAGAATTCAATGTTACCATTATTGACAAACCAAGGAAGTTCAACGTAGTTGTAGATTTCTTATCTTGGATCAAACAAGATAATGGAGATTGTACTCCTATGCAAGATCATAAACTTCTAGCTATGATTATAAAACTATATATGCAAATAAGATATTATTTACCATCTCTACTAATATCCCCTCACTGTCGTTAATAGGGTTAGATAAATGGATGTTTTGGAGTGGTTCCCCACTTTTTTTGGCCCGAGGAAAAGGTTTAGCTACAAGCGAGAACTTTGAATCTTCATTCTTATTGTGTGGAGAGGGTAACTAGAGCTCTGCAATTTTAGGGGATACAAACAGAGCTTGGGCCTAATTTTGGTTTCTAGCAAGTCATTAATAAGACCTAAAGCATCTCAAGACACCTAATTGTGGGTTGCATTAGTGCCTTGTTCATGGTCCTCTTGAGCGTGGACCACATTCTTCGTGAGCCCAACATTAGCAGGTCTAAAATTGCTTTCTTTGAAAGGTTGTTTTTTAAATCCTCTCAAACCATGGACTTTAAATAAACCTAGAGGGTAGCTTCACAATGATTTGAGGTGTGACCAAATTTCAAGCAAGATGTGCAAAAGTGGTCTGATTTCTCTAGGCTAATACTTTTAATCCATAGACCATTAATAGAGAGTAAGTTTGGGAGACCTTTTAAGAGGTCTAACGGAATACATACAATGACATAAGGTTACCTGTTATTGAATGACACTTGATCAACCTTTTGAAAGGTGCCCATAATGTTTCCCGCAAGTTCTATAATTTTTAAATCTTTATATTCCAATGAAAGATTTTTAAACTGTACCCAATAGAGAGTGAAGCAAACCTTGGAAGTACGAGGGTCAATAATTAGGACCCAAGGTTGGCCAGCACCATTTAGAAACCAGGATAACTATAACAAACTTTTCTTGAAGGTCTTGAATATGAGGTTGAACGAGCTCATGAGGGATATTAATCCTTATGAGATCTAGTCGCTTCCGTGCCTCTAGTTGAGATTCAGTGGTCTTCTTTATCCATATTTGCTTAACCTTTTTTTGGAGGAGAAAGAGATGATCTATTTTTTTAGAGGGCTGTGGATGGAACGTCATAGACGTATCTGGAGCGTCATTTCCTCGTTGAGAAAAGTGTTGATGCTGGCCCACCTAGTCTTGAGTGGAGTAGAACTGGTGATTTTTAAATGAGGAAAATTTGCTGCTCAGATTTCAACGCCGGTAGGTAGCAGACCATTGTTGATTTCTTTGGTGGGTGACATCAACATAGCTTCATTTTCCATCAAAACCATTTCTCTAGAAGATTTGGTTGTTGTTCTTTGTTGTTGAACACATCCTATCCCTGCTATAGCCAGAGGCAGTACCTGCAACAAGGTGAGAGCTGGAAGGAATTTCAAATCCGTCATAAAAATCAACACCCTAAAGAGTTCGACATTAAGAATTAGTGGAAGATAATGAGTATTGAGTTCCACTGTGTCAATTAGTTTTCATATTATTACTATTAATAAAACTTAAAATTTGGTACATAAATATTTAAAAACAACATATAATGTCTTAGTTGCTGCATGTGATAATGGTGAATAGATAGAATTATTTTACTTTACAATATTACTATTGTGATATATTGAAGTTTAGATTATGATTATTAATAGTTATTTTATTCAGAATGATGGTAGGATATGACTAGACATTCAATGTGGGCTAGTAAAGTCGTAAGTTTTGGTATCTTTAAGGGTGATGGCGCACAAATCTTTATGGTTTAAATTTCAGAGGAAGGTATAGTTGTTAATCTTCTAGATTAACTAATGGATGAATCTATCCCTGCTACAGAGAATACACTTGTTGGCAAACCTTTTTGTATTAGAACTCATATAAATCTAGTTTGAAAATGGTCAATTGAGGCTTGGAAACTGAAAGGAAGTGTGTCAATCAAAGTGATGGTAGGTGGTTTATTTCTTTTTGGATTTTTCAGTAAAGAAGTTTTGATTAAGGTGCTTTTAGGAGGACCTTTTTTATAAAGGTTGTCAAAATAACCTTTCCCTCTATAAATGGAAGATTAGGTTTGACCCTACAATTGATCTTTATGTTGTGGCTCCTACCTAAGCATGTTTGGCTAGGTTATACTTGAATATTGGAACCATAAATTTTTGTAGAGTATAGTGAATTATTTTGGGTGACCATTGATAAAGTTACATTGAAAAGAAAAAGGCTTGATTTTTCTAGGTTTTGTGTCAATGTGGAGATGAACAAAGTTCTCCCCACCTAGATTACCCTTCAACCAAATTTTGTAAATGAAATCAATTGATTTTGAATGAAAATTCTTGCCCTTTCTATCAAAATTGTAATAAGCATGGTCATTTGATAGATAAGTACTAGAAGCCTATTCCAAGGAAGGAAGAAACTAAAAATATGGAAGTTTCCCAAGAGGAAAAAAAGCTTTGTATCAATAAGGAATTCCCTTTTCAATAAGATATTCTAAATATTATTGATGATTCTTTTCAGACAAAATAACAACAAGAGAACAATATTGTTGATGGAATTGTTATTATTGATCCTCAAAAAGAAAAAGTTTTGGAAGGAGAATTAAAGAGGACATGAAAATATTGGAGGATACTCATCTAGATAATTAAATTAGCAAGGAAGAAGCAACAAAGGATAGCTTTAAAATTGTCAAGGATAATAAAATAATCCGCTCTTAAATAAACTGATTAGTTGGATAGAATAATCCTTCAACAACTGAGACGGGGAAAGTTTTAGTCATGGTGTTGTCACTATTTATTCTAATAATGGAAATAATTTGGAATATACAATAGACATATCTCAAGTAGTATTGAATGATTTTCCCATGATATTACATTAGAATGGACTCTAGTGGGAAAAGGAAGAAAAATGCCCCTAATAGAGGGGAACTAGATCTAGAGAGGCTACTAAAGAGATGGCAATGGGAAAAAAAGAACACTAGAAAACCTTTCAAGTTCCAAGAAGTTTAATAAATGAGCTTAATAATCTATTTTTTAGGAGTTATTAAGCCCCTTAAGCATTTTTTGTTTGGTGATAGTTTATTGATTCTAGTCAAAAGTATTTTGGCTTTGGTTCTTTCCTCTTGAGAATTGTTTCTTGGAATGTTAGAGGACTTAATAGCCCTTAAAAATATTTTTTTCTAACTTAGAGTTGTATTCTTTGTAACAACATTAATATCATTCTTATTCATGAGGTTAAGATGGTTGACTCCACTTCTTCTCAAATTGCTAGTAAAATCTAGCCTATTGTCAACTATTTCATTAGCCATGTAGACATCTAAATTTGACCACTTCCACATGGTCAAAATCGTCTACTCTATTCTTCTATTTCATTAATAGTGATTAAATAATTTATTTAATCATTATTGCATTTTCTGCCTAAGGTTCCTAAAGTATGTAATTGAATAATTAAATACTTTACCTTACACCTTTTCTTCTCTAAATTAAATAAATAGGACAATTTATTTAATTTAGTCATTTGACCTTTTTTTATTAAAATCAATTTTTAATTCCTCATTTTCTCTCTCCTTGTCACATTTTCAATAATCCTCTTTTAATCTGGATTAAATTAATTAATCCATGATTAGGATGTGCACCATTTAATCAAGATTACTGTCACATCCTCCATAATCTCCCACTTTCTTTTAATCTCTCATTAATTATCATAATCTTGTGTTTGCACAACCTTAATCAAGGTCATTAGTCACATTTAACATACCTTTTTTCGTCAACCTTTCCGCTTGCCTTTCTTGGCCTTGAATCCCTTTTCCATGTAAATTTTTAATTCACATTTATTCATCCTAGGGTCCTCTCTTCCCCATGTGAATTTTTAATATTATTCACATTTATTCACATTTTATCCTTCCAAGGTTTACCCTATCCCCATGCAAATTCTAGAAAACTTGACTTGTCATTTTACATGTGCCAAAGACTTCTAGAACTTTGGACTTGCCACATCACTCACATGTGGAAAATCCCCATCTTTTTGAAAACCCTCTCTTATCCATTAGACTCTCTCAAGCATGTGAATTTTTAATTCACATTTATTTCTCCAACCACCTTTCCATTTTCCATGGAGATTTTTGAGAAATTCTAAAAAATTTCAAATGTCTTTTTCACTCTCATTTGGGGACAAAAAGTTCCTTTTTGAGGAAATCTTCTCATCCCCCAAGGTACCTACAAGGTACTTGTCCTTTCTCCACATCATGTACCTCTCTTCCACCTCACTCCCACATCATCTCACCCTAATCCATATCACATTCCACATGTCAAGATGTGAGGGCTTGTGAGTCCTCAACTCACCATAGCCCTCCATCTTGGCTTTGTTGGCTTAATATCAACCGTTGAATTCTCTAGAAAAATCAAATTGTTCTATAAATACCCCCCCTTTTCTCTCATTTGAACAATGAGAATTTTGCTACCAAACTCTTGCCAAACTTTTCATTTGCAGCATTTAGTCATTTGTAAGCATTCTTCATCAATCCACCAAGTCATTTAGCCACTAACATTTTATCACATTTTGCATCTTGCATCTATTCACCTCCATAGCCATCCAAGGAGCACACGAACTCTCAAAAATCAAGGGCCAACCAAGGAAATCTGCAGGAAAAAGTTATAACAATTTATCTTCTTGTTTTGTTTATCTTTCTTGCATAGATATTCCTTAGGCTAATCTTGAGGTTTATTTCTTGTTTTTTTCCTTTTAGTGCATCATTAGTTAGTTTTTCATCTTAGAATAGGTTAGAACATTTAAGGGATCACAAGCCCTACCAAAATAATTTTAAGTGGGATAGTTACTATGTGGAACCCTGCTTTCCTTTCTAGAAGTTTGGTTCATACTTGTAAAAATAGTCTTGTGATGTCTTTTTACAATCTGATGGCAAGTGAAAATTAGATGCGTGTCAATGTTTATGCTCCCAATTCTAAATTAGCTAGGAAATAGCTCTAGGTTAAGATGGATAATATTATGTGTAGTCTATTAGAATGCAAATGGATGATTGTAGGTGAATTTAATAATGATGCAGGAGCATCATGGGCTGTGAGAGCAATCTTGCATCACCAAAAAATGATTTATTTTATAATAAATGGCCAAATATTTTATTAATTTTTTTTTTTCATATTTTATGAAGCAACCTTATTGTAATTTGGAAGCATTTTGGTGGCATTTACAAGGAAAAAACTTAAAATATGCCTTCTTGGGTGTGGGATTTGGGGATTTACAAGTTATGACAACTCATTTAATGTTCCTCAACTATTGCATGAAGAATTTGGGCGCCCAAGAGCAAGTGGTTTAACTTTTTCTACTCTGGGGTCCCTATTCATTAGGAGCGAGAATCCAAGCTGTCACCTATTCTTAGAAAATTATTGGAAGTGGATTTGAAGATGTTTTTTGAGAATTTAATATTTCTTTTTAATTTAGTTCAAGCATAATTCCTCAAGGTGGATGTGGGATTTTACCAAGTGGGTTTGGCTTGTGGTTTTGGAAACCATAGTGGCTTCCTCATTCATAAATCTCTATGCATTCATGCCTTGTCATCTGGGAAGGGGGCTTTGGATTTTTTGTAGGTTGAAATGGGGAGATTCTTCTAGATTGAAGAGAGATTTGAAGACTCCATCATTGCAGATTTATATTTGTATAGAATTCCATGTTTTAGGGAGCTAGTGAGCTCCACATTTTGGGAGATACTGAGCTAGTGAAGTCCATGTGAAGGGAGCTTGAGAGATTCACAAAAATAATGGTTGAAAGAGAACAAGAAGACCTTTTTGTTGCAGGTTTGAAGGTGTTTGGACAACAACAAATAGACTTGAAGGTTGCAGGTTTATTGCAGTAGTGATTTCCATTAAAGATTACAGGTTGAAGGAGCTAAAACCTTGTGAAAGAAGTTGGATTGAAGGAGACCATTTTTGTATTGATATTTTTTGTTGTAAATTAGATTTATATCAGTTTTGTAATGGTTTTCATTAGCCTACATGGCTGCAAAACAATGTATTTTCAGAAATTCTTTGTTGTTATGTAATTGAAGGAGAGTTTGAATGAGAAGCCAAGACATTTCTTGCATATTTTTGTGTTATTTCAAGTGTTTTTAGTTGCATAGTTTGTTGTTGTGAGTTTTTGATTGAGGGTTGGACCTTACATCATTGGTATCAAAGTGGGATTTCTTGAGTGTGTAGGTAGAAACGCCGATGTGAGGCAATTTTCACAAAGACCTGGGGTGGAGAGTGTTGAGAATTTGTAAACAGGTCGCTAAGTGAGGCAGTTTACATGTACAAAACCTAAAGGTTATGAAAATTTGTGTTAATGATTTGTGAGGCCTTAAGGATGGAAAAGATGAAGAAGAAAATGACTTTTTTCATTGGATGGATTCTGAGGATTCTTGGACTTGAGAAAATCAGAGAGAGAGAGTAAGACAAAATAAGAGTTGAATGAAAAAATTGCAGCAATAGGTGGATGAATTGAGAGAAGAGATTGAAAAGATAAAACAATAAAAGAGAAGATTTGAAGGTAATTGTGATTATCTTTCTAATGATATTTTGATTGTAGGAAAGAAAGAAGATGCAATAGGGTGTCATGCATGTGGCACAACGGAAGAAGAGGACGAATAAAAATAAATTGATGAACTTGAAGACAAGGATTGTCTATTGGAAGATATGGAGGATGAAATTACACAGGTTGCAGCAGCAAAAAAAGAGTTGACTATTGAAACAAAGAAAAAGGGAACCCTAGGTTTAATGTGTAAAACCTATGATTCTAATTTGTGTTTAAGTGGTGTTTTTTTCTAGTGTTTCTTTAATATGGAGATTAACAAGGTGATTAGATTGAATTTCAACCATGGAGGTGAGCCAATCAGACCTGGATTTGCATATTTTTCAGTCTTGGTATGGATTGGAATTGATTTACCTTGATTAAACTAATTAGATTGTGTTCCCTAATATGAAAATGCAAGATTTTGATCATTGGCAGACTCTAATAGAGATTTACAGGTTGATCTAGGAAGGGCAGAGTGTTGTGTACCTATCCTAAAAGTTTGGTGTTGGTCTAAATATGAGGACAAAGTCACTTAAGGGTGTTTAAGTTCTTGTATGCCTCTTATGTTCTATTTTTGCAGTCCTCTAATGTTAAATATGAGATCCCTATTTTTGCTTGTAGATTTATCAGATCACTGTCGAATAGTTCTATAGGTGAGTTTATGTGAGTTGTCAAGGTGTAGGGATTTGAATGTAACAATAGAAAATAGATCTTCAAGCTTCCTTCAATTCTCTTCAAACCTAAAATCTACACATTCAAAAAGAGAAGAAATGTTGTGCCATTTAGGGGCTTTCCTTAGTCAAACACCGTGTTAGTGTTTCCACTTCCAGAATGGAAATATCAATGATAGGAAGGAATGGCAAATCAACAAAGTGTTTCAACTCACCACCCTTCAATGGCTTCCTTGAAGGATTGGAGTCATGCACATCGCTTCAAGGTCTTGGATCTTGTTTGCTTGAATTGCTTGAATTGTTTAGATACCTCAAACAAGGGTTATCCTTCACAAACAATGATAACATAAACACATATAAACTCACATAGGATTTGACATGATGCTTAAATCTTGATTTTTTGCAATAAAGCTTTGAAATGTTTCTCTTGACATGCTCTTGATGCTCACTTGTTGCTATATAATGCTTGTTAATGCTAGATCTTTCTTGTTAATGTTCAAATGATGCAATAACTAGGTACTTATAGGTATTTCTCTAATTTCCAAAAAACTAAATCTCGATAGTTGACATTTGCAATTTGAATTTTGAATGTTAAAATGTCGACACCGATATATTCATATTTGGATCCTGACAAAATAGGAGGACTTAGATGCCCAAGGGTGTCCTATTCCTAGCCCTATTTTCTAGGAAATAAGGTGTCGGGGCCAAAACATTAAATAAATGAATTTTTTCGATGCTTACAATTTCTAAAAAAATGTTAAAAATAGGCCATAAACTACATAATTTAGGAAATTAGAGGGTCAATTAAGCTCAATAATTTAGGGGGAGAAAAACATAGTGTGAAATTGTCAAGGGTGACAATTTACAATGCTACATTTAGCCCCCACTTTAGTGAGAGTATGAACTTATGCTCAAACTCACACTAAAGTAGAAAATATATGTCAAGAGTGCTTTGATTGTCCAAATATTAAAGAGATGGGGTGAATAAGAATCTAGGGGAGTGCACAAGCCCCTAGGATCCAAGATCCCATGGAAAACCAACATAAGCACAAAGGAACACACACATATTAAATGCAGCAAAACCACATACACAAACATACACAATGTCAAATAAACTGCAAAAGGAGGGTAGGGATAATCATGGGCTAGAAAGTTGTGTTATGATAGGATCCACATCAAAGGTGTTCATGACTCACACCATAGAAAATTTTGATATTTTCTAGGTGAATCACAAGTAGAAGGCAACACGGGCTAGTGAAGTTTGATATTCACTAGGTGAGCCCCCAAGGAAAATGAGAAACACACAAGGTTTAGTGAAGTTCAATATTCACTAGGTGTGTACCTATGACAAAGTAAAAAAATGAGAAACATACTAGGTCTAGTTAAGTTCGATATTCACTAGGTGTGCACCCATGACAAAGTAGAAAAATGAGTAACACACTAGGTCTAGTGAAGTCCGATATTCACTAGGTGTGCACCCATGACAAAGTAGAAAAATGAGTAACACACTAGGTCTAGTGAAGTCCGATATTCACTAGGTGTGCACCCTTGTCAACCATACCAAGAGTTATACTCCCCGATAACTCCGATAAGGTGCTACAAAATAATGATCAAGATGTTATGCCAACACCACTAATTTAAACACACATGAATAAAGTGAAGCAAATAATGCCACTATATGCCCCCACCTTAAAGAAATTAAAAACACCATGCTGTGAGTAATTACTTTAAGATAGAAAATGATAAATTTCATGCATCAAAAGGTCACAAGAGCTTATTTGGAAAGCCTTATGCTAATGATATGTCTCCAAATAAAGCTACATCATGATAAGGGGTTACCCCCAAATGTAGTGCAACAAACAACATATAATATGAACACATAAGGGATCCACGGATCCGTGGTCATTATACGTCTTTGTTATAGTGACATAATAGAGCTCAAAATTGACATCATTCCTCAAATAATCGTGGAACAAAAAACACAACAAAATAATGACACATAGAGAGAGAGAGAGAACAAATAAGATTTTGGGTCAACATGGAAGAGACCTAAATGTCTTGATGCCTTGCATCGTCCCCAAAAGGAAAACACAAGACAAAGAGAAAAAAAATTATGACATATAGAAGAATGGAGATACAAACAGAATAATTTTACAAGTTTGTTTCCTTTGTATCCTTGTTCCACCAGAGAAACAAGGGTCATCCAAAGAAAACTCACAAACACAAAGGCACAAACACACCATAGGAGATCACATCACATGCAAGAAAACACAAACAATGCCTAAAGAAAACACAAAGAGAAAGTATCGCACATGCGATCCAATCTAAAGAAAATAATCCACATCCCAATCTTTCTCATCATACAGTGAAGGAAAAAAACTAGCTAAAGGGACTACAATAAGTTTTGTACTAGGAGCATCACCAGGTTCAACATGTGGTGGGTCACTCTCATCAGGAGGATCATCACGGTTGCCCCCATCTAAATTCATTTTCTTTGAAAACAAAACATTAAGCTCATTATGCACTTGCTCATCAATTTTAGCAATCTCATCTTCACCATCCAAGTTAATCACAATAGGAGGTTTTATAATAATGGTAGTTGTATATTCTTGTTTCACTCCTTGTTTTGGTGAAAGTTGTAATTCTTCTTGAGTTTCTTGCATAGGTGTTTGATTATCATGTACTATTTTATTTTGTTCTTCCAATTGATGAGAAATAGCACGACACCTACACCTATGCTCTTTAGCATTTTGGCTTCTTCTTGCACGTTTTTCAATTTTTAATGGGGTAGAGCAAGTTTCTCGACCATTTGTCTATTTTCTTCCCTTAAGGGAGGAATTGAAGAAACCACTAGGGGTTCAAAAGCCACTTTCTCTTTAGGTCTATACACTTGTTTTTGGAGGCACAAAAGGAATAATTTGACTGTCTCTTTTTTTTATATATGATGTGGGTGGATGAACTATGATAGATTTAACTTGGCTACTTAGAAGGGTCTCTACTTGGGGCATGGGTTCATCCACAATTGGTGGAGGAGGAGGAACAATCATAGTCTTATCATTTTTAGAAATATTGGTAAGAGATAACTCTATTATGTGATTTTCCTTAAACTTTTGGTATGATATGAAAGAGAAATCCTCACGAGGTTTAATAGATTCCATAGGTTGAGGCCAAAAGAAATATAATGAAAAGTTTCCATGGGAGGACAAAGGATTAAACCCACTATGATGCACTGTAAAAATTTGGTTTTCAAATGGGAATTTTATGCACTTCTGAATAATTGACGGGACAACATTCATGGAGCGTAGCCATGGGTAGCCTAAATTCACATGGAATTGGTTTTATGTTGGGATAATGGAGAATGATACGTCTAATTATTTTGGTCCAAATTTAAGAGAAAGATTGATCAAACCTATCGTAGGGTGAGAAAAACCATCATGAGTTTTCAACCATTATTTTGATTGTTCATAAAAATCTTGATAAAGTTCATGCACAAACAAGAATTTCTCAGTGATCACATTCTCTACACACATGGGATCAATGAGTATCCTAATTGTAGGCCTGCTTGTCATTAATAAATCTGGCAATATAGAGAGGACCATCGAGTGTCTGTATGGATGTGTCAATATGGGTGAAAGAAATGCCAGGTAACATAATGGTTTGGCCCTTATGAGGTTGAACATCTATAAGAGTGACCATATCTTGTAGGTCATCCTCATAATCACTCTTATTATCATTGTTATCATTATATATGTCATCGGTCTTATCAACATTCATTCATCATTCTTAACATCACAAGCTTGCACAAAGTTAGATGAATGGTTTGGCATTGGCTTGGTAAAAAATTGCAAGTTTTGGTTAGGCAGGGAAACAAATTTATTTCCTTGATCATTAACATCGCCCAACTAGATGTGAATAGAATTTATGAGGTCTTGCACTTGATATTTAAGACATATGCATTTTTCTATATCATTTCCACTTGTGGAATGATATAATCAAAAGGAATTTAGATTGTAACTTGGAGGTATAGGTTTGTTTGTTTCCACATGTATAATCAAAGGCAACCAAATTAATTTCTTGTTCAAAGTTTGCAACATGATCGAATGGAGGGAGTCAAGTAACTAGGTAAATTGACTATCTCGTATCAAATTGGTACGAGGTTGAACTTATGGTAGAAACTTGAGGTTCAATGTGGTTGGTTGTTTGAGGTGTATGCAGCTTGATAAAGTTCTTGTTGTGCTTCTTGAATGGTTGATAGTTGTTTTGAGGCACAAATTCAAATTTCTCAATAGGAGTCAATGAAGATGTCTCTTCATACTAACCAAATTCTAATAATCTTGAAGGGCCATACACAAGTGAGTAAAGGATGGATATTTCATCAACATTATTTTATCCCTTATGTTTGGTTGCAAATTTTCAATGAATACTCTTTGAACATTTACGTCAAGGAGAGTAATATTGATTTGTGAATAAAGCAACTAATAGCATCCTATAAAGTTTGTTGCATTCTCATTTTTCATTTTTTTTCATCACACTAAATCAATTAGTGTAATTTTAGGTGCAATATTTACTTGAAAATGTTGGAGGAAGGCTTCAACAAGTTCATTGAAAGAGTGGATTGATTTATTTGGAAATGAAAAAAACCATTCTAAAGCCATGTCTTTCAATGACCTGTGAAAGAGTTTAGCTAGTATTTTATCTTAAAAAATGAAGTCTCTACACAAGGCAATATATGTCAATATATGATTGCTAGGGTTGCCTTTACCGAATGTTGTCCTTGTTAAATCGAGGTATCTCTATGTTTTGTGGCACCAATGTTTTCAAGATTTTAAGTGACAATGGGATTATTTTAACATATTGCAATGGTTGTATTTTTTGGTTTTGGTTCAATGTTGAGAGGTTACGTTTTGCAAAATTTGGTTAATCATTGAATCATTGGTTGATATGTTTTGGGAATGTGGTAAGTATGACAAGATTGTGTACATTCTTGGTGGAATACTATGTTGCAAATTTATTAGAGGGGATGAAATTTGAGGTGTCACATGTGAGGACCCAAAACCATAAGGATTTGTAGTGGAAAGACCTAATGTTGGAGTTATGCCAATCCTTTGTTGTGCCATTGAGGTGATAGTTGGATTCGTGTATGTGGGAATAGAGGCTATAATTGTAGGGAAGGAGACTTGATTTCCTCCTTGACTTTGAGTGCATCCCAAAGCTTGATCACAACTAACCATTTTAGGTACATTAGCGTCAACTATATGGGCTAAGCTACACAAAATCTCTAATCTGCATCACTAATCAATTTTATCATGTTATCTATTATAGGACTACTAAGCCAACTAGATATCCAGTACTTATATAGTCTTGAAGTCCTAGATCTTTGTCCAATTATTTCAATTTATATTCGGGAACATGGGTAACAACGGTCTCAACATATGTAAAATGGTTAATTGTAAGGTTGTCATTGGTATGGTAGCATTAGGGATAGAGTCCAAAATGGGTTGATTGTTAAAAACACTTTGCATGAAAATAGTTGGAAGACTTGGGATCCACAACAAATATAACAACACTGTAGGATGCCATAAGTCTACAACTATGCCTCACTGAAGTATTGGCAATAGGACACCAAGTCATGAAGCTCATGTGAGTTTCAAAAAAATAAGTGTACCCAAGATGAACACTTAAAAACTAAATAACCACAGTAGAACAAGAACAAATCAATGTTAGACAACATAATCAGACAAAAGAACATAGAAACAAAAATGTGAGCAAAGTTTGTTTCAGCGAATAGTAGCAGGATAAAGCCACCCAAGGGTGCCTATGTCTTGGACAAGGTGTTAGGAATTTCAATGTTTAACTATGTATGATATTGTTCAAGGTTTCTAGATCTAATTGCAAATAGGTTTGACAGTGAATATTTTTCTAGAATTTTCTCAATTTATGCTAATGCAAGTGCATAAAAACGTGTGAATAAAAATTGATAGTTTTAAAAATGTAATTTTTCGATCTAAAATGAAAAAATGGTTGATTCTAAGATACTCAAATCTGAAGATGATGATTTTGATGCAATTTTCAAACTAAACAATATAAATTCTTTTCACTTTTTTGAACTATATGAAAGATTCCTAAATGAATGTAATTAAGAATTCCAAATCAAAGATCTACAAGCAAACATAGACTTAAGACATTGAGATAGAGAATTGTGCAAAAGTTTGTTGATCCAAGTGTAGCAGGATAGAGGCCCCCAAGGGAATCTATGTCCTTGATACAGTGTTTGAAAATTGAAAAATTGAATGCTTATTAGACAGTCTAAGTTCTTTATTTTTGTGTGCAAATAGGTTTGAAACTGAGTATTTTTCTAGAATTTGCTTAATTTAAGACAATGCAACTTAAATGAAAATGTGTAACAATGCTTGAACAACAAATGATAACATGAATGCAATCTTCAATGTAGATATGACCTAAATGATTGGAATAAACCTTAATGCAACCTATGATGTATTTTTTTTAAAATTTTTATCTTTTCTGATAAAAAAATAAAACTCTAAATGAGAAATACAAAAAAATGCAAAACTTAGATCTAGGGTGAATTTTAGAAGTTATATAATTTTATTAGGTCAGGTTCACCAAAATGAAACAAAGAAAAAGAGAACCCTATGTTTAATGTGTAAAACCTAGGATTCTAATTTATGTTTGTGTGGTGTCTTTTTCTAGTGTTTCATTAAGATGGAGATCAACAAGGTGATTAGATTAAATTTAAACTATGGAGGTGAGCCATGTAGACCTCGAGTCACATCTTTTTAAGTCTTGGAATGGATTGGAATTGATTTACCTTGATTAACCTAATTAGACTATGTGCCTTAATATGAAAAATGCAAGATTTCGATAATTGGCATTGTAACAAAGATTTGCAGGAAGATCTAGGAAGGGAAGAGTGTTGTGTACCTATCCTAAAATTTTGGTGTTGGTTTGAATATGAGGGCAGAGTCACCCAAGGGATTTTGAGTCCTTGTATGCCTCTTTTGGTTTTTTTTTATAGTCCTTTAATGTCAGATATGAGATCCATGTTTCCACTTGTATATTTGTTGGATAACTATTGGATAGTTCTTTACACACGTGAGTTTCCATGATTTGACAAGTTGAATGCAACAATGGAAAATGGATCTTCGAGCTTCCTTCAATTCTCTTCAAACCTAAAATCTACACATTCAAAAAGAGAAGACATGTTGTGCCATTTAGGGGCTTTCCTTATTCAAACCCCGTGTTAGTGTTTCCACTTCCACAATGGAAATGTTAATGATAGGAACAAATGATGAATCAACAAAGTGTTGCAACTCACCACCCTTCAATATCTTCCTTGAAAGATTGAAGCCATGCACATCACTTCAAGGTCTTGGATCTTGTTTCCTTGAATTTCTTAGAGACTTACAACAAGGGTTAGCCTTCACAAAAAATGATAACATAAACACATATAAAGTCACATAGGATTTGACTTGATGCTTGGATCTTGAATTGCTGCAATAGCTCTGAAATGCTGCTATTGAATTGATCTTGATGTTCACTTGTTGCTAGATAATGCTTGTTAATGCTAGATCTTTCTTTTTAATGTTCAAATGATGTAATAACTAGGTATTTATAGACATTTCTCTAATTTACCAAAAATCAAAGGCATCAATTTTTTTCAAATACAAGTTTTCAAAATTTTATCCTAAGTACGTCTAGGGTTTTGAATTTTGTTGAAGTTTGATTTATGTTTGATTGATCTGGCAAGTGTAAGAAAACAACAAACAACACATAAGACTGACTTAATTGGATGTATGGAATATTTTTGTGTGTCTTCTTCAACAAGACCACACTAATTGGTATCACTGGTAGATTTACAATAAAGACACGTCATAGATACACATCCTAATTTAGTGGTAGATCGAGATTATCATCTTAGGGCATACCCACTAATAGAATACCATCCAATGAATGGGTGACTAGAGTATGCCAAGGTCGTGTACCACCTTGACACCTCCCACCTTGAAAGGAAAAGATCCTAATCAAGGAATATTTGTTGCCTCAATAAAGGTTAGTACATAGCAAGTAACTTCATGCATTGATCCTTGTATGTTGCACAACTTTAAGTTGATGGTTTACAAATGGCTCTTAGGATTCTACATTTTACAATTTCGTAGTAGTGGTCTATCATGAATAGCGAGCTCATCTGTTATGCCTGAGACAAGAGGGGTCTCCTCTCTACTCATCATCTTCATGTCTCAGCGGACCAAGGGTCATGGGGCTTGGCTTGAAGGATGCTAGCTACTCCTTGCGGTACAAATTTTTTTCTCCCCCCTTTATATAGCCTTCCAGGAAATATTCTTGAGATCAAAAATTCGGTGATGAGGCCCCCAAACAAGTCTCCTACTTTGAAATAAATGGAAATAGTGTTGCTTTTGATCCCCAAGATCGTTCTTAGGAGTCACAAGGGGAGAGCATACACAACACTATACCTCAAGGTGTATAAACAAATTGCAAATGAATGGCATTTCTAGTTTCCAAGATCGTAGTCGGCACAAGGAAAGAGAATACACACACATCCACTTACCAAACATGCCATACAACTCTTTTAAGTGCACCAAGGATTCAAATATGTGGTTCAATTTAAATTAAAAACACAAAAAATTTAAATGTGCAAGTTGTTGGTAATTTTTTAATCCCAAATTGAAATGTGCAAATTTTTGGTTCAATTTTAAGCACCAAATCAAATATGTAAGTTGTATTTTTCTTTTTAAATGCACTAAGGGAAAATAAAATTTGTATTGTTCATTTTAAATGCACCAAATGAAGTGTGAGATTGATTTTATTTGCACCAAATGTAAATGTGAAATTCCTATATTAAGTCAAAACCTACAACACAAATATTAGTAGATTCTTGTATCCTTTTCCATAAAGTGCCACATGCTGCAAACTTGTTAGGTATAGTAAAAAAATAGAAAATTGTTAAAGGTTAGTCAACATAAAGAATTCAAAATTGAATTGCAAAACTTAATAAACATAAGTACTATTTACCTGAGAAAGGTGTCAAGATTCAGAATAAGGGTGTCACATTGTTAGTCCACAAAGGCACCAACCTTCTACAAAGATATTGATCTTTATGCAAAGGCATCAGATTGTCCTATAAGAAAAATAAAGAGAAAGTCAAAACAAATGCATGGGTTTCTTGCAAAGGAATCAAACTATTGAAAGACAGATGCATTGATGCTCTATAAAGGTGTCAAACTTCGACAAAGGTGCGATACTATTTCTTACAAACAAACAAAATGAAAAAAAAATAGATGCATCAAGCTTTAAACAAAGGCTCCAGAATTTGAGTTGCAAATGCATCAAGATTTGACAAAGGCATCGCACTACCTCTGTAACCTACAAGACCGACAAAAACTCTACAAAATGATTAAAATAGGGACGTGGGTCCCACTGGGCATGCCAAAATGTCGTAAGGGAAGTAAGTAAGCATGAATGAATCAATTAGAGCATAAAACACTAATAATTCAAATGATTGAAATCATACAAACCCATACTCAATGAAATTCATTTGTAAATACATTCAAAGGGTTTAATCTAAGAAATTGAACATGATTCAAAGCAATTAAACAATTAGAAGGTGCAAGCCCTCAATCCCATTGTGGATTGATGCATAATTGTGATGTGGATCTCTCAATTGAATGCATAAAGCATGTTGCAAAAGTTTGATATGAGAGGATGTGATTCACAAAATAGGCTCTAAAATGCTCAAGAATTCTAGAGAGTAAGGATGCTATGAAGATTGTGAATTATTTTCAAGTTGATGAAGGCTTGTTTTATAGATTTTGGAAATTCTGATTAATGGTCAAGATTCGATTTGAGGATCAATGGATGAGAGGAAATCAAGGAGGTGAGTGTGGATCAAGAAGGATCAATGGTTGAGGATTCATAAGAGATCAAAATATCCCTTATTTCATGGAAATAAGTTAGAGATATTTTGAATTGGAGAGAAGAATTTGAATTTGAAAAGGCAATATTCTTTATGCAAGTTGGAGAGTTGGAGGAAAATAAGCCAATTAAACAATTATTAAAAATTATTTAATTGTGAGGATGAGGAGAATTAAGATTTTTTATTAAATAATTTGGGAATTATTTAATCAAGAGGGATTATTAGTGTGAAAATGATGAATTAATCAAATAACTTCAATTATTCGATTAATAGGGGAATCAAGTGAATTTAACTAAATAATTAGACATTATTTAATCAAAGAGAGGAATTAGAAGATAATGAATAAAATGATGTTAATGCGTGAAATCAAGATGTGTGATATGCTTAAGACATTTTTAGGTGTCTATATATAATATGAAAAATAGATCTAAGGGTCAAAAGGGGGTGCTACCACAATAGTGTGTCTCACTTTTGGGACATCTTATTTTTTTCTTGAAATCACTTATTTTTAGAAAACCTAATGATTTAAGCCTTGATAAGTTCCATCTAAAGGGTTTTAATTAAATAGGGTTAGATAAGACCCCCTTAAACCAAACCCCCTTGGATAGAACCCCTCTAGAATTAAATCATACCCACAATGAAGTATCCTTCACACCTATCAAAATACTAGCAAAAATCATTTTTTCTTTACCTTTTGAGGGATTAAATAAAGTCATTTAGAAATTATATTTTGCAATATTGTAGCCATCAAAATGATCTTTCCAACAAGTGTAGTTTTTTATATGTTTTCATTTTATCATGTATTTAATTTTCAATTTGTATTGAACATAGGTTTTTCACCAAACATCAAGTTCTTTGTTCGACAAAGATGGAAAAATAGTAAACCATTATTAAAAAAATTCAAAAAATACCTTTTCCCTAGGTATTGATGTCCTTGTTTCACAAAAAAAAAAGAGATTTGATATACACAACAAGTTATGTTTGATGACATACACCTGTGTCCAAATTATAGTTACATTGACTTCAAAAATTAATTTTAAAAAATATGTAACAAAAAATTATGAAAAATTATCCTTTCCCTATATATTGATGTTAAGAATCTATATTTAAAAAATTAGAATTTATCCTTTCTAGAAAAAAATTTATGTTTGACTACATAAACTTTACTTTTTGAAAATGTTGTTTATTGTTTAAAACTAGTTATTATAGGAGATGTTTAGAGATTCATGATTTATTTCATTTAAAAATAAATAAAAATTAGAATCTATACACAAATTACGACAAATCACTAGTTCACATTATCTTCAAATTCTTAACGGTTTAGCTACTATAGGACTCAGAAGGTGAAAATTTAGTTAAAAATATTGATATAAATGTCCATCTTGGTCAAAAAGTGAGACACAGTATTGTGATTTCACCCAAGGATCTTATGGTTTTAGTTGTTTCCCAAGGGAATGTTGACTCTTTGGTGGAGATAGTTGAAATGCCTCAAAATAAAAGTAACTTAGTGAGCCTTGTTATTGACCCTCATTTTGTTTCTGACAAACTGAAGGGGGTGCTGATAGAAAAGGATAAAATGAGATCATCTTGGAGGAAGGAGAAGTTGAAAAAGAGACCAATGCCTTTATGGATCAACTTTCCCACGTATAATATAAATCTAAGAATGGGGAAAAAGTGTCCCAAGATCTAGAGAATGATCTTATTATTGATCAATTTAAATCTTCATCTAAGGAAAATACTCAAATGAATGTTGGTTGTCCCCTAGAGCCTCACCAAATCACTACTGAAATGAAAATTAAGAAAAAAATAGAAATAGGAATTGAAGATTCTCTTTCATTATTAGAGTTTGGAGCTAGTTCTATTATAGATTTATGGGGACTAAAGGACGGTATTGTAACAACAATCTCATGGTTTCTTTTTTTGATGTATCTTACTCCACTAAGTGGAATCTTAAGGATATTCATGATCCTAACACTAAACCTACTAAAAAAATTTGTGGGATCTTATTTTTGGTGTGGTGAAAGCTAAGCATGAAGAAAAGTGGTTGCTTGGAGGATACTTTAATACTTCTTTATTTCCCTTAGAAAAATTAGGAGGGTTAGAAGACTACTATAAAAGTATAGTTGATTTTGTTGATTTCCTTTATTTTTTTGGTTTGATTGATATTGACCTCCAAGGTTTTTCTTTTACATGGTCTAATATAAGGCAGGGTAACAATCTAACACAAGTCAAATTGGACAAATTTCTTATTTGCAATAGATGGAATATTTTACCTAGACTCTCTTTGCCTGCCCTGCCAAGGACATGTTTAAATCATAATGTTATTTTGCTAAGGTGGATTGATGCCGTGTCAAAAGGCCCTTACCACTTTAGGTATGAAATCATGTGCGTCTCTCATTCGGAGTTTAGAAACCTTGTGGAAAATTGGTGGAATACCCCTATGCTTTGATTTTCCAAAAGGCTATATTGTCAAAGAAAAAATCAAGGGTTGGAATAGGTTGTGTTTTGGAAATATATTTCTCAAAAAAGAAAAGTTGATTAAAGATCTAAAGGAAGTTCAAGAAAATATGGAGAAATATTTGATTGATATGGATACTTGTGGCAAATAAAGAGATTCGAGGATTGAGTGGTACAACCTTGTGAAAAAGGAGTCCAGATCTTCTGGAAATAAAAATCCATAATTCAATGGCTTACTAAAGGAGATAGAAATACAAAGTTTTTTTAGCAGTCTACTTTTTCACATATGAGTATAAATGTCATAAAAAATATAATCCTTCAAAATTGTGCTACTCTCATGGAGGACGGAGATATTGTTGATGTTGTTGTTTCCTAATTTAAGAAAACACTGGTTGATTCTAATTAGGATATGTCTAGCTTGGAGGAGATTATAGATGGCATCCCTCAAATCATGAATGATCAAGACATTGATGAATTTGAGAAGGTTATGACCTTATAAGAGGTTAAATTTGCTATTTTTACTTTGGTGCTTACAAATCCCTAGGGCCCAATGGGTTCCCTCCCTCCTTTCAAGATTTTTGGGAGATTATCTTGAAGGATCTCCTTATGGTTGCGAGAGATTTTTGTATAATGGGAAAAATATTGGGGCAACCAAACTCCACTTTTATTGCTTTGGTTCCTAAGAAAATGGAGGTCTCTTCAATTTTGAACTTCACACCTATCAGTTTATGCAACATGATCTACATAATCTTCTCTATCTTGATAGTTAATAGACTTAAATTTATGCTCCAAAGGTTGATATCTACTAATCTGAAATGGTTTGTTTTGGGTAGACAAATTCTAGATGTTGTTTTTTCCACCCATGAGTATTTATTCTATGGATTATAATAAAATATCTAGTATGGTGCTTAAATTTGATATATCTAAGACCTATGATAGAGTTTTTTGGTCCTTTTTGTTTATTGTCTTATAAAATTTTGGTTTTAAAGGGAGAATTTTGAAGCTAATTAAAGCTTGTGTTACCACTCTGAAATACTTTGTGTTAGTTAATGGGGTTCCAAAGGGTTTCTTCTCCTATAGTAGGGGCCTTAAAAAGGTTACCCTCTATCTCCTTATATGTTTAATATAGTGGTTGAAGTCCTATTGAAAGGGATCAAGGTTGCTTCCTCTCTACCTCCCTTTTCATATCAAAAGTTCGTGGATGATACTATACTCGTTGGAGTTGCCTATGTAGTGGAAGATAATTATTAGAAAAATCTCAATTAGATGATTATGCTAAAGTGTCTAGTCCATATATCAACTACAACAAAATCATGCTATAATTCTTTAATACTAACCCCCCTCTTAGAGAGAATAATGATAATTCTTGGTTGTTGAATTGCTAACCTTCTTGCTACTTATTTGGGGCTTCCTTTATCTACTAAGAAAATTCTCAATAATTATTGGATCAGTATTGTGGAAAGGATGCAAAAAATAGTTGGTTGGATAGAAAGGAAAACTACTAAGTCAAGCTAGAAAAATGCAATTATTGAAAGCTTCTCTCCAAAATATTATGTTCTATTTTCTTTCTTTTTTTAAAATCCTAGTTTACATGATTGGTAGAATATAACAAACTCAAAAGAAATTATTGTGGTCTATCATTGAGGAAAAATCTAGGATTTCCCTTGCCAGTTGGGAAAAGTTTTGTAACTCTAAAAAGTAGGGTGGGTTGGGAATAAAAAAATGCAATAATTAATAAATACCTTCTTGTTAAAGTGGCTTGGAACTTCATTTAATGCACAGTTTGGAGAATTATCCTTAACTTGCTAAATATTAATTTGGATCATTATTGTTTCTTATCTTCCTCTAATATTCCTCAGGGTTCAATTTTTTGGAACAACCTTCTTAAAGTAAAAAATATTGTTAAGAAAGGTTTTTTTTGGAGAGTGGGAGATGGGAATAAAGTTATTTTTGGAATTACCCTTGGCTCAATGGTCATACTTTGTCTTCTCTTCAAAATTTTGATAACACTAAACAATTGCTTGTTAGACATGATGGTGAAAAGCTCCATAGATATATTGATTGGAATGGTCAAAAATCTAAGTGGAATAATTTTGGGGAACAAATTGTTGGAAGAAGAATTATGAGAGGTGGAAGGCAACAAAGGCTATATGAAGAAATTGAGTAGTTAAAGTAGATAATTAGAGATTGTCAGTTTTTCTCCTTGAATAAAAAAGATGAATGCATCTAGGTTGAGAATCCTTCTTGCTCCTCTATTAGGTCAACTTACTCCCTTATGGTTGATAGGAATGAGGTCTAGTCCTTTAATTAGAATATTGTTTGGAACTGTAATGACAAAAAAGTACTCCCTGCATGGCCTTGATTTAGTGTTGTAATATTTCTAACATATTCACATTAGGTCTTAGGCTCTTGTGAACTAAATGAGCTTATTGGTGCCTTATTTGGAGTGTTGTAACACATTTTCACACTTTTCTAGGGTTTTGATGCATCTTTTCAAGGATAATCCTGACATAAATAAACATCCAATCATAATTTAGGTGTTTTAGGTTGTGTGGCCCAAATTTGGTGGTCCAGGACTCATACGCCACCTTGGGCATATGGTTCCCACCTGGGGTTTTGGGTCCCGATCTGGATTTCACACCTTTCTAAGCATTTTTTAAAATTGTCCCATAATTTATGCCTAATGGGACTCATATGCCACCTTGGGCGTATGAGTCCTATGTGGCCCAAAATTAAAATTAATTCAAATTCTTGGTGGGATTTTATCCTCCTAGATCTAATGCCAGCTTGTAGTGTTGTAATTTTGGGAAAT
This sequence comes from Sequoiadendron giganteum, assembly GCA_007115665.2. Lineage (NCBI taxonomy): Eukaryota > Viridiplantae > Streptophyta > Pinopsida > Cupressales > Cupressaceae > Sequoiadendron > Sequoiadendron giganteum. The sequence continues at coordinate 490,367,420 of CM021106.1, forward strand.
TTAGCATAATTAAGTATAAATACAAGTTTCTTTAACTCATTTTAACCCCAAGCATTCAAGTATTCATGCATATAGAAATTTTGAGTTCACAAGAGCATTCAAGGGTAAATTATCAAGTGTTTAAGAGCATTATTCAAGTATCAAGCATCATGTCAAAGTGATCATGCATCATGTTTATTTGTGAGCTAACAATTGTGATGTAGGGTTTTATGATTCAAGCTAGCATTCAATTCAAGATCTATCCTATTCAAGAAAGAGTCAAGATCTACATCCATTGGAGCCACTTCATACATGTTTGTAGCACTTTATTGCTAGAATTTGGTGAGTTGCAACATCTTATTTTGTTCATTCATCATTCTCCATTCCTATTTCATTTCATTTCAAGGTTTGATTACCAAAACAAGGTTTGACCAAGGCAAACCCCTCTCCACTAACAATTTTTCCCCTTTCTTTGGTGTGTGATGTGCAAATTTAGGTTGAAGATACATTGAAGAGAAAGTTTGGAGAAATTTGTCAAAGTGTTCAAAGTTGTCAAAGTTGTCACCTTGCATTGGAGATACTTGGAAGACTTCTACAGGTTGAAAATCAGGATTTCGGATCCAAAAATCAATTGGAAAGGACAGAGCAAATATTGAGGAGCAGATTTAGACTTTGGAGTTTTAGAAAACCCTAACTAGAATGATACACAAGTTCTGGCATATGAGTCCCAGTTTAGGTCATTTTTCAGGTCTTTGTAGTTTTAGACACCCATTTGACAGATTTTAATTTCCGCACAAAAACCCAGATCTGGGACTAAATCGCCCAGACTAGTGTATGAGTCCTAGCAGGCTTTAAAATCAATGTTTTCAACATTTCAAAGCTTCATTCAGTCTTCTTTAGATTTCCAGTGCACACATTTCATCTTGTAGCTTTCTGTTATGTTTTATATACATTTTTAGGTCATTTAGTGAAAGATTAAACATTGCATTAGGTTTAAGCATTTTGATTTTCATTTCATTAGTCTTTCCAAGCCCTAGCTTGATGGTGAACCCCTTATTAGTTTCCAATCAGACCCTAGGAAAATCCTATTGCAAGATCTCTTTCTCCTTTGCATACTTTAGATTGAGATTTCTAGGGTTTCCCTTCAATGAAATGATTGTGAAGTGGGTTTTCTCTATGCCCTAAACCATACGAAAGCAAAATCCCCTTTTCTGTTATTTCAGGAACAATATATTACTTCCAAAGGTTAACTATTTTTGGTGGGAAAATATACACAACAAAAATATTTTTATTGATAATCTAAACAAAAAAGGCTTTCAGATGGTTAATAGTTGTACTATGTATTATAAGGAGCAAATTATGGAACATATCTTCTTCAACTATGATTTCTCAAGAGAAGTTTGAACTGAGGTGTTGCATAACCACAAATTTGATTGAATCTTTCTCGAGTCCATAAAAGACTTTGTTACCTCTTGGCATGGGCATTTCCCTTTCTCATAATGTGATTCTTGAAGTTTGGGAGAAGATTCCTCCTTTTGTATGCTAGAGTATATAAAAAGAGAAATACTAGGAATTTCAAAGAAATCTCAAAAAATAGCAAAGACATATTTTAAAGTATTCAACATAACTTGAAGGATAATATCAATACCTTTTACTTTGGTTATGCTAAGAAAATTCCTTCTTTTATTGAAATTAGGATTAAACAAAATTGGGGAGTTACTCAAGATATAACTAAGGTCAACTGGGGAAATTTATTTTAAGGAAAGGTGTTTAATGGAAACTACCTAATAAGGGTTGGATGAAACTTAACTTTGATGGTTGCTTGAAAGGAAATCTATGTGAAGCTACAACTATAGGAGTTATAAGAGATGAGTAGGGCTTCCCGATTGAGGGGTATGCTAAAAATATTGGTAGAACATCCCATAATGAGGCTGAAGCTACTACTGTGTGGTGGGGATTAACAACAATGAAGGAGAAGGTTTATCATAATGTTGATATTGAAGGAGATTCTAATATGATAATCCACATCTTGAAAGGTAATTCATTATCTCCTTGAAAGATAAGAAACATGATGGATGATTGTAGAAGAATGCTTATGTGGTTATCTAAAATAAAAAAAATAATCATATTTATAGAGAAGGAAACTTGATTGTTGATGTTGTCTCAAATGAAGGGTTGTGTTGTCATGATTGGAATTATTGGCTTTACTTTGATCTCCCATGCAAAGTGAAAGAGAAAGTGTCTAATAAAAGACAAACTTTAAATGAGTCCAAGTAAGTTGATTATTTATTTTTCCTACTTTGGGTTGAAGGATGATGTGGCCTTTAGTTGGAAAGATTATTAAATCTTGTATGAGGTGGAAAGTAATACTTCCACGATGGACCTTTTTCTTAATGAAGAAATTAAAGGTAATAATTCTTATCTTACAGATGAGATTTTAATGATATTCTCCAAAGGATTGTTTTGGGTTTTTCATTATTTTCCCCATTTGTAAGGTTAAGGATCAAGTTATTTGTGTGAAAGGGAATAATAAACATTATATTGTAGGGGAAGGGGGGAAAATTAATGATTACAATGGTCCTTTCAACGAGATAATCCACACTAGTTCCAAATCCTTGAAAACATATATATGGGACCATCATTTTCACTTTACTTGACCTCATGTTGTGTAGAATAAGGAGGTCACATTTCTTCCAACTCCTTAACAACTTTGCACATTGCGTTGTCTCATTTTGGCTCATGTATGTATAAATTGAGGGGGCTACATTGGTTCTAACTTTTTGAAAAATCTAACAACATGATGCCTCTTTCCTTTTGTATTCCTTCACATGGTTTCATGGTAGCCAACTTACCAACTTCTCCATGAATGCATCCCTACTCCCTTGTGGATGTTTTATTTTGAAAGTTGACATAATGATGTATGCAATGTTTTTACTTGAAATATGCAATATTAATGACTTGTGTGCATGTGTGTAGGCCTATATATACATCTCTATTGACATGAAAAAAGTGAGGGAAAACCATCAAAATTGAATCCTTTTGGGAAAAATTCTTGCAAATTTATTTATTACTTTATTTACTTTAGCATGTGTGACTCATGTGGATTCACATGCACATTAAAATGAGAGCAAAATATAGAGGGAAAATGCACACTTAACACTTTTCCCCACTCATGTTATGCTCACTTTAGTATATTTTGAGATACGCCAATGTGGTACTAAATTGAGTTAATTTATGCACAAAGGGACATTCAAAATTTAAAACCATTCATCCATTTATTCACTTTAGCACTCATTTTTCTATACATCTACCATTCATTTACACACTGGATGGACATGTTCACATACATAATTTTGTCCTTTAGGCATAATGGTTGGTTTTATTACATTATGTTAAATTCAACTTCATTTCCTATCTCTTATGCATCTACTCAACTACTTAACTTATGCACCAAGGTGTAGATTAAGGTCTGATTATCACATTTAAAGGCATGTGTGTCTTAGATCATTAGTTAGATCATTAAGAGAGGTTAATTCACATACATGGAGATTGTATCAAAAGCATGAAATTAATAACATAATAAACAATTTATTGGTTACAAGCTTGTAATAATATTCACACTTGAAAATACATTACATCATTGTGTCTTCAACATTGTGGAAAATAAGGAGCTTGACTAAGGTGCAATAAAGCATCAAACCTTCAATCCTTACATAGCAAGCTCCTAAAAGATGTTTCTTAACTACATTGTGCATATTTAGATATAGACAAAAGTAAGTAGATTCCTTAAATTTGCAAGTACAAATAATAAGATCATAGAGAAAAGATGAAATTACAAAGAATAGTTAGAATTGGAAAATATGATTTTACCAACGATTACATAACTCCAAAATTTAATTTATCAAAATCATTTGTATTTCAATTTTTGTTCTCATCTAATACTAAAAAAAATACTAGATACATCAAATCAATCAACATTACATAATAAAATAACTTAACATCTTTCAATTATGCAATTATTTCTTAAAATGATTTAAATCTACTTAAATGAATTAAAATATCATTTATTAAACCTAAAAATTAAGGGGAAGGGTCCTCATGAATTAATAGGATTCCACTTATTCTCTACAATATAGAAGTAAAACTAATAAAACAATCTTATTCTAAGATTGTGGTTCCATTGAAGAGGTTTCCTAAAATATCTTAGGGGTGTTGCTAATTTTTTTAAGAGCTTTTATAAATATGAGTTCTCATAAAGTTTTTGGTAAGAGATAAGTTTAGAACTTTAAGCTTTAAAATTTGTGAAAGATAGTGACATAATTATTTTTGAAAGAAAAAAAATATTAAATTTATAATTATATAACTAAATCTAAAAATATATGTGAAAACAAAATTTTAGAAGAAAATGAAATAAACTTTTCAATCCTACCCAGCCTATAGCTTGTACGTCCATATCCGATTGCAATGGTTTGATATAAAACCCTCTATAAAAAAAGTTAGGGCATACTTATTTTTCTCAGAGGACCCCTCGATAAAAATAATTCCTCTGCCATGGGACCCCTTTCTGATTAAAAAAATTACTTCACGATTTCCCATACTTTCCGAAGTCAAAGTTACATTCCGTCTGAAGGGGGTACCTTATCCACTTGTAAATAGGCGCATTACACTGGGCCAGATAACTGTCCTACCAATGGTTTAGATTCATTCCAAACAGTCTGCGCACTTCGATGTTAACGCTCAATATTGTTGCTTAGTGCACAAACTACCAGACATTTAGTTGGAAAAGCTTCCAGGAAATTTAGGGTATTGTCTGTCTAGTATACTGGACGCCCATTTGCCCGTAAATTTTAATCCTGCTGAATATACGCTGCCGAAATTTAGTACACAAACTACAGAATATAGAGACAAAATTGCTTCGGAGTACCCTGCATAAACTGGGTCATCAACTGTCCAGGTGTCATTAACGTTATGGGAATCGATCAACATTCTTGATGGTTCGGCAAAGCGCGCTGCGCGACCCACTTGTACAAATGGCGACTCCTCGATTAATTCGGCGAATACCTCTGAGAACAACATTGTTGAGCCCGCTAGCACGTGGGTTCTGAATCGAAAAAAGTGAACAGAATGCCCCCAAACTTCAGGTTTGTTCACTTCAGTTATTAATTTGCAAGCTATGTTGTTTACGAGTAACACATTTGCAAATGAGCTTTAATGATTCCTTTTCAATTTGATTGGGAAGAGTTAGTTATTAACATATTTTGGGGTTTTGTCCACAGTTTCGAACACTTGTAAGCTTCAGCGGATCCACTCTTCTGCTGAGGAGTCCAAATTCTTATACCCATTCCTTCAAGTAGGCACACAATTTGCAGACTCATGATTTCTTAAACTCCTTTTTGTGGGTGTTGGAATCCAAGTATATGCAATTATGGCCAGGGAAACCTCTGCAACACCCAGCAAACTTCACCAGCAAGGTTTCCGAAAGAAGGATCTGACCTGGGTGGTTGGAGTTTCAGTGCTCTGTACCTTCTTTTACATTCTAGGTCTGTGGCAAAATAGTTTGGTCATAAATACAGCAGCTGTAAGACTGGCATTTTCACAAGTAACGCCCTGTCGTTTGCCGTTTAATCCTCCAAAGTCCGAATTTGTGCATCTAGATTTCGATGCCCATCATTTGGGAATAGCTCCTTCTGATAATGCCTCAGAGCCTCAGTTACCCATTATGTTGAAGCCCTGTGATATGCAATACAGTGAGTATACTCCCTGTGAGGACATTGAACGTTCCAAGAAGTTTGACAACTACAGGTCATTCTTCAGAGAGCGCCACTGCCCAGAAAAGAATGAGCTTCTCAGATGCCGGATACCTGATCCACCTGGATACATGACCCCATTTCCGTGGCCACAGAGCAGGGATTTTGCTTGGTATGCCAATGTACCTCACAAGGAACTTACTGTTATAAAGGCTGATCAGAACTGGATTAAGTTTGAGAGGGATCGATTTCGCTTTCCTGGTGGTGGAACATCGTTTCCAAATGGTGCAAAACGGTATATTGAGGAAATTGGAAAGTTAATTCCTTTAACTGATGGATCTATAAGGACTGCCCTTGATACTGGGTGTGGGGTGAGTACGCTTTCTCTGCTCTTTTCTTTTTTCACTGGAAATGACAGCATTGCATTGCCATGATAACTTTTAGTGTGTCCACTTTTCTGGTGATTTTTAAGGGCTTCTTGCAGGCCATTTGACATTTGTAGCCACTGGTGAACATTAAAACTAAATCTAGACTAAAGAAAGAATTATGGCTGAATGAAGTGAATTCCGAGGCCTTCATAATACCAACTTTTCATAAACTAGAGGTACTGAAAGAAACTGAGTCGTTTCCGACTGCATCCTGTTTTAGGCCTGTTCGAGTATAACTTTTTGGAAATTGTGTTTTATATTTGACAGCTTTCCAATTACTTTTATTGCATAGGATAATGTGCTTTTGTTAATCTGCAGTGGCATACTGTGCAAAGTAGGCATTGACAATGTGGCATCTTAAGCTCCTGCACAGAATAGTACAATACACGATAAACTTGTTCTTTTCCTGGTTGGGAAAATATAATACACATTAGCTGCATAGTTTACGTTTTATCTTTAGAAATACTACACTGTTTAATATGTACTACACATTTTAGCAATCAGACTCGTGAATCAGACAGCTAAGCTCAAGAAATCTGACTACTGCAACCATTTTTGTAGGTTGCAAGCTGGAGTGCTTACCTATTCAGATACAAAATTTTGACCATGTCTTTTGCTCCAAAAGATATACATGAAGCACAGGTGCAGTTTGCTTTGGAGCGTGGAGTGCCGGCCATGATTGGGATATTGGGCACTCGTAAACTTCCTTACCCTGCAAGGGCGTTTGACATGGCTCACTGTTCCCGGTGTCTGATTCCATGGACTGATTATGGTATTGTATAATAATCCTTGTCAATTGGGGTTATTTAGAGATTGTATTTATATTAAAGTTAGCCCTGTGCTTATACTTGTGTATAATTGTATATCCACTTTGTTCTGCAGACGGCGTCTTCTTGATAGAAGTAGATAGAGTCTTGAGGCCTGGTGGCTATTGGATCTTATCAGGTCCTCCCATTAACTGGAAAAAACACCACAAGGGTTGGGAAAGGACAGAAGCAAGCCTAAAGCAAGAGCAAGAAGCAATTGAGGATCTTGCTAAGCGTCTATGCTGGAAGAAGATTGCTGAAAAGGGCGATCTGGCTGTATGGCAAAAGCCTACCAATCACATTCACTGTATCAAAAAACGGAGAATCTTCAAAGTTCCCCCAATTTGTCAGGGGGGAAATCCTGATACGGCCTGGTATGAATTACCTTCAATTTATTCTATCTAAGAACTTCTTTGGGTTCTGAGATTCTGTAATTTTAGGAAGAATCAACCTAAATATCACTAAGTAGTAACCATTTTCATACCAATTTATAAGATAGCATTCTAATACTTGATCTTTTTCTTCTTTTTTCAAAAACATGAAAAGGTACCAAAAGATGGAGACATGCATAACTCCTTTACCTACAGTTAAAAACATTGAGGATACTGCAGGGATGGCTGTAGAAAAATGGCCAAAACGATTGGCAGCTGTTCCACCCAGAGTAAAAAGAAGTACCATCGCTGGAGTAACAAGTGAAACATTCAATCAAGATACAAAATTGTGGACCAAGCGGCTAATCTACTATAAAAGGTTCATAGAAAGTATTACTGATGGAAAATATCGTAACATAATGGACATGAATGCTGGCTTGGGAGGCTTTGCTGCTGCTCTGGCCAATTATCCAGTATGGGTAATGAACGTTGTCCCTCCAGATGCAAGAAACAACACTCTTGGCAGCATATATGAAAGAGGCCTGATTGGAACTTACATGGACTGGTATACTCTGCCTCTTTGCTCTAGACACTGAGTCTGAACTAAGTTTCATACCCATTTTGATATTATATCTTCCATTTTGAACACTCTGCTGTAGCATCTATAAAAAAGATGGAATTTCATGATTCATTTGGGCAATGTGCTCTGGTTTTCTGTTTACAGGTGTGAGGCTTTTTCAACATATCCCAGAACCTATGACCTTATTCATGCTGATGGCATTTTCAGCATGTACCAAGATAGGTAATATGTATTTCCCAGAGGATAATGTAAGGAGTATAATCTATAAGCAACATATTCTCTGCACTTTTTCACTCTTCTACGTTAGAGTTGCCCCAGGATTTATTTGTTCAAGCTGAACTACTTCAAGTTAATTTTTAGTGTGAGAGTACACTAGAATAGTTGCCAATTACTAACTATACAATATTGATCTGTATCTAATCTACGCTGCAGGTGTGATATCATAGACATTCTTCTTGAGATGGATCGTATACTACGCCCAGATGGAGCCGTCATTATTCGTGATCATGTAGATGTCCTGGTTAAAGTAAAGAAAATAACTGATAGTATGAGTTGGGAAAGCCAGCTTGCACATAATGAAAGAGGTCCCTTTAACGCAGAAAAGATCCTTTTTTTTAATTCTACGAGGTTGCCCATTAGCTACCAAACATTGGCTTGAACATATACACGATTTCAAGTTAACTAGAATAACATTCTCAGAAGTTAGAAGCAGAGAGGTAACATTCCTAGAAGTTAGAAGCAGAGAGCTCTAGATTCCCATCAAGGCTCTAATTTAACTTATCAAGATTTAGATTACATTTCTATCAAGGCCTTGAGCAAGGTAGAGTTTGAAAGATGTGTATATAGAAAATGTCAAAGAAACAAGATGATCATTTAAGAGTGAGGTTGAAGTATTTTTCAGTATGCCGAAAATGTGTTGTACTATAATGTAGACATTGGCATATTGTTTTCAGGTTATAAATTGAGTAATGTTGTGGAAACGTAAAACCCACAAACTTAAAATAATACTGTTGTATAAATTATTTGCAAAGAAATAATAAGAAAAATAAAATGGAATAACGGAATAATAGAATAACGAATAAGACATTGGTTTACATTATGTCAAGGAAACATCTACGGGACAAAGTATTAGTATTCTTTTTGCTTAGAGAAATTGATTACAATCTTCACACAGCTGCTACTCTTCAATTACAATTCATTACAATGATTACAAGGATTTTGCCTTCAAGACAACAAGATATATATAATATCTTCAACATGTGTCAAACTTAGAAAAAACCAACTTTGTTTTTATTGTTTTGTTTTATCTTTAAATCTTTATCTTTTCCAAAGATAAGATTATATTTTATTTTTATTTTTGTTGTCATTATCCAACAATCTCCACCTTGACAACAATTTACCTGATACTTGCCCATGCCCATTGATCACCTTCTTTGCAAGTCAAAAGAAGTCAAACTCCACTTCAACTTCTCTAACTATATTTGTTTTGTTTTAAACATGTTTGCACAATTTTCTAGTGTATGAACTTTCTCAAGAGCTACTTCACCTCCATCAATAACCTGTCTTACAAAATGGTATTTAATCATAATATGCTTAATCCTATTGTGATAAGTTGGATTTTTAGTCAAATGTATAGCATTTTGACTATCACAAAATACAGTCACCTTATATTGCACTTTTCCAAACTCACACAAAAAGACCCTTCAACCAAATTACTTTTTTGCATGCATGTGAGATAGCCATATACTTTGCCTCAATAGTGGATAAAACAACTATTTTTTGAAGCTTTGACATCCAACAAATAGGTCCTTCAACAAGAGTAAAGGCATAAGTTCCCGACGTAGATATCTTTTCATCCAAATCACTTGCAAAATTTGAATCAATATAACCACAAATTAAACCACTACAACCATCAAAAGTGATACAATAATCACTTGTGCCTTTAAGATACCGAATCATCCATTTCACTATTGCCCAATGCTCTTTACCTAGATTTACCATGTATCTATTGATAAAACCAATTGCATGTGAAATATCTGGTCTTGTATATATCATCACATACATTAAACTTCCTACTACATTAGCATATGGTACATGAGACATACAATCCTTTTCTTCTTTATTACTAGAACATAAGCTTTAAAGCTTAATATGAGAAGCTAAAAAAATATTTATTGGTTTCACATTTTTCATACCGAATCTAATGGGGATCTTCTCCACATACTTTTGTTGGGATAACCAAAGCTTACCATGTTACCTGTTTGTGTATTTCCATCCCCAAAATTTATTTTGTTGTTCCTAGATTCTTCATATCAAAAGTCCTAGCCATCTGAGCTTTTGACCCGTTGATCTCAACTATGCTTTTGATTGCTACAAGAATATCATCAACATATATTGCCAAGATAATGAATAAACTATTTTTCAAACTTTTAAAGTAAACAAAATGGTCATACTCACTCTTTGTAAAATTTTGGCTCACCATGAAATAATCAAACTTCTTATACCATTGCTTGGGAGACTATTTTAGGCCATACAATGACTTTTTGAGTTTGCAAACAAATTTCCTATTGCAATCTTGAACAAACCCTTCTAGTTGTGTCATATATATCTCCTCATCCAAATCTCCATGTAGAAACATTGTTTTAACATCTAATTGCTCCAACTCAAGATCAAGTTACACAATAAGTGCTAAAACAACCCGAATAGAAACTAGCTTAACAATTGGTGAATTTTTTTCATGAAAATCAATACCTTCCTTTTGAGAATACTCTTTTGCTACCAGTCTTGCTTTGTACCTTTCAACTTTATCATCAACACCCTTCTTCAATTTGAAGATACATTTGTAGCCAACAACTTTCTTACCCTTTGGGAGTTTTACTAGATCCCATGTTTTAATCTTCTCCAAGGAATCCATTTCTTCTTTCATTGCTATTTTCCATTTAACATTTTCAGCACCATCCACTACTTCTTGATAACAACTAGGTTCCCCATCATTAGAAATCAAAGCAACAAATGAAACATAATCATCATACCTTTTAGGTGGATATTTGACTGTGTAGATCTCCTTAGATCTAGTTGTGGAATTTCCACATTTTCTTGTAGATTTTATGCATCCCCATCTTCTTCTTCGAAAGCTTCTTCATGCTTCCTGATTTTTATAGATGGATGAGTTTCCATTTGAAATTATTGATATTGAGGTACTTGTTCTTGTTTCAAATAAACTTTTACTATATCTGATTTTATGAGAGGAGATTCATCAAATACTACATCTTTGCTAATAATGACTTTATGGGTAGTAGGATCCCACAATCTCTATCCCTTAATTCCATCACCATAACCAACAAAGATATATTTCTTGGATTTGGGGTCTAATTTAGAACGATGATCTTTTGAAATAAGAGCATATGCATCACAACCAAAAAAATTCAGATTTGAATAATCACAAGAATGACATGTCCATACCTCTTCATAAATCTTACAATCTATTGTAACTGATGGTGACTGACTTACTAGATAACAAGTTGTAGAGACTGCTTCTGCCCATAACTCTTGCTAAAACTTGGTATTATTGAGCATGCTCCTTGCTCTCTCTAGAAGAGTCTTATTCATGCGTTCAACAACACCATTTTGTTGAGAAGTGTAAACAATGGTTTTATGCCTTTTGATCCTAGCTTCCTTACAATAATTATCAAATTCCAAAGATGTGAACTCACCTCCATTATCTGTTATCAAATGCCAATTCTCTTTTCAACCAAAACTCTAAATTGCTTAAATACATCAGCTTTAATTTTAAGAATATAGACCCATTGAACACACCCGGATATTGAGAGCGGGCGAGGGGGGGTGAATAAGTATCTTCAAAAACTTAAACCCTTCAACACAATGCAAATTCAGACTTTTTAATAGGATCAACAACCTTTAACCAGATCAACAACACTTGATCAAATTAGCAACATTGAAAGATAAAGTAATAAACACACATGCATAAAATTACACCACATATACATGGAAAACCCAAGAAGGGAAAAACCATAGTGAAAAATATCACAATATATGAAGCTCACTACTTACAAAATTACAATTTTTTTTAAGGTTCACTGCCCAAAGAAATATATTGCTCCCTAAAGGACTTGTAGGCTAAGGCGCACAACCTTGGGGCAAAATACAAAGGAATTGTAGATTGAGGTGCACAACCCCAAGGAAAGATACAAGGACTTTCTAAAGAGACTCACTATTTGATAGCAGGATACATGAAAATTTGAAATGATAACATATGTCAACAATACACTCTGTTGATTGAGGCATTGAAGTGCATCTAACTTATCTTTTTAGAACTCACTACATTATTCCATACTCTCACACCACCACACACTTCTTGCAATTGATTTGTTCTTCCATATATATACTCCACAAGATCACAAAACACCAATTAGGTCAACCAAAACATAATACAAATAATAACCTCAACAAGTTAGCCCAAAAAATATAATTGTGGTCAAAACGGTCCTATCTAGGAGATACAAAGAACCAACAACTTATTACATCTTCCAATGTGATCCCAAACATTAAAAATGTTGGCACATAACATCCCAAGTCGACAACAAAGAAATGTGTAGCACATTATCAATCAGACCAAAAACATACTTTCAATTGAATTTACTCAATGTAGTTCTCAACAAGATAGGGCATGACTCAAACTTAACACAACTTTAAATGCTAGTGCAGACCCCCAAGCACATAGCGCAAGCAAGTGAACAAGCCCTATCAGCTAGACATCTAAAAATTACCTAGAAAACCAACTCAAAATAATATGCGACACCAAAGAGATCAACCATTGATGTGTGGACCCCAAAGGGATATTCCATGAACATCCAACAAAACTTCCAAATACTTTTTTCACACTGTCATGCCACAAACAACCACCACAAACCAACCAGAAGCAAAACACTTCAACCTGGAAGCCCAAAAGACACAGTCATGAGATAGAACATCAACAAACCAACTTGTGATAAACTCCATCACATGAAAAATGAACTAAGATACTGCACAAACACTAACATGTCCACCAAGCTGTAGAAATAGAAACAACAATGCAGAGAAATGCAAAGCATTTTTCAGACCAATCCTAACAAACTACAAAACTGCCAACCCACTACAATTACTAGAAACCTCCTTGACAACACTAGTGACATGAAAATATAGGAGTGCAACATCAACAAAACTTAAACACTGAATCCTACATTGGAAGACCATATCTTCAAAGGCGGAGGAATGTGGAGTATTCTCCCAAATAGTATTCAAAGCAACTTCCTGTAACAAAACTTTTTACCAACATCCGAAGACGAGATCTTCCTTGTAGCAACACATACTTCCTCAGGAACAATTAAAGAGAGAAAACAACATACTAAAGACCATCAACAACTCTCCAACTTTAACATTACTTCTAATCCTTATCTTAATATATCATCATGATATCATCTCTGCTGATAGCAACTATACTCAACATGGCTTTGATTGTCATAAAAAAAGGAATGACATCCAAACATAAACATCAACAACATTACTGTTAGCACATCATCATACATCAATAACTACCCAAACTGAGTATACATATACATCAATGATAGCCCAAACTGAGTGTTGACATCAGTGACACTATGCCAAACATAGGTAACATATCAACAACAAGACCCACACATTTCTAGAGGTAATCATCTATAAATTTTACAAAATATGATGATCCTCCAAAAGAAATTATAGGGAATGGCCCCCAAACATCTGAATGAATATAATCTAGAATACCCTTATTTGTATGACTACCTAGTTTAAACTTCTGTCTAAATTACTTCCCATAAACATAATACTTGCAGACATTCAAGTTGAAAGATTTTAGATTTGGAAGTAGCTTACAGTTTATCAGTACTATCAACCCTTTCTCACTCATATGACCTAGTCGTTGATGCCATAAACGAGTAGATTTATTTTATTCCTTATATACCACCACTACTTCATTTATTACAGTACTCCCTTCTAGCTTGTAAAGGTTTCCAATATTTGGGTATGTACAAGATCATGATGGGCCAAAAAGTGGTGATATGTAAGTGATATGATGGCCCATGTGGTTGACGACTTTTTTTTTACCCAAAATTGATGAAACAAAAAGGGTTTTTGAAGGAGATTCTCAGCTTTCCACCCATACAAATTATGCTTTACTTTGAATTTAATAAATAATTATTATTCATTTTCTATTTGAATTACGACTAAAGTCCTGATTGATAGGCTGACTGAGAAACATCTATAGCTTTCAAACAGTATCATAGTTTTTGAATCCAAAACATGCGTCACATTCTATGCTTCGCATACTATAAGATTAAAAAAATTTGAATTTCATGAAGTTTTGACCAAGTTAAGGTGGTTAGACATACGAGTTTTTATATTTTTAAAAAGTTGTAATAAAAAAATCATAATTAATTATTTACTTGGAAACAAATTACAAAAAAATATGCATCACATCGAAACCTGAGTCCTCTACTTATGTTTAAAATGTTATAAAAAAAAAATATCATTTTATTGTGGTTAGGGTGGTCAGACAGACACCTACTTATTTTTTCCCTGAAATTTAAGTACTACTTCATTGAAATTTCAAATTTTCACCAAATAGATTTAAAAAAAAAAAAACCTAGTAGTTTAGAAGCTACATTCAATTTGCTACAGATTCTATTCTTACATATTTTTGAAATAATATAGATAAATTATTCAAATTTTTACATCAAGTTGCCTAACTCTAATTTTTCTGAATTTTATCACCACTTAAGGACCTATTTTTTCCATGATGATCTTGCACATACCCATTTGTAGCCTTCATGACCACCAAAATTCCTTTGGACACTTTCAATGATCTACCTTGACTTGTAAAATTATAACCTCTAGAATCCAAAACTACCAAGAAAATTCAATTCTTTTTGAGTTCTAGTACATGTCTTACCTCTTTTAATGTCCTCACAATACCATCAATCATTTCAATCTTAATTCTCTCAATCCCAATAGACTTACAAGAAACACTATTTTCCATAAGAACAACACCACCATCAATAACTTGGCAAGAAGAAAACCAATTCTTATGTGGACACATGTGATTAGAAGCACCAAAATCTAATAACCATTCCTCATGATACTGTAAGGAATAAAAAACAAATAAAACTTCATCAACCATACTTGAACTTGTCTCAACTAGATTTAATTCTTTTTTGGAGTCATCATTTTCTTCTTTCCTCTTCCAACAATCTTTCTTGAGATGCCCCGATTTATTACAGTACCAATATTTTCTCTTATCCTTTTTCTCTTTTGACTTAGATCTAGATGTACCTCTTGAATCTCCCCCTTTTTCTATGGATCAAACCCTAACCACCATTTCTTTTGATGTGGAGGTTTCTATGTTAGATTTCCTCTACAGCTCTTTAGACAAAAAAGCTCCCACAAAAAAATTAAATTCAAGGGGTGTCAGTTATGCTAAAGCTAATAGAAGTGACTAAGTGATTTCAGGATTCAAGCAATGAACACAATAATGTAATCGCCTTGTCTTCATCTTCAAATTTTACACCCATACTAGCTAATTGACATATAAGAGTTGAAAATATTTAAATGATCAACAATTTTTATACCTTCTTTCATTCACAAACTATACAACTACCTTTTCAAGTAGATTTGATTTGTCAAGGATTTTGTCATATAAAGACTCCATTTTACTCATAAGCTTGTTGTTGTTTCCTTTTCAATAATATTGAAAATAACATCTGCTAAACACAACTGAATTGTGCTAAGAGCTCTTGTATCAAGATCCCTCCCAATCCTTATTAGTCATATTTGTAGATTTCTTTGACTTTCTTACCAACGCTTTGTGCAATCCTTGTTGCACCAACAAATCATGCATCTTGAGCTTCCACAACTCAAAATTATTCTTCCCATTGAATTACTCCACCCCAAACCTTGCATTCAAAACCTTTGTCATTTGATGCCACAAAATAAACACCAAATCCTAATGTAGACGCTACACAATAATTGCTTTGATACCATTTGTTGTGGAAATGTAAAACCCACAAACTTAAAATAATATTGTAGAAAAAATTAGTTGCAAAGAAATCACATGAAAAATAAAATGGAATAATAGAATAACAGATAAGACACTTATTTATGTGGTAAAACCTTAACAATATTTCAAGGAAACATCCACATGGCAAAGTATCGTTGTTCTTATTACTTAGAGAAATTGATTACAATCTTCACACAACTGTTGCTCTTCAATTATAATTCATTACAATGTTTTTTTCCTTCAAGACAACAAGATATATATATAATATCTTCAACCTGTGTCAAACTTAGAAAAAACCATCTTTATTTTTATTTTTTTGTTTTATCTTTTTATTTTTAAATCTTTATCTTTTCAAAGATAAGATTCCACTTTTCTATTTTTGTTGTCATAATCCAACAAGTAACACCAAAATTAGTATTGTAGTTGACAACAATAAAATTGATCAATAATTAAATATTTTCTAAAATAAGAAAAGACAAAAGCCACATTTTTAAAATTAATAATAGAATCTAAAGGTATTAAATAGTTGATAAGTATGGAAATTTATACTTTTATTAGTTTAATATTATATTTATATTTATAAAAAGTCATTTTACATAATATTTGGTCATAAATTATTCTATTTTCTTTAAATCTTATAAAATATAAAATTCTAAATTAAGGACAATTTTATTTTAAACTATTGTAAAATTATTATTTTTAAAGGGTTTACTTAACATGATAAATGATTTGGCATGTAGCAAATATTAGCATTATTGATTTTGAAAGTTAAGTATATGATATTTTTTACCATCAATATTTTAGTGATCTATCAAGATGAAGAGAGCAAGAGTAGAGAAATAAAGGTGGTAAAATTATAGACTACATGTAGCTAAATAGAGAAAAGGAGAGGGGGGTGTTAGGGACATGAGGCGGTCTACAATTTAGCTAGGTGTGATTTGTAAATTTACCACTTTAATTTATCTTCTTGATCTCTTTATTTTGATGATGGATCACATGGTGTGATCCAAAATGTTGATGGAAAAAATTGTCACACTTAAAGTTTAAAAACACTATTTAATATTATAGACTATGAAAACTTAACATCTTTAAAATAACAATTAGATTAAAAAAAGTCTTGAACCATTTATAGGTAATCATTATATACAAGATTAATTCTTCAATATAATACACAATGAAATTGGATCTAACTTTGTTATGACAAGATAGATATATAACCAATGCAATCAAAATTCACCCAACTCCATGATACCACCTCATTGAAGTTTATATAATCTTTTATTATTTAAAAATGTTTATAACTTCACTTTTTACACATAATTATAGAATATTTAGGATAGATCACTATTAATAAGAAAACACTTTTTTAATTTATTAATCCTAAAATTTACATTATTATGTAAACTCTCAACTAGTTTTGACCTTATTTTGAGAGAATGACTTAATGCAATTACGTGTTGACAAATGGTACATTCTTGTGCAAAATCAAGCTCACCACCTCATGTTGTAAGTCACCCATTTACACACATTACAACATCCCTTTTCCATACCTTATTTGTATCTATACATATATCCACACATTTCTTATTTATTATACCTATTGTTGCACCCATCTATATACATTCATCAACCACTTTGATTTTAGAAGCCATTTGTCCTAGGTCAATCCTTTGGGCATGGGATCAATCTTGCACCTATACATTTGACCCTTGATTTTCAAAATTAAAATTAAAATTCCAGTCAACTGCCACTGATACTTTCCCACCTCAAGCTAATTTAATACATGTTTGCATAATTTATTGCAATGCACTTGTATATATAATACATTCAATTGCACTCATTTATCATCATCAAACATCAAATAAAATTATTCACATTTAAGGTGTAGATGTTCAAATTATCATGATTGCTATCGTGCACTCGATCCTGATCCACTAACATCATTTCTTCCTAAATCACTTCTTTACTAACCAGTTAATTAAATAATCTTTATTTAATTAATTCATCATAATTCCTCTTTTAATCAAATAAATTAACTTTATTTGATTAAATCATCATCTTCTTTAAATTAAATAAATCATTTTATTTAATTAATCCTAATAGTTCCTCTTTGATTAAATAGATTAATTTTATTTAATCCTAATGTTCCTCTTTTAATTAAATAATTCATTTTATTTAGTTAAATCATATTCCCTCTTTTAAATTTAACATCATCCCTTTTAATTAAATAAATCAAACTTTATTTAATTAAATCTAATGATCATTATTCCTCTCATTTTGATTTAAATAAATCCAAAAATCTATGTCAAATGTCAAATCAAACTAATCTCTGTTGATCATATACAACCACGTGATGAATTCTCCAGTTCGACTTGTGAAAGAATAAATTTAAATATAGCCATAAGGCTATTTAAATTTATACATCGATTATCAACACGAAGAGGCGCTTCATATTGTAATATTTAAATAAAGTGTTTTTTATTTAATAATAATTAAATGTATTTTATTTGTGGGCCGACTCTAGAAGTGACGCGATTTTATAGAGAAGCACACTTCTTGATAGGTCGATCTCTCTTGGTGAAGAGGTGTGATTCATTTGTAGTTACATATATATACAAAGGCATTTCATTGTATTTGACATCAAGTAAGAAAAAGCATTTTGTTCAAGAACAAGTTCGCCTTATTGTAGCCAGTCGAGTTTATCTACACTAGATCGATTCAAGGAGAAATATATTGTCATTGCATCTAGGAGAGGTTTTGTTCATTGTATCTATTTGGCATTGTATCGTGCCTAAGTTGTAAGCATATTTCTACTCTTATTTTGAATCAATAAATAAGAGATATATTGGTTTGGTTTTTTCTCCCTCAGGTTGGAGGGTTTTCCTAGGGTATTGGCTGTCATTGTGTCAATTTGAATTAATTTTTGCATTCTAATCTAATCACATAAATCTAACATGGTATCAGAGCGGGTTTGAAGAAGATCCCCGATCAAATTTGTTGATTAATTCAACAATACCCTTGTTATCTCTCATCTTTATTCACCTCCTCTTTGTCAAGATGGTGAATGGTCTTAAGATCAAGGATAGGCTTAAAGGTGTGTCAAAATTCACTTTGTGGAGATTCAGGATTATGCTCACCTTGGAGGAAAGCGAATTGGCAGAGTTTGTGGAGAGCTCCACCCCCAACCTATGGAGGAGGAAGAAAAGGCCCTATGGAAGAAGAAAGATACTAGGGAAAAGAAGATGTTAGTTGATTCAATGAAGGATCATATTGTTCCTATTGTCTCCAAGTTAAGGACTGCAAGAGAGATGTTCAAAACCCTAGAGGAGATGTACGAGATCAAAAACACTAGTTGAGCTCTTGCACTGAAGCAACAATTGCATCACTTGAAGATGACGAAGGGAGAAACTGTCATTGCCTACTTCATGAGAATAATTGAATTGAGAGATCAACTCTCCTCTATTGGGCATGTGGTCAATAGAAAGGATCTGACCATGCTAGCTCTTAATGGTCCCCCTTCATCTTGGGAGTCTTATATTCAGGGAATCAGTGCAAGATCTAAAATTCCCAAGTTTGATCGGTTGAGGGTAGACTGTATTCAAGAAGAATCTAGGTTGGTGGCAAGAGGTATTGGGAAAAGCTCCGTTAATGAAGACCTTCATGTTCTTGCCACTCAATCCTCAAAGAAGAAAGGTGGAAATAAAGGGCACTTCAAAAGAAACAGAGATAGAGGAGCTGATGGTGGTCCCGCATTTAAGAAGAAGAGGGACCTCTCCAAGGTCCAATGTTTCCATTGTGACAAGTTTGGTCATTTTGCAAAGGAATGTCCTTCCAAGCCTAGGAAGTAGATCACCTTTGCTAATGTCGATGAAGCCTCCATGTAGAAGGATACAAGTGAATACCTATTCTATTTAGCCTTGTCAATTAATGTGACCACTGACAACAATACCTGGATGATAGATAGTGGTGCCTCTTGCCACATCACAGGTTTTCGGGAGCATCTATCTAATTTGGTGGAGAAAGACTCTAGTGAACAAGTCATTATCGAAGAGGATGCTAGCTACGCTGTGAAAGGAGTTGGGACCGCCTCTCTTCAATTAGATTTTGGTGTGTCCTTGCAATTGGATGATGTACTATTTGTTCATGGCATAAAAAGAAACCTTGTTTCCATCTCAGCCTTGGAAGAGAAAGGTTATCAAGTTTCTTTTTTACAAGGCAAAGTTATTATATGGGCAAAGAACTCCAACTTCAAGACTGCTCGAGAGATTGGAGTCAGACATGGGTGTCTCTACAGGCTATGCACTCACCCTCTTCAGGCTCTAGTGCATGATTCTTCAAGTTTGTGTGATCTTTGGCATCGAAGATTGGCTCACCTCCACTTTCGTGCCCTACCTATCATGGAGAAGATGTTCACTGGCCTTCAGAAAATCAACCAGGAGCATGAAGGTACATGTAAAGGTTGTGCCTTAGGTAAGAATACAAAGGGTCCATTTCATAGTAGAGAAAGTAGATCTAAATATATTCTTGATCTCATTCATTTTGATTTATGTGGTCCAATATCTGTTGCATCTTCGAGTGGTTTCTTGTATTACATTATTTTTATTGATGACTACTCTAGAAAGACTTGGATTTATTTCTTGAGATCTAAAGAATCTGAGGAAGTGTTAGAAAGACTCAGAGAATTCAAAGCTCAGGTGGAGAACCTATCTGGGAAAAATATCAAGGTTTTGAGATCCGATAACGAAGGACAATACACTTTCGGTATCTTTCGTAACTTCTGCATTGAAGCAGGGATTAAGAGGAAGCTTAGTGTTCCTTATAATCCTCAACATAATGGTATTGTAGAGAGAAAGAACACATCTATCGTGGAAGCAGTCAAATCCATGATTCATGACCAAGACCTATAACTCTCACTTTGGGCTGAAGCTTCTAGGACGACTGTCTATGTCCAGAATAAAAGTCCACATAGAATCCTGGAGAACATTACTCCTGAAGAAGAATTCTCTAGGGTGAAACAAGTGAGTCAAATATCTATAATTTAATTGAATTTGACAACATCCATCCTGAGCAGTAGATTAAAATCATCACACGTAATAAATATCCATCCAAAAATCATCGACCACTTATAATATATATAAATTGACAAGTCAATACTGATAAGATCATCATCATATATAACTAAATAAAGTGAAAGTAAAATATGTCAATACATCAAAAACATGTCAAAATGATACATGTACAAATGATATAAATACAATTGATAAATTATGTAACTCAAATTGATACAAGTCAAGATGATACATGTCCAAATGATATAGTGAAAATGAATCATGTCAATATGATACAACTCAATAATATAGTACTATAGGTCGTGAAAATGATACATATGATAGTAACCATGAAAAGAGTCATCATAACAATATATCAATAATGATCCATGATGCAATATATATGATCATGAATGTCATTGGTTACTACCACCAACCATATCATCATCATCATCACCATCATGATCATCATCATCGTCATCGTCGTCATCATCATCATTGTCATCGCCCTCGGTGTCTTCCATATCTGCATCATCAACATCCTCTGCCATGTGATCTGTATCGATATAACCAATATTTTGTGGATCTATATCATGTTGAGGACCATCTTGATCTTCTGGAAGACCCGTGTTCTGAAAAAAAAATATTTAGAATGAAAATTTATTATTTATTTCATGCAATAATTTATTTTTCTGTTATATATCTAATATTACAACATATGAGACGAAACCATAATCATATTACATCATATCAAAGTGAACATACCATAATAAAATTTCAAAAAAGTTACAGCTAATATTGGTGAGTCAGGAGAAACTTCAGCTTTAAAAAAAAAGCCAATTAGGCTGGTAGACTTGTGGATCAGATCAACATTTAGTGGAAGAGGAAGAAAGATGTACTCCGCATGTACGCCATTCCTCAATCTTCGCTTGATGGCATCAAGGAATGGCTGAACTCCATGGATATAAAGTATTATGAAAGAAGAATGAACTTGAACTGGTGGCCAATTTTGAAGACTATTACTGATGATCCAAATAAATTTATTGAAGATGTTGGCTGAGAATTTTTTAATATGGAAGCTAGTGATTCTGATTCTAATAATTCAGAAAAGTCAGATCAAGGATACAAACCCTTCTGATGTAGAAGAGGAATCAAAATCAGATTTCGTGTAGCCACCATCAAGAGTGTTACAAGCCAATTAACAAGATGGAGGGAATTCTTATATAAGGATGATTTTCATTGTTGCAGGTACCAGCTTTAATGCCAACTAGAATGGCAACATTGAAATTCCATAGCAGTATTTATGTCAAGGAAATTTCCTTTAGATGAAAGGATTCAAAGCACATCAACCATGTGGTACAAATGATTAAATCCCAGAGATGATCTGTAGCAATGAAAAAGTCTAAAAAGGTAGAGAGAGCTACATTGGTGACTCAAGAGAAACTTTAGCTTTCAAAAACAAAGGCAATTAGGTTGGTAGATGTGTGGATCAGGCCAACATTTGGTGGAAGAGGAAGAAAGATGATTGGAACTCTGGAGGCCCACCATATTGGATTTCAGTATTCAACCATGAGAGTAGAAGAGAGAGCTGATATCATGTATCAAAACATTAAGCATGCATTCTTCCGGCCAACGAAGAAGGAGATGATTACTTTGCTTCATTTTCATTTGCATAACCATATCATGGCATGGGAACCAAGAAGATCAAGGATGTCCGGTTTTATGTGGAGGTAATGGATGTGGCCCAAAATTTAGGAGGGGTAAGAAGGTCAATGTATGATCCTGATGAAATCGAGGAAGAACAACAAGAGAGGGACAAGAAAAATAAAATCAATGTAGAGTTTCAAGGATTTGTCAAGCGAGTAAGAGAGTTATGGGAGCAACCTCATCTAAAATATTTTGAACTAGAGTTTGATATAGCATTTAGAGAGCTTGGTTTTCATGGAAGAGGAAGAAAGATGATTACTTTGCTTCATTTTCATTTGCATAACCATACCATGGCATGGGAACCAAGAAGATGAAGGATGTCTAGTTTTATGTGGAGGTAATGGATGTGGTCCAAACTTTAGAAGGGGCAAGAAGGTCAATGTATGATCTTGATGAAATTGAGGAAGAACAACAAGAGAGGGTCAAGAAAAATAAAATCAATGTAGAGGAGTTTCAAGGATTTGTCAAGCGAGTAAGAGAGTAATGGGAGCAGCCTCATCTAAATGATTTTGAACTAGAGTTTGATATAACATTTAGAGAGCTTGGTTTTCATGGAAGAGGAAGAAAGATGATTACTTTGCTTCATTTTCATTTGCATAACCATACCATGGCGTGGGAACCAAGAAGACCAAGGATGTCCAATCTTATGTGGAGGTAATGGATGTGGTCCAAACTTTAGGAGGGCCAAGAAGGTCAATGTATGATCTTG
This sequence comes from Sequoiadendron giganteum, assembly GCA_007115665.2. Classification (NCBI taxonomy): domain Eukaryota; kingdom Viridiplantae; phylum Streptophyta; class Pinopsida; order Cupressales; family Cupressaceae; genus Sequoiadendron; species Sequoiadendron giganteum. The sequence continues at coordinate 490,390,884 of CM021106.1, forward strand.
ATGAAATTGAAGAAGAACAACAAGAGAGGGGCAGGAAAAATAAAATCAATGCAGAGTTTCAAGGATTTTTCAAGTGAATAAGAGAGCTATGGGAGTAGGCTCATCTACAAGATTTTGAACTAGAGTTTGATGTACCATTTAGAGAGCTTGGTTTTCATGGAGTTCCTTTTGAAGCCTCTGCTTTTATTGTTCCTATGATAAACTATTTGGTAGAGTTGGTGGAATTACCTTTCTTAATAATCACTATTAATGAGATTGAGATTGTTAATCAATTAGGTGCTAATTTACTGTAGCAATGAAAGAGTCTGAAAAGGTAGAGAGAGCTACATTGCTGACTTAGGAGAAACTTCAAATTTCAAAAATAAAGGCAATTAGGCTGCTAGACGTGTCGATCGGGCCAACATTTGGTGGAAGAGGAAGAAAGATGACTGGAACTCTAGAGGCCCACCAAAATGAATATCAGTATTCAACCATGAGAGCAAAAGAGAGAGCTGATATCATGTATGAAAACATTAAGCATGCATTATTCCAACCAGCAGAGAAGGAGATGATTACTTTACTTCATTTTCATTTGCATAACCATATCATAGCATGGGAACCAAGAAGATCGAGGATGTCCAGTTTTATGTTGAGGTAATGGATGTGGTCCAAAATTTTGGAGGGGCAAGAAGGTTAGTGTATGATCCTAATGAAATTGAGGAAGAACAACAAGAGAGGGACAAGAAAAATAAAATTAATGTAGAGTTTCAAGGATTTGTCATGCGAGTAAGAGAGCTATGGGAGTATCCTCATATAAAATATTTTGAACTAGAGTTTGATATAGCATTTAGAGAGCTTGGTTTTCATGGAAGAGGAAGAAAGATGATTACTTTGCTTCATTTTCATTTGCATAACCATACCGTGGTGTGGGAACCAAGAAGACCAAGGATGTATATTTTTATGTGGAGGTAATGGATGTGGTCCAAACTTTAGGAGGAGCAAGAAGGTCAATGTATGATCTTGATGAAATTGAGGAAGAACAACAAGAGAGGGAAAAGAAAAATAAAATCAATGCAGAGTTTCAAGGATTTTTCAAGCGAGTAAGAGAGCTATGGGAGCAGCCTCATCTAAAATATTTTGAGCTAGAGTTTGATGTACCATTTAGAGAGCTTGGTTTTCATGGAGTTCCTTTTGAAGCCTCTACTTTTATTGTTCCTACGGTAAACTGTTTGGTAGAGTTGGTGGAGTTACCTTTCTTAGTAATCACTATTAGTGAGATAGAGATTGTTAATCAATTAGGTGCTAATTTCCTGTAGCAATGAAAGAGTCTGAAAAGGCAGAGAAAGCTACATTGGTGACTCAGGAGAAACTTCAGCTTTCAAAAACAAAGGCAATTAGGCTGGCAGACGTGTGGATCAGGCCAACATTTGGTGGAAGAGGAAGAAAGATGAATTGAGCTTTGGAGGCCCACCATAATGAATTTCGGTATTCAACCATGAGAGAAGAAGAGAGAGATGATATTATGTATCAAAAAAATAAGCATGCATTCTTCCAACCAGCGGAGAAGGAGATGATTACTTTGCTTCATTTTCATTTTCATAACCATATCATGGCATGGGAACCAAGAAGATCAAGGATGTCTAGTTTTATGTGGAGGTAATGGATGTGGTCCAAACTTTAGGAGGGGAAAATAGGTCAATGTACGATCCTGATGAAATTGAGGAAGAAAAGCAAGAGAGGGACGGTAAAAATAATATCAATGCAAAGTTTCAAGGACTTGTCAAGCCAGTAAGAGAGCTATGGGAGAAGCCTCATCTAAAATATTTTGAACTAGAGTTTGATATAACATTTAGAGAGCTTAGTTTTCATGGAGTTCCTTTCAAAGTCTCTACTTTTATTGTTCCTACGATAAATATTTGGTAGTGTTGGTGGAATTACCTTTCTTAGTAATTGCTATTAGTGAGATTGAGATTGTTAACCTTGAGAGAGTATGACTTGGGAAAAAGGAATTTGATATGGCTATTGTTTTCAAAGACTTCAAGCGGGATGTACTCCACATGTGCGCCATTCCTCAATCTTTGCTTGATGGCATCAAGGAATTGATGAAATCCATGGATATAAAGTATTATGAAAGAAGAATGAACTTGAACTGGCGGCCAATTTTGAAGACTATTATTGATGATCGAGATAGATTTATTGAAGATGTTGGTTGGGAATTTTTGAATATGGAAGCTAGTGATTCTGATTCTGATAATTCAAAAGAGTCAGATCAAGGATATGAACCCTCTGGTGTAGAAGAGGAATCATAATTAGATGAAGAAGGTTCATAAGATGAATCTCTTGTGAAGTCAGAGGAGGACGAAGAAGAAGAAGAAGATTTTGAAGAGGAGGAAGGTAAAATATGGGATAAATTAGAAGCTGAAGCCAAAAATGCAGATAAGGAAAAAGGAGACGAGTCTAACAGTGAAGAGGAAAGGCGAAAATGAAAGGTAAAAGCTACAGGGAAGTATTAGGCACCTGATATTAGAGATTCAAGAGGAATGCCTACCAAGAGGCATACAATCAGATGAATTGAGTTCATCTACATCCTATTGTGCATATTTTGCACACACGCCCCACTGTAGGCAGGGACCCTCTTTTTCACTCCCGGTGGGCTGCTTTGCTCCCATCTCATTTTGCGTGCCCTTTTTTCGGTGTCCTATTTGGTCAACGTGCCCTTCAAAGTCTCATTTTTGGCTGACCATATTTTGCCCCTAAAATAAAAAATGGCTAAGTCTTGGGTTTTTCGGGCTTCGCCTCCCCACTCACTCAATTCGCTTTTTCCTTCATTTTTTGTCTTTGGGGATAGATTTACTATGGATTCGGGATGTTTTTGTGGTGCCTAAGTGAACTGCCAAGGTTTCATTAAATTTCAGGAAATTGCAAAAAATTCAAAACAACATTCCTACAACAACATTTCTAGAACAACATTCTGGCCTCTTACCTCCGGAATGTCCAAGCGGTCCTTCGATGTGAAAACGGACTTCAACCCAGATGGTAAAATTGGATCTTATCCTCCCTGCACCTTTCAAATTCCAAATTTTCAGCTGGGAGATACCATCCGGAGCTCCATGCTCTGTTCATTGTTTCCAAAACAACATTTCCAGAACGACATTCCGACCTCTTATCTCCGGAACGTCCAAGCGCTCCTCTGATTTGAAAACGGACTTCGACCCAGATGGTGAAATTGGATCTTATCCTCCTTGGAATTTTCAAATTCCAAATTTGTAGCTGGGATATACCATCTAGAGTTCCATGCTTTGTTCGTCGTTTTTAAAACAACATTTTCAGAACAACATTCCGACCTCTTATCTCCAGAACGTCCAAGCACTCCTATGATTTGAAAATGGACTTCGACACAGATGCCAAAATTGGATCTTATTCTCCTCAGACCTTTCAAATTCCAAATTTTCAGCTGGGAGATACCATCCGGAGTTCCATGCTTTGTTCGCCATTTTCAAAACAACATTTCTAGAACAACATTCCGACCTCTTATCTCCGGAACGTCCAAGCGCTCCTCTGATTTGAAAACGGACTTTGACCCATATGGTAAAATTGGATCTTATCCTCCCTGCACCTTTCAAATTCCAAATTTTCAGCTAGAAGATACCATCCAAAGCTCCATGCTCTATTTGTCGTTTCCAAAACAACATTTCCAGAATGACATTTCAGCGTCTTATCTCCGGAACGTCCAAGCGCTCCTTCGATTTGAAAACGGACTTCGAACCAGATGGTAAAATTGGATCTTATCCTCCCCAGACTTTTCAAATTCCAAATTTTCAGCTGGGAGATACCATTCGGAGTTCCATGCTCTGTTTGCCATTTTTAAAACAACATTTCCAGAACAACATTCCGACCTCTTATCTCCGGAACGTCCACACACTCCTCTAATTTGAAAACGGACTTCGAACTAGATGCAAAAATTGGATCTTATCCTCCCCGAACCTTTCAAATTCCAAATTTGCAGCCAGGAGATACCATCCGGAGTTCCATGCTCTGTTCACCGTTTTCAAAACAACATTTCCAAAATAGCATTATGACCTCTCGGTCCCGGAACGTTTAAACACTCTCCAGTAAACTGTTAATGGAAATCCACACTAAATATTGTGATATTTTGATGATGCATGGGTGAATCTAACAAGGATTTTGCAAAATTTGATTAACATTTTCCTTGATTTGTGTATGAAATCACTTACGACACTTCATGCATGCAGGTTTCAAGAAGCCTATCGTGGGTCTGTCAGGAGACCCATTGAGAAAGATGAACAAGGAAAAGAATGTGGCTCCTATCACCATTAATTTTATGCCTACCTCTCCTCGTGGTTCACATCAGTAGAGCTGGCATTAGAAGAAGGCCTATGCCAAGGAAGTCAAGGACAAAATGCAAGGGGGGTTGTCCTACTTTTCACCAGATGATGATGATCTTTGGGGGTTGTCTGCCGGAATTAGGGGCAACCAATCCATTGATGCCAATCGTCGACTAACCCATTTGATCCAATGAAGAATGTTGCAAGTCCATCAGGAGGAGGAAAATTTCAAACAGTTTTAGCTACAGTAAAAGGGAAATCAGCTAGAAGACAAAATTGCTACAGTGATTGGCCACTACAAGACAAAATAGGAAAAAAGACAAAAGATGTATTTTAAATTGCTGAATATTGTGGGGTAGGTGAAGCCCTAATGTAATTGAATCTGGGCCACACAATGTAATTCAATCCTAGCCATTCATTCGGGCTTTGGAAAACTATAAATAGGGGTCTCCCCCTCATTTGTAAAGGGTTGGAGAGCTGTTGTAAAAACATTCTGCAGCAATAGAAAGTAGCATTGCATGATCTATGGGTGTTATCTTTTGAGTATGCTCATTATGTGTGCATGGTTCTACCTTCCAAGTTAGTTTTAGTTAGTTTCTTGAATGGAAGTGATGATGGTGTTTAATGTTATAGTATTTGATGAGCTTTCAGCCCATACTTTTGGCACTTGTTGATGACAAGCTACTGTGTAAAGTTAGCCTGGGATTCTTTATTTGATTGCTGCAACTTAGTTCATTTGCATGTTCATGATGTGTGTATGCAAACTAAAAATCTACAGTCCTTAGAAGATTGCACTGGTTTTGTGTAACTGTAGGTTTCTCTTGGCCAAGCAAAACCCAGTTTAGGGAGTTTGTCTACTGTAGTAGCCTCCATGATCACTATTCATTCGTAGTTTCAGATCCAGGAACCTTTTCTCTTCCCTGCCCTTTTTCCTTTTTTTTAATAAGTAACCTTAGGAAAGGTTCATTGCACATTATAAAGCTAAATCCAATGATAAAATGGAGTTCTAGATTGGTGTTTGAACTTGCAGCAAACGCTCAACAACTCTCCCATCTTAAGAACTCCATTTGCAGATCCAACTTCCCCACTTTGTAACTCATCCGTAAGTCCACCTTGTGATTCCAGCAAATCACATAAATCATCTGAGATATTCTAAGCATTGTCAAGACCTGACATCCGAGAGACCTTGGGATAGTGTTCTGCAATTTGATTGTGGAAGACTGTCTTTCAAGAGAGGTGATGTACCTATGCATTACCTATGTTGAGAAGTGCATAAAAACACCATCAACACATCCTTCTACTATTTATTCATGCACATAAATGGTCATCTTGTAATCATAAGATTTGAGCTCTATTTACTCATCCTATGCATCAATAAAAAACTCAACACAAGAGATGCAAATTAACATATTAACACAACAATATCCAACTAAGTTATTGAAACTCAACTATTGATACCTCATTCTCCATCTAGATTACAAAATCGTTCCACTTTTTCTTTTGTAACATATTCTTTTCAAATTGCTTTGGATGGCACCCATATTTCTCCTCCTGTCAAAACATGGTACATGGACTAGTTAAACTAATTAATATGCAATCATTTACTTTTTCCAAGGAAAAAAAAAATCATTTAACATATTAAATATACTTACAAATGTATAGATCAAGGCCTGTAAACCTTTTTGGCCACTGCGATGCGTGGCATGAAGTTTATCAAGCCTAGATTTGATATCATCTTATGATAAAATTCAAATACCTACGTACTCTCCTCATGGGACTTCCTTCGTGGATCGGACTTCTCATATGCTTTTACAAGCTCTTTCCATAATTTCACATTTACATCAATTGGCCTTTTTTTCTGCCTTAGCTTAGGAGGGATTTTTTTTATTTTCTTTTTTTGGTTGCACCAAAATCTCTTGCAGTTTTGAGACATTCGTAGCTTTATCTTCTTTACAGATCAACCCGGGCCAAATTAATTCTCCATGTCATGGATAACTGTTTTTTTCAGGTGCATGGGTATCTTTGAGAATGGAAAATGTAGATGGTCTTTGAACCATTGAAGGCATGATTCCTTCAACCTATTCACAAAATTTTTCCCAACATCCGTCATTCGGAGTTCCCCTGAAACCACCTCGTATTCTATCTTCGTATTGTAGCTACCAATGCAAGATTGAAAAAATGGCGTGGTGGAAGAAGTTTGTGTCCCAGGAGTGGAAGTCTCTGCTCCTTGTTCCACATTCTTAGAGTTTACTGTCACTGATTTCCTCCTGGATCTTTTGGAAGATCCAGGAGTGGTTAGGGAATCAACTCATTCCCTTTGACACAGTTGATTTGTTTGCAATGTTTGAGGGGCATTACCAGATTGTTTTTCTATGTATCTAGAAAGTGTTGTCTAGTCCACATTAACCAATTTGTTCACTGCCTCTTCCCCCAATATGGAAGCCAATTTGTCTTTATATTTGTCAGTCTCATGTCCCTATATATATATATTTTTAGATTATATTTCTTCTTTTAAATTTAGAAATAAAAAACTAAAAATTAAAATTCAAAGAAACAATGGAAACATTTACAAACCTATAAATTGACAATGAATTACCTCATTGTGGCCAGCATTTGCTGTAAATGCTTGCTTCCCTCCATTTCTTGACATTTTGAGGCGACCTAGGGAAAATTATTTTCGTCCAGTCTATGGAGGCAAACAAAGTACACATTGTCAGGTATGAAAGTTTTCGTCCAGTTTGTGGTATGAAAGTTTTGTTTTGTGGGAAAGTATGTTCATTGGGTTTGCTTAGTGTTGATAACCTAGGGCAAAAATGTTCATTGGGTTTGCTTAGTGTTGATAACCTAGGGAAAATGTGTTCACTGGGTTTGTTTAGTGTTGATAACCTTATCATGAAAACTCTTTCATAATGCAATCTTGCACGAATTTTTCATGGCATCGGTGAGTATGGCGCGGCTAGGTAGAACCAATCGATTTATGCATTTATTTTTAACAGTTTCTCAGCAGTGAGCAACCCAATTCCCAGATTTTCCAAGCAGTTCACTATTTCCTTGATACCCAGGTTAGGGAAGGAAAAGGGAGGCATCCTCGTTTTGTGCTATAATATTTTGAGCCAAAGCTAAAATGGGTAGGGTAATTTTTTTTGTTGGTTTCTCAAAGGTTTTACAATTTATAATGATGGGAAAATTTAGAGGTTGCTTGAATTGGTTAGGCCATGAACTAGTAAACAATCATGAATTCAAATGCAATACAAAGAGCAGTAAAAAATTACGAATTCAAATGCAATACAAAGAGCAGTAAAAAATCATGAATTCAACCAAGAAAAAAAATTGTAAGCTTACCTATGGTGTCGCAAACTAAATCGAGTTTATCATCAATTGCTAGTAGTGCCCTGTTCTCTTCCTTCACGCAGTGTGTCACAAACTAAATTGAATTTCTCACCAGTTGCTGGTAGCACTCTGCTCTCTTCCTTCGTGTGACATTTTTTCCTTTTTTTTGTCGTCTGATTTCTTCCTTCATGCGGGAAAGTTTTAAATTTTCAAATTTGATTCATTATTCAATGCTTTAGTCGACGTTAGTTAACACCAACTTTAGCGCTGACTCTTGGCCGTAAATTTAATTTGTTTGGGACGTATAAGGCGATGTCAAGTGTGCCTAATTTAGTGCCTATCATTGCTGTGTAGCGACTATTTTAATTGTTGTGTATCACAGGATCCATAGTGTTGGAAATAATTCCAACTCCTACCATTTTTTTGTGACCATCGCTGTCCCGTGGCTCCTTCATCAGCTCGGTGCGGTAGAGCGGTTTTTACTGCGGTCTCATAAGGTGCGTCATCCTTCTCTGTGGTAGTGCGGTGAAAGCTTCAATGGTGGCACTCGAGTCTTCATTTTGTTCTTGGTGGTGTTGCGGTGACTCCCGTAGTACCACAAGTCTTCTACCATTGGCATGTGGTAGTGCACTGACCACGATATCCCGTGGCTCCTTCATCAGCTCGGTGCGGTAGAGCAGTTTTTACTATGGTCCTGCAAGTTGATTTTTCCTTCTTGGCGGTAGTGCATTGAAAGCTTATGTGGCAAAATTTTATTCACAAAGGAGGCCATGGAGAGAGGATGTGGACGATGTAGAAATACTAAATCATTGAGACAAAAGTGGGTGGAAATAGATGAGATAATGGAATCTGTAGATACAATAGAGGTAAGAAGAGAAAGCAACCTCAACTAAAGGAGGAAGGTGTTTATGAATTCACAAATGCTACAACATAGAGGAGATAAAGTCATTTTTTTGTCCATGAGGCCTCTGAGGTCAAACTTATTGGTTGAAAATGCATAGGAATGGTGATTAAATGTGATTCTATGATCAAGGGAAAAGTTTGAAAATTAGGATAGCCAAAACATGATATCAATATATCAAATATATGACTAAAGTGAGATTTTGTGTTGGATATAATATTCATCGAAATGATATAATTGGTGTACTAAACATTATTTACTATGTTGTGTATTATAGGGGTGAGATGAGGCCATGGCAATAGATCGTGTCATATCAAATGAGGACACAACGGATGAAGTGGGACATGAGGTACTCAAATTTTGACTTAACTTAGGAAAAAATGATTTGATGGCATTTTGTGATATGTCCATCTTTTTTCACAGTATTATTGAAATTTATAATGTATTATCCAATCTTGACATAAATTAATATGCATGTTGTTGATTATTTTAGATGGAGATTGGAGTAAATGTAGAGCCTAACCTCTCAACTAGCAAAAGAAAAAGATATGTACATGGACATGGACCTAAAACTATTAAATCACGTAGATGACATTGGGTGGAAGAGCATATGACAATGGATACTGTAGACAAAACAAATGATTGCATTGAAGAAGAGGTAGGCCAGGACTATAGTACATGGGATGAATATTTTAAGAAAATTGTTGTTTGTGGATGTTCTGTATGTCGTGGAAAGAAATAATTCAAATGAGCGATTGTACAAAGACATTACATATATGATGAGATTCCAATCGGTAGTATGCCTCCTACAATGGATTCAAATCCAATAGGAATTGTGGTGATTAATTCTCCAATTTGATATAAATAACATGTATACTTTATTTAAACATTGTTTTATATTATTTAAATAACTAATATTTTCTTAATGGATACTTGTAGGATAAAGTTCTTGGTTTAAAGTTTCATGGATCACAGACTTTCAGCCTAGAGGGCAATGATCATTTATCAAATGATACATCTAACAAAAATATGTGCCAATATATCAGCTCGAAAGATGAGGAATTGATGAAAACAAGTAACAAAACAACAACCAGTGTGAAGATGCATAATTTGCTTAAAGACAAGGGGAATGTGGACTACATACCCTATGAGAATGAATGTGATGGAGATGATGAATTTCCCCTAAGTTTTAGATCAATTTACAAAGAGACATTTGATCGTCGACTATATTGCGCTTGGCCTAGTGATCAACAACTACCTAGAGTGTACAAGGTGTTTCAATTTTAGGGATACAACTACATGATATGACCCTCCAATGTTCATGGAGCGAATCTAGGCCTCTTTATCGTCCAAAATTTACATGTGGGATCCAAACATAGAAACAATTCAGAACAAACCACTAGAAGATTAATGTCATATTATGGTCCATCATATTACAGTAGTGAATGGAGAAGGCTAGCAGAATATAAGCCTAGCATGTCAGCATATGGTCTAAATTTGAATATGTATATACATTGTCTCCAATTGGAAAGTGGAAAAGAAATGAATAGAGTTCATCTTATGTATATAGATGGACGTGCATACACACACAAAATAATTGTAGGATTTATAAATAGTAGTAAGGGAAGGGACCCTACTGTAAGACCGAATTATCAATTTATTGTGGTTATAAATGATAAAGATGGAGATATGGAAAGAGAGGTTGATAGATTGATAATGGTTGAGGCTCTTATGGACCTTACTGTTATGCCTTACATAACCACCCCATCTTTTGCCTTGGTCAAAAGGGGTCCCCCTTGATGTTCTTTATCCTTAGTTGTTTTCCAAACAAAGTTTGGAGTCATTTTGCTTCCAACAATTTGTTTATTTTTGTTTAGTATGTCGGAAGCGAAACCATAATTGAATCGGGTTCTGAAAGTTCTTTTAAAACTTGTTTTGGTTCCCATCCCGACGGTCTTTTCTTTTGGCCTTTTTTTTTTCAGCGGACCTGGAGCCGGAGTGGGTGTTAAGTCAGTCTTTATCAAAAATTGCAAAATCATAATCGATTCTGCCCCCACCTCCGCTATTTCAATTTTTGGTTTTAGTCTAAGTCCTTGTGTTTAGTTTTATTATGTCGGTCTTTTGCTTTACTTTTTGTGTTTGGTTTTGTTTTGTGTTTAGTTGGTGGACCCAGAACTAGAATGGGAATGAAGTTGCAAAATTTCTTAAAGTTTCTAAATCAGTTTTCATTTTTGATTCCGCCCCCACCACTTTTGGGTTGTTGAATTTTGACTGATGTCGCACTGCAGAGAAGTGTTCGTTTCTCTTTCAGTTCTAACTCCACTTTAAACTGCATTCAATGCATTAATGACAGCTGCTCGTGTAGGTAGAAATCCTCAATTTTACCTTCATTAAGGGTTAAACCAATCATCGTTATCATTATTGAAAAACTTGAAGAGTGAAAGAGCTGCTGCGGAGTTCGTTTGAGCGAATTGATTGAAGGAGGAGGAGGTTATTGCTTGCGAATCAGTTCAGAAGGTTAGCTGGGTTCTTTTGCGTTTGAGGTAGGGTTTCTTATCATTGTTGTTCTTCGTTCATTTACTGTTGCATTTTTTATATCTGCTCGTGCTTTGAATCATTTCATTTTAAATGAATCTGTGGTTCTTCGTATGATTGTTTGAGTAGGTTCTTGCTTTATTTTGTTTGTCTGGTTTATTCTTTATTTCTTGTGCTGTTGTTTTTGATTCTTGGTGTTTAGGGCATGGTCGCTTTCACGTTTTAGTCATGACCGCGTCGCGTTATTTTGGATTTACAGTAAGTTAGATTAAGATAGGGTTTTAAATAGCGTCGGTTAAAAATTAGGGATCTACAGTGAGGTAGATTAAATTCATGTTTTTACAGTAAGATAGGGTTAGATTCATCATTTTTACTTAGGGTTTTGTCGCGCATTCAATCTGGTAAAATGGCAAGGGTTAAAATCCGTGCCCTAGTTTTATCGTGTTTGTTAGATTAGGGTTTCATGTGTTTCTGTGATCATATTTAAATGATTAAAGTATGGTGCCCTAAAATATAGTTTTTCCCTATGGTCATATGAGTATAGTCTTATTAAAGCCTCTTTTCATTTAATATGACCTTAGTTTTAATCATGGAGTTGTGTGTTAAATCGATAAAATCTTTGATGATGTCATGGTCAACCTAGGCGGAGACGGGATCGAAATCGATCTTGAAATTGAAAATTTTGTTTTGCAAAAAGTATCGATTCCATTTCCATCCCGTCACCGGCTCCGTGTATAATGAGAAGTTTGCTTTCGAAATAACGATAACCTGGATGGAGGCAGAGGTGGAATGGAAATAGAATATGAATATATAAAATCTGAAGAAAAACCAAATCCGTTTTTCATTCCGATCCCGGTTCCGACTCCGAGCCTGTTCATTGTTAGTGAAATATCTATATCGATTTTGGCTCCAATTCTGGTAGTGTTGTTTAAAAGAGATTTTTTTAGAATATGTTTCTCCTTGGTTCCGCTTCCGGTGCATATATGAAAGGTATGGTTTTTAAAGCATGTTTTGTGATGATATTTAAAGATCTAATTAGAGGTTTTGCTTGCAGGAAAGTTGAAGGATGTCAGGAACATCAGGGGAAGCTGCTCGAAGGAACTAGCCTGCAGGAACATCAAAGGCTACACCTAAACCAAAGAAGTTGAAGCAAGAACAATTGCCTTATACCCTGAGGTATAATCATAGGAGTCTAGTTGTGAAGGTGAGCAAGGTGGAATCAGATTGGTCAGACATCACTGATACAAACTTGGGCCAATACAAATTTGAGGAGTTACATGCAGTTACCTTTGCAGAATGAGAAAATCTAACAAGAAGGGTGCAAAGGATTGTTGATTCTGGCTTGGCACATATTACTGTATTTCCTGTATCAATCTAGTGCCTGGAGTTGATCTTGACAATAGCTAGTGCCTACAATCCTGCAACTAGATAGTGTATGGATTCTCAGAATAATGTGATCATTGATCTCACTCCTCTGGCATTTCAAAATATATTTAATGTCCCCAATCCTAAGAGTTTGGTGCACTTGGATGAGGCAAAGGCCTTGGAGAAATATAGTGAGTATACGAACTCCAATAAGTCTCATCTAAACAAAAAGTGGTTGAAGACAGAAAATAAATCTTTAAGCAAACTTGCAGACCAGCCAAAGAGGGCAGATTTATATAAGGAGGTATCAGATCTAATCATGATGCTGTCTAGGGCCTTTGGGAAGAGAGATACATTTCAATTCAAGGAGTGGATGTTTCCTTTCATCCAGACTATCTTAAATGGAGCTCAGTAGTTTGATTGGCCGTTGATTGTGTCAAATGTTGTTCATGATCAACTGACTAGCGTCAGGCAGACTAAAAGCTTCTATATGACTTCTTACATTGTATATGCAGCAGCAAGGTTGGGTATTTTCCTAGGTTTGAACAGGGTGGGCGTAATGGGAGCCTTGGATGGATAGAAGAAAGTATGGGAGCATTTTGATCAGTTGTCTCTTCAAGTTGTTGAGACTCATTTCAGAAGAGTCAATGATGCATTTATATATGTGATCATCAATCAATTGAATGGAGATGCAGGGTACCGGTTAAGTCAAGAAGCCATGACATTCATTGCTGAATGGGGATGTTGGTACATTCAATATCCCATATTCACATATTTCAGGTTAGCTGGTTTTGAAGGCCATGCACATTTGCTTCCAAGGTGCTGCAATAACAAAATAGTGTTGATGGAGTTTGTGTATCAGGCTCTTGGAGTTAATGCTCGGTTTGGGATCAAACATAAAACCGGATGTCATAAGTTTCCCATGAAGTTGGGTGAGTATAGCTGTCAACACTTGATAGGAGCAAAGGTGGTCTGTAGTGAACTGATACAGTTGAAATTGGGTTTATACACAGCTCCTAAGTATTTTGATCCGAGGGGTAAGATGTATACCTTGTTACCTTCGGTGTTTACCAAACATTTCAATTTGTTAGAAGACTTCTGGAGTGATCACAAGATGAGTATGATTTAAGAAAGAAGAACTATGAAAGGTTATCTGTCTCACTCATGTCAGAGCTTGGTGTTAAAGAGAACATTCCTGATACATTGGTGGATGATGGAATTGTATTGGATCCATCCTATGAGGCTTTGAACATTGGCACCAAGAGTCTGGATCCAATTGACTGGGATGCTAAAGAAACTATTGATATTAAGTAGATTGGAAGGATAGTGTTGGATAGGAGTGTGCAGTGGTTAATGTTAAGAACCAAGACTCCTCAAGGACCAGTCCTTAAAAAGGGTAAGGGATATAAAAGGATTAAAAGGAAGACACCTCCCAAAGAGCCATTGGAATTCCTTCCTCCAGACATCGAAGAGATAGAACTTGAGGTGGTGGAGGATGAAGAAGAAACACAAGAAGGGGATGTTCCAGTAGGGTATGCTGTTTCAACACCTAAATTAGGTGAGTCTTTCACACAAGTCCCATTTACAAAACAGCAGAAAGGAGAGGTTCAAGAAGGAGCTCTTCATAGCATGGCTGAAGTTGCCAAGGGAAAAGAGGTGGAGAAGGAAATTCTGGAGGTTGGGACAGATTTAGATGAGACTCTATCAGAAAAAAAATATGCAAGAGAATGTGCCTCTAGAGGAGGATATTGAGCAGATTTTGACACAAGAAGATCAATGGAAGCTGTTTGAAGAGGCGAAAAATTATTCTAATGCAAAAGCTGTAGCCTTAGAGAAACAAAAGGAAGTGGATGCCAAGGTACAAGTTGATGCTATACTGCACCAACAACAATTAAAATCCAAATAAGTTGAAACTAAGGCAACAATTGATGAAGTGGAGAAACAAAGAAGGCAACAAGAACATGAGCTCAAGGTTAAAGAAGAGAACAATAAATTGGAGCTAATACATAAGATTCATGACCTTGAGGAAGAGAAGGCAAGGAATCAGAGGGAAAGAGAAATCTTGGTTGCCAAGTTGAAACTTGCAGAAGAAGCTCACCAAAAAGAAGAAGAAGCAGAAAGTTTAAGAAAGGAAAAGGATGCTGAAGAGCTGGTTAAGAAGCAACAAGAAGAAGAAGCAAAGGCAAAAAAACTTAAGGCCTTAGAAGCAGAAAGATTAGAAAAGGAAAGACTAGAGGCTTTAGAAAAAGAGAAATTAGAAAAAGAAGCTCTAGAGAAGAAAAACTAGAAAGGGAAAAGGTAGAGAGGGATCAATTGAGGAAAGAAGAGGAAGATAAGAAAAGGTAGCAACAGAAAGATAGGGAAGAGGCTGAAAGGCTTGTGCAGATGCATATATTGCAAGAACAACAAGAGAAATCAAGGGTTGACTCTCAACCCCAGGTAAATATGCAACCACCTTCTACAGTTATTGCTTCCTCTTCCTCTATGATGACTATTGCTCCAAGTGCTCCCACTTGGTTAAAATTGGATTTATAGAAGAGGGTAGTAACACCTTCACAACCTCTTAATTGGGAGGATATGATGAAAGGAATTGAACAAGAGAGGCCTAAAAAGAAGGCTAAGATTCTACATTCTACCCGACTCACAGATAAAGGAGAGATTGTTGCTGAATGTGCCATGCCAATGAAAAAAAAGGAGGTAGGGGATATGCAGCTCATAGATTATCAGTTGAGTATTGTCAACTTGGGAAGGCCCACTAGGAATCAGCAGATGAACCTAATTGATGTGGTGGCTTCAACAACCAAATCAAGAATGATAAAGGATAAACAAAAGAAGGATGAGCTTAAGGCTCAATTGGATCGATTACATTCATTGTTGAAAAGTCTCTCCTCTCTGAGATCACAACAGGTAACAGCCATTGAGACTCCTATTTTGTTAAGTAAAAAGGAGGTAGATGATTTGGTGCAGGTAAGAGGCAAAGCGGAGATGGTAGACCGATGGGTAGAGAAGTTGAATAGAGAGGTAGGTGAAGTTTTGGTTGAAGGTTTTGAGGTTTACAAAGGCACTGAAGCATTGATAAAAGAAATGCATCTATACATTGAAGCATCAGAGAAACAAGAAGAAGAGTATAAAGAGTATAGTCAAAAATTAGAAAAGGTTAGTGCATTGCCTTTAACTACTCTTCTTGAACAATCAATACTTGAGGAGGACAATAAGGGTTTTGTGGAGAAAACTTCTCGTATACTCCGTTTTAGAGCATATTTCCTGTGTAAACATAAGGATGAGGTTCAAGAGGCTGTTAATAATCTGACTGAGCAGTTTGAAGAGCTGGAGGCAGTCATTTCTATTATTGTAGATGTAAATGTCTTAACAAAAGAAGGCATGCCTTTGGACCAAATAAAGGAGAAATGAGATGAGAGATTTAGAGGACTCATGAAAAAAGAAGATAATGAAGAAGATTTGATAATAGATCGACTAATGGATGTCAAGGAAGAAATAAAAGCTGATAGAAGAGAGTTGATAAAGATGAAAGGTATGAGGGAGTTTGCTGCAGCAAAATTGGATCGAATCAAATTTGAAGATAGCTGGATTGATGGACCGAAATTAGATACATTACAACAAGTCTTTTCCAGCTACAACGAGTTCATTGCAGATCTAGCCTCACATGTATAAATATCCTGCATGCATGACTTTTTCTTCTCTGCATGTTGCATGCAACACTGACAGTTTTTGAGCGCATGACTTCTTTTTCTTTTCTATTTTCTATTCTCTAGTTTAACTGAATGTCTAATGTAAGAACTCAAGATCAAATTGATCTGAGTTTCCAAGATAATTTTTAGTTTCTAAAAAGGTGGATGACCTAAAATAGGAGAGGAGTTCGAGTTTTTGTACATCTATAAATACCCAATGGGTATCATATTGTAAAGTTCAACTAATTGAGAATAGAATTGGCTTACCTAATGCTAGGAGATAGAATTTTCTAGTGATCACTGGGATACATTGTTACTAGATACTTTACAGTTAATAAGAATTACAGGTTTTCTCGCAATATGGTGTGATAAGGCTGATAAGTTATAATCTATCTGTATGCAGTGATTGTGCTAAACATAAAAGTTTCTTGAGTGATGAAAGTCATTTGAAGGAATCAAATTTAAGGATTATCTTATTAGATTATCATTGAATTAAAGTTATTAAAGTCTGTTGATCTATGACCTTGGCAATGAATGGATGTATGTTTTGAAATCTTGAAGATAGTTGTGATAAGCGAATAGTGGTATTAAATTAAGCACCTTAGATGCATGCAATGGTATAGTTTATACTGTAAATTGTGTCATGCTTTGGTTTTGTGATTTGTTAAGAAAAAAATCATTGTTGAAGGTATATGTCTGGATGCTAGATAAATTTGATTCATACTTACTAGTTTACCCCTTTGTTCTATCTTTTTCTTTTTTTTAAAACCCCTTTGTTCACGAGAATGATTCTGATAAAATGAGTCATTGCTTGAATCTTTTGATACCAACACAGGCCCCTTGAACATTATAGTTGCATGAACTGATTGAGTGACACCAGACAGTTGAGAACCAACTACCAGGACTTTGGGAGTTAGGCCACTACATGTTGTCTTTCTTTTTCAGGAGAAATAGAGTAGAAATATTCTATTTTAATGTTGTTTGTGTCATTTTCACCATCAACACTTACCAATGGGGATGAGTTATTGATTGATTACCCCTTGTTAAAACACACTCCTGCACAAAAGAAGAGGGAAGAACAAGGTCTCCCTAAGGATGTTCTTAAGGGAAAAAAACCAAAGAATAATAAATGAGTGTGGATTGATGTTTTATAAACTATGTTGTCAAAATTGTGTTCTATAGAAATTATCGTATAAAAAAGGTAGTCTATAAAATAATGTTCTTTTATTCAATTTGATGTATATATGTTCATACAATTTATATAATTTCTAATATATGTATGTTGTTCATGTGCAGGTATTTTTCTATGAAGATATTTTGGACTCGGAATGGATTTTGGTCATACATTATGATCCAAGATTAAGGCATGTATTTGATGATGCATTAGTGGATACTGAGAAAAAAAATGATGGCAAACAAAATGAGAGAGAGGGATTAGAGAACATCGAAGAAATTGACATCCATGATGATGTTGAAGATGGTTATGTTCAGGCACAAGAAGACAACAATCCAGAGTTAGATGATGTTATGGAAGACAACAATATGGATGGTATAGAAAATGATGATCCAAATACATCTGGTAACAATATAGATGGTCTACAGTCAAATTTCAATGATGATGTACGTCAAGATGAGGATAATGATAATATGAAATACTTGAAAGAACATATGAGCATTGACAATCATACACTAGATGACATTGTAGTAGACAATAATGTTAATGACCAAGACTTCTAAATTTTTAGAATTATTTACAATCCATGTTTAAAAAAGGATGATTATTATGGCCTAAAATTTGAAATGCTTCAGTAATATTATGTTGTACTTGGACAATTGAAAACCTTTCTTATTCTCCTAGCAAGCTTTTTTATTTTACATTATAATTCTAGACCAAACAACATTTACGGGGATGGCGTTTTACACCAATATTAATTTGTATGAAGTTCACGAACTTGTTGCCAAGTAGTAAATTCCTTTCATAGATAGGAAATGTAAAGGCTTCATTTAATAAAAGATAATTAGTCTCTTTCTAAGGGTAATCCACATGCAAAAAGTAAAAAGCACATAAAATAATAATTGTACAGTAGAAAATCAGATTCAATCAATTATGTCTTATTTCACTTGCACACTTATCTGAAAGACATAGGGTATTCACCAAAAATTTCCCTTGACAAAGAAAACATGTGCTTTCATTTATTTTTACTGTATATCTCAGAAGTGAAATTGTTGTTACATAATGATACACTGAGAAACTAATATATACAAAAAAATGCAAAGAAAATATTTGAAATTTAACATGCAACCTACTGTGTTGTGCTGAAAGGAATCAAGATTAACTGGGACAAGAAATAAAAATAAATTTTTGATGATTGTACTTAAAAGTGAACAAGATATGAAAAGTGTGGACAATGATGGTGCTGAAAATAAAAACCCTGATTTCAATGATATTACCATTTTATGCCATTCGAGATAAAGAGAACATACAATTTTATATACATAGAAAATGAAGCTTTGAAACTAGTAAACTGAAAATGTAGACACTGTAAGATTTTTCCTTAAACAATAATTCACACTCACTTACAAAAAAGGGTGAAGCATTTTTTATTCAATTTCTATTTTATTTAATAGACATAATAGTAAAAGAATATTTACAAGTACAAGAATATATACACTATTTCATAGAAAATAAGGAATGTCTCATAGAATATACAAGTACAAGAATATATCATCATCATTATATCATTAATTACCTATTGCAATATCATTAAATTGTTCAATCTTTGGTATGAATTGTTGGCAGAAAAAAATAGGATTACTTGGATGCTTCTTCCATTCATTTTGTATGAACATATGTTCGTGAAGACACAAAAGTTAATAAAATATTAATGCATGTAACTCACAATTATTTAAATAAGCCACTTTTTTAACTTTATTATTTTTAAATAGTTTCCATTTTTATGTTGAACATGTAACAAGGCAAAATAAGCTCAAATTTTCAATTTTTTTAGCAGCTCTACCAATATCCACAATAAATGCTTTATTGTAATCGCATATTCATTCACATAAGCATAGTATTGAGGCTCAATAACTGATATTCATTCAAATATAAAAAGAAATAAGAATGGAAAACATAAGAAAAATACATAATGATAACATAGTCATGGAGAATCTTTGATAATAAGATGTTCTCCATTATATTGCTTCAATTGATATATATAAATAACAAAAGTCTTCAAAATGGAAATGATATATGATGATGATAATTTAAAACTAGGCCTTGGTTTCCTATTTATATAGGAAGCAACAAGCTAAAAGCCTTTTACAAAAATAAACGACCTTTCATTACTACTTATTTTACTAACTATTTAATTAACATAATTAAGGAAATAACAGATATTTTGACATATGGTTCTATTATTCAACGTAGAAGACCCGTGATCATTGATCTGGCAAAGTCTTCCTCTCCATGATGAATGTCCAAATGCTCTCGGCTCAGTGTCCTATTCTTCTGAAACCAAATACTTTTCCTCCCACTGATACACCATAAAATTTGATGGCCACTTATATTCCTAGATCTTTTGCATGTTTGCAAGATGAGTTTTCCATCGACTATCGAGTAATGCCTTTGTATCATTGAAAAACTTTAGGTATCCCGCATCAAGAAAAATCAACCCATCCATGATCTAATTTAGCCTGGGAAGACTGGTATCATCATCCTCTTGTATATGAGTAACACACTTATGAACAAGTTGACTGAATTCTTTCTTCCACTTATCCAAGTCCTTCAACTGATCACCATCTGTCATGATTTCGGGTATATACCACTATTTCTAGGTATGGTTTAAACCCATTCATGTTACAATATTTTTATCAAACCCTTCTACATACTAAAATTCATCAGTAACCATCTTCACAACTTGTTTAGTTGGCTTTAATGTTGTGGGTGCATCAGGACTTCTTTGTAGAATTTTGCATAACTTAGCCAAAGTGTGGTGAATAGGCTACCACCTTTTGAACAAAGGATCTAATACAAGCATATGTGTCTTTATTTGATCCATTGCCTGCTGAAGTGTTTTATTACTATCATGCAAATTCTCTAGTTTATCCATAACTGATTTTATCCTATGCTCAAGAATATTTTCCATAGCTTCATAAATTTATCTTTTCACTTCATCCTGGGTTTGATTTTTGTCCTTCTGTCCTTCTTAAATCATCCACTTCCTTCTCTGGATTTTTTACCTATTCTATAGAAATGTTCTTCACAATATCCATTAGAGCAATAAGAGGCCTATATAATACAATCTCCTTGCTTTGTGAGGGTCCTTCTCCTCTTAATTATTCTTTCAATTTGACATTCTCCATGAACAGTTTATTAACTTCATCATTTAGGAAAATTTATTCCTTTTCATACTCCTTCAATCCGTCTTCTAATCCCTTAATAGTTTCTCGAGTGAACATGGCCAAATGCATGGTAATTGTGGTGACCTCCAAAGGGGTCGTATCTTGTATTGTCCTTACCATCACTGCCCCTTTTATCCCTTGAATTACATCTAATAATTTTGGCTTCTATGTATTTTTATGTTTTATCCATATGGCGAGGGTTTCAATCTTTGGGTTATACCCAGTTCCACTCACACCTTCATCAGAGTCAAATTATGCAACAAGGATTGGATCTTCTTGAGCCCACACTTGATCAAGCATAATTTTTTTCTTTAATTCCAAGCCAGGGAAAATGAGCATATTGCTCTTCAAGACCATTTCTCTAGCCTTCTAGGGACTAATGTCAATGTTGTCAACTCTTATTTCCTAGAAAGTTTATGCTACCATTTGATTTTTCTCTGATTCTTCAATTCCCGCTTTAGATGATTCCATCCTCTCTTGAAATTATTTTATCTTCATCTTCATCCAAAAATCCTTAAACTCAGGAATCTTAATGAATTCATCATCTTCTATGAATCTCCTGGCTGCAATTTCCCTTTCATCTTCATATACCTATGTACTTGTTTTTTCTACATCACCCATCCTTTCCTCATGTTTATGGGCATTGGTCTCAAGGATGGGCTGATCAACTTCAATATCACCTATCAATGACTATAGTACTGTAGCTACTTCCTCGGTATCACCCACCTCTTCAGTATCCTCATAAGGTAATAACTATTCAATGCTTCCTATCTTCTATCTTTTGGGAGGTAACTATTCCATGGGAGGCTTAGAGGTTTCACCCGAGGTATGCTCTGCAGTTGCACCACCATCATGTTCTTCAAAATATGCTTCCTTCTTTCTGTACATGTCTTCAAATCTACCAATTAACAATTATATCCTCTTGATGGGGTCCTTTTTCTCAATAAAGTATCCTAGGAAATCCTTGGACCTCTACTTTGTCCTTTCTTCAAGCTTCTTCATATACTCCCATTTTTTCCTTCTACTAAATACATCATTATAAGTAATACAACTCCTTATGAAATCTTCTTCAAAATCCACTTGGTGTGGCACTGTCATTTTGGTAAGAACATTGTGCCTTATGTTTTTCATATGATTTTCAGGGTCAAAGGCTCTTTCTTTCTAGATTTCAATGCATATATTGTCTTCAAATAATACTTTAACTCCTCTGGTGTGTCCGAGTCTACAATCCAATCTTCACACTTGGTTTGGTTTGGTAGGAAAGTGCCTTTCTTCTACTTGTGCATTACATCTTTCTCCATCCACATCATTTTCCACATAAATTCAAGAAATGCTAATCTAAGGGGCACAAGTTTTGGTAGTATGTGTGGAGCAACAGGGCATCCATAAACTCTTATTATTGTAACTTGCGAGAGGAAGAACCAATCTCCAAAATTGTGTGTATGACCCTGCTGTGGTATATAAGCCAAAGGTCTCACTAGTTGCAACATTTTGTTTGACAATCTTGGCATTGCATACCCAAGAACTCAAAGGATTCTATGTACAAATTCTTCATAGAATACAACAAAGCTTGAATTATTGCACCGACTGTCCCAAATATAGCACCATTTCTGGACAGGTGTAGGATTCCCTTGCTCATCTACTATAGCTGAGTCCATTATTTTATTCCAATGGTTCCTATTTTGGTACAATATCAGATGACATAGTAGGGAATAGTGTCTAAATGTAATTGGTGCTCTATCATCTGTAACTTGGGAGAATTCAT
This sequence comes from Sequoiadendron giganteum, assembly GCA_007115665.2. Classification (NCBI taxonomy): domain Eukaryota; kingdom Viridiplantae; phylum Streptophyta; class Pinopsida; order Cupressales; family Cupressaceae; genus Sequoiadendron; species Sequoiadendron giganteum. The sequence goes on from CM021106.1 coordinate 490,413,195, forward strand.
CATCCAATGCCTTCTCAAGGTATGAAGCAAAGTCATACTCAATATTAGTTTCAGGGTTTTGAATTCTCATGACCATCATCATTAGGCCTATTGGCATTTTATCTTGAGCATCTATCCCCAACACTTGGAAAAGAGCTAAATATGTATTCACAAAGTAATACTAAAAATATGTCACATTAAATGGTTTAGTAGTGGTAGCAGAGACAAGGAATGTTCTGCTACCAATGCCTCTTTTCATATATAGGGGTATCTATAAGTATTTTTTAACCTAGCATAATACTCCTCACTTTTTTGTAGGTTTATCTTGGTCAGAGCCTGCTTGTTTAACCCAAAACACTCAATGATGGATTTTCTGGTTACTTCTACCAATACTGTGCTATTTGGAAACCTTATTGTTTTGGTAGCTGGGTGATAGTGTTTGGCTAGTAGTCTGATAAAATTCTACATCAAAAAACACATTTGGGATAATCAACCTTGCTATATCCAACATCCAAGCGTTTGACACTGGAATCTTCTCATTTCTCTTATTGTAAAAATACTAAAATAGGTCCCATCCAAATTTGGAAATGAGGGCATTCCTACAAATTTGTGCGGTGTCCATGAGAAACCTCTTATTACCCTCTTTAGTAGACCCTGGAAGTATATCTAATATGGACTGATGGAGTGGTCTCTTCTTTACTTTAGGTTCTTCATCTTTAATTTTAGGCTGAATTTCTTTTACTTCTACTTGTTTTGTTTTAGGATGGAGTGCTTTCTTCTTTACTTTAGGTTCTTCATCTTTAATTTTAGGCCAAATTTATTTTACTTCTGATCATTTTATTTTAGGAGGCATGCTTCAATTTTCTCTACTATGGCTTCAAAAGACAAAACCTTGAAATGATTTTTATATTAATAGAGTTCTTTCAGAGAGTTTTCATGCGCTTACCCGAGTATTTCATGCTTGCAGGACTTCTTCTCGTATCCTTAGCTCCTTCCATGCTAGTGCACTACAATTGAGTGCGATATTGGAAAAAATCACTTATCTTTGGATGATGCGGTATTTAGTCATATTAGTTTTTCCAACTCTTAATAATTTAATAGCATTTAATTTTGGCAACTGATGTGATTTTCTGCATTTACTGCTGTAAATTGTAATGATGCCATGATTAATACCATACTATCGCCATATTTTATTATACCTGTTGTGGTGTTTTGTCCTTCCCTTCTACTGTTTCCTGCACTATCGCCTTGCTCAAGGATTCTTGTTGTGGGGTTCCAGTATATACCGCTCTACCACATATGTTGCTCACCTTCTTGACAGTATAGCGGTGTATGCTTTTGATCATTACTTGAAGAGTGTCGATGAGATAATCTTATTTATTTTACCAATATCTCAATGTTTCATTGACATTAGATATTATGTTCCTTTGATGTTTGTTTCCGGTGTCGATGAGACACGTTAATATCTCTTGCCAATATGCCACTATCTCATCGATATTTTCCTTTGGTGGTATTTCTTTATATATCGGTGTAACTCTGCCATGTCAGGGAGACTTGTGATTATCATTGTGGTATAGCAGTGTTTTTCCATTCCCTTCTGCTATTTACCGCACTACCACCTTGCTCAAGGATTCTTGCTGCGTGGTTATGCTGAACACCGCTCTAACACATATGTTGCTCACCTTCCTGACGGTATAGCGGTGTATGATTTTGATCATTACTTGAAGAGTGTCGATGATATAATCTTATTTGTCTTACCGATATCTCAATGTCTCATCAACATTAGATCTTATGTTACTCTGATGTTTATTTCTGGTTTTGATGAGACAAGTTAATATCTCTTGCCGATATGCCACTATCTGATCGATATTTTCCTTCAACGGTATTTATTTATATATCGGTGTAACTATGCCATGTTGAGGAGACTTGTGATTATAACTGTGGTATAGCAATGTTTTTCCATTCCCTTCTACTGTTTACCGCACTACCGCCTTGCTCAAGGCTTCTTGCTGTGGGGTTGCAGTGAACACCGCTCTAACGCATATGTTGCTCACCTTCTTGGTAGTATAGCGGTCTATGCTTTTGATCATTACTTGAAGAGTGTCGATGAGACAATATTATCTATCTTATTGATATCTCAATGTCTCATCAACATTACTTCGTTGTATCCAAGATTTGTGTTTCGTCGAGCACTTGTAGATATACCTTCTCGATGTGACATAAGTGATTCTCTCCTTGATATGCCCGTATCTTGTTGACATTTCACTGTTTTACATCATTGATGAGATATATAAATAAGTCTCTTCAACATAGGGGTGTCTAATCTGATGCTAAACCCAAAGCTAAAACTGAAGCTAAACTCGAAGCTAAAGTCATAGCTAAACACGACGCTGAATTTAGAGCTAAAGGTGGAGATCAAGGCATCATTACACTCAAAGCCAATATTGGTGCTAAATACGATGTTACTTTAGGTGCTAATTAGCACCTAAATTAGCATCGAATTGTACTGATCAGTGCAATAAATGCCAAAAATTATGCCATCCCGATAAATAGAACCAAATTTTCACAAAATTGCCAAAAAATACATTAAAAGAGTGGGTGGAAGCAAAAAATGGAGCATAAAATGGAACAAATCATAGGGATTTGTTGTAGTGGAAAGATCCCTCATTACACAAGGGGGGACACCCACTTATCAAGATAATCGCCCATTGACAAGGTAGAACAACAAACCACGAACATGGGTGAAAAATAAAAATGTTACCAATGATGGTGTTGTCGACACTAAGGTTGTAATCAATGCTCAAAAGTAGAACACACAAAAACAAACATAAAAAAACCTCAAAATAACACCCAAAACACCCCTTGACCCAACACATCCCAACAGAAAAAGAGCACGCAAATGGTCAATAATGTCAATGATTAAAATGGACCATCCACAAGAAGCCGATATCCCCCATAGTGAAAGTACACACCACTTGGAGATTTGTTCAAATCTATCATCAAGTGACTCATTGATGCCAACATCATCATGCTCGTAGTCATTAAAAATTACTAGGAGCCTCAAGTTAAGCCACCATGGTATAAGCACATGTTCGATTTTCATAAAATAAAGGGACACACAACAACTAGTTGCATGAGGCTCAAAAACTTGATCCAAGATCTCATAAAAAACAAGACCATTACCATTGAGCAACTAGCTGGAAATCAAGACCTCAAGATATACAAAAATCTGATGTTGGATCAAAATAAATCAAACAACAATGACAAAGGCAAGAAGTATCAAAATTTCAACCATGTTTATGACCATGTTGTCACATCTTTAGATGAATGGGTAGGTGTTGTCCATATCCTAGGGTCCAAAGATGAGTGTGGAGTCACCACATGAGATGGAAAAATCACTATCCCTGGACCATCCACACAAGGCAAAGCACCCCTTTCCAGTTCAAAATCAATCGTCAATGGCTACAATGTCTTGGAACAACTAAAGAAGACCCCCACCCAGATCTCCATCATGGAGTTACTAAAAATTTTTCTTGCACATAGGGAGATTTTAGAAGAATCCCTTCCTGATTCTTCTGTACCCATGAACCTTGATGCAGATTAGTTCCAATCTATGGTCATAAACATCACCACACCACATCTCCTCACATTTTCTAAACAGGATCTCCTAGCCCAACCATCTCACAATCGCGCACTCCATCTTGAAGTCTTCGTCCAAAAAAATAAAGTCAAATGGGTCTTGGTGGATGGAGGTGCAGGATTGAATATTTGTTCTCTCAAGCTAATAAATAATTTGTGATCCTCTGAAGACATGATTGAAAAAGGAAAAGGTATCACCATCCAGGCTTATGGTGATCATGAAAGAGTTTCTCAAGGCACCATTTCACTTCCTATCCAAGTAGGACCAACCATCATGGATAAAAGTTGCCAAGTCCTCAATCTTGACCTCCTTTATAACATTCTCCTAGGGCACCCATGGATGCATGGGATGAAATCTATTGCATCCATGTTTCACCAATGTGTTAAATTCCATTATTAAAACCAAGAGGTCACGGTTCATGGTGATCTCGAGCCCTTTGCTTACTGCAGGAATCTTGAAGCCAAATACTACAAAATCGCACAAGTTCCTAAAAGTGATGAAGGCCCTTCAACTCCATATGTGGACCCATCCACCTTACCATCCACTTCTGAGATAGAGACACCCTCCATTCCCTCCATTTTTGATATCAAAGTCATTATCCAAGAGAACGAATGTGGAGATTACAAGATGAAGAAGGGTGCCTTTGTAGTAGGAGAGTTACCTCAGTCTCCTAGATCCCATGGACAACCACAACTAGCCAACACAACATCTCAAACCTTTAGAGATGAACCCTCTCGATTAAGAAGTTGGGGGGATCTAGGTCAAAAAGTGGTGGACAAAAAAGATATATCCAACCTCCTATATCAAGATGAAAGAACTGTACCAACCCTTCCTATGGATGATGCTAATAGAGGACTACAATTGATGCTGGGTATGGGCTATAATAAGAATGAAAGCCTTGGGAAAAACAACAATGGCCAATTAGAACCCATCATTGCTTAGAAGTGCATAAAAACATATTGGCCTTAGATGTACTCCTCTGAGAATAACTGTACATGGCAAAAGTCCCCCCATTAAAACAATCAAATCTCTTCTTCGGTTACTAGTATCCACAAGTCTACCCTTAGAAAACTTTACCTTTTACATAACTAATATATGTGGGAGTGACGATGACGAGGATACCCTTACTGACTTACCTATGTTATTTGAAGACTCCTCCTTATTTATGTTTTCCATTGTATCTTTTGAGTCAAACAACCAAACCCATGAGTTAAAGCTAGTGTATCCCCAACTAATAGACTACGACCAATGAGGATCACCAATTTTTGACACATTCAAAAATAATGAGGCGCTCTAAAAATTCATGGGGTTGTGGGATAATGTATCTTGTGGAGAAAATAATGAGGCGCTAGACATGCACGCATACTACGGGGAAACGATTGAATCCCTCAGTCGTAAAAGTGAAAATTTGAGAATAATCTCTAGTTCTTTAGGTGAAAACCACAATGTGGCACTTTCAAACCTGAAAATAGTAAAAACAAAGGACACATGCAATGGTGAAAACCTCTCTGAGGCATCAGAGGATGGGGGATTGAATCTTCCTCTTAGTGCTATGCATCAGGAGAAGTCATCGGTCTTAGTAGAGAAATGAAATCTGGTCAACTTGGGGATAGAAGAAACACCACACATAACCTTCTATGCAGAATCACTTTTGACAATTGAACATGAACTTCTAGTTGCATTCCTAAGGGAAAGAAAGGTGAAATTTGTATGGAATTACACTGACATGCCTGGTCTTGATCCAAAATTTGTGGTGCACCATCTAGTTGTATATCTAGAGGCAAAGTGAGTGAGACAAAAGATGAGGAAGATGCATCCTCAAATTGAATTATTGGTCAAATTGGAATTACAAAAGGTTCTTGATGCTGGCTTCATATGACCAATTGATTATCTAAAGTGGGTTTCATATCTTGTACCTATTTCAAAGCCCACTAGGGGCATTCACATCTGCACTTAATTTAGAGATCTAAAAAAATCATGTCCCAAGAATGATTTCCCTCTCCCAAACCTAGACATGATTGTGGATATGACGACATGACATAAAATGCTCTTGCTAATGGATGGATTCTCAGGGTACAATCAAATCATGATAGCCAAAGAAGATCAACACAAGACAAATTTCACTTGTCCATGGGGAACATAGCATTGGAACATGATTCCATTTGGGTTGAATAATGCAGGAGCAACCTACCAAAGAGATATGGCATTGATATTCCATGATATTATTCACAAAACTATGGAAGATTATGTGGATGACATACTGTCCAAGTCAAGAAAGTGACGAGATCACATACCATCTCTAATTTTCATCTTTGATAGGCTAAAAGGATACTGGGTTAGACTCAATCCTAAGAAGTGTGTCTTTGGTGTGAAATCAGGAAAGTTACTAGGGTACATTGTATCCATGAGAGGAATCGAGATAGACCCCACCAAAGTTAAATTGATTCTTGAGATGGAGGCACTAAGGACATTGAAGCAACTAAGGGGTTTACAAGGAAGACTCCAGTCCATCCGATGATTCATAGCACAATTAGCAGATAAGGCTATCCCATATTCTCATCTACTTTATAAGGGGGAAGCATACAAATGGGATGAAAAATGTGATTAGGTATTCAAAAAGATTAAGGAGTACTTGCTCACACCACCAGTTCTTATGCCACCAATTCCAGACAAACCCTTGATCCTGTATATATCAGCAACAACCGCAGCCCTTGGCACTCTCTTAGCACAACATGATGAGAATGGGAAGGAGAGAGCTATTTACTATATCATTAGAACCATGGTGGGACATGAGCTGAATTAAAAATCCATTGAGAATGTTTTCTTAGCAGTCATGTTTGCAACACAAAAATTTAGACACTATATGTTGGCACATCAGATAAAACTCATTACCAAGATAGATCCTCTAAAGTATCTACTTTCTAAAGCAATTCTCACAAGGAGAACAACTAAATGGATTACGATCCTGATAGAACATAACATTGAGTATGTTGAACAAAAGGCCATTAAAGGAAAAGTGATTGAAGATTAGTTGGTAGAAGCACTAATATACTCAGAGAATCCACTTTTATTAGAATTCCCTGATGAGTCCATCTTTAACATAAGCCTAGAAGATCACTGGAAAATGTACTTTGATGGATCCTACACACAACATGTGCCAGGAGTTGGAGTCATCTTTATTACACCACAAGGAGATTGCATACCCAAATCATATAAGCTAAATTTTCCTTGCACAAACAACATTGTAGAATATGAGGCTCTTGTCATAGGGCTAAGAACTACTATATAGTGGTAGATGATGGCACTCAAGGTCTATGGAAATTTGTAGCTTATCATCAAATAGGTCAATGAAGAATAGAAAATGAAGGATGACAAGCTGAATCCATACAAGAAACTGGTGGAAAGTCTCAAAGAGTCCTTCATTGATATCACCTTCGAGCAGATACCAAGGGAAAACAACAAAGCAGTGAATTCTATGGAAACAATTGGATCACTACTAGATAACCCACACAACATCCTCAAGCAATAATTCCTTGTAAATAAGCTTCTCATACCAAATTTTGAGGTAACAAAGTCTGAATTTGTGTGTGAAATCGTTGGTCTTGGTAACCCGTGGTGTCATGACATATACAATTATCTAAGAATAGGAGTCCTCCCTACCGATATCATCCCAAATCTAAAGAGAACCTTTGTCAAAAACTCATCCATCTTTGTTATCTTAGGTGAAACCCTATACCATAGGAGTATTGAGGGAACCCTTTTACGATGCTTAAAAGCCAAGGAAGCTTTGACTTCTTTAATAGAGGTACATAATGGCATCTGCTATTCACATTCAAGTGGTATGGCCTTGGCCAAGAAGTTGCTGAGAATGAGGTACTATTGGCTGACAATGGAGAATAAATCCCATGAATATGTCAAGAAGTTCCTGCAATGTCAACAACATGGGGATCTCATCTATGCACCAACTCAAGAGCTTCGCCTAATTTTTACAGCTTGGCCCTTCTCGCAGTGGGGGATCGATCTCATTGGAAAAATCACCCCCACCTTATCTAATGGAAACAAGTTCATTATCACTACTATAGAGTACTACATAGTACTTCACAAAGTGGGTAGAGGCCATCCCAATGACCTATATTATAGGAACGTAGATTTCCAAGTTCATCCTAAATTACCTCATTTTTCGATATGGTGTCCCACAAGCCATTATCTCAAATAACATAACACCTTTCAAAAACCAAGATTTCTAAGAAATATGCCAAAAATTCAACATCCAACATAACTTTTCCACTCCATACTACCCCTAGGGTAATGGCCAAGTTGAGGCTACAAATAAAACCATCCTTAGAATCCTCAAGAAAATAGTGAATGATGCTGGTTGTGACTCACATCTGCACCTGAATCCCACCTTATGGGCCTATCAAACTATTATCCACACACCAACAGGGGAAACCCCTTTCTCCCTGGTCTACAGATCATAAGCCATTCTCCCCATTGAGATTGAGCTCCCATCTCTAAGAATATCATTGTAAAATCTCACTATAGATGAAGAATATCGGGTGTCACGATTGAACGAGCTGGAACTATTGGATGAGAAACACATGGATGCCTTAAGCCATTTGCAAGTCTACCAAAACCATCTCAAGTAAAGCCACAACAAGAAGATTAGGAGTCAGACCTTCCAAGTTGGAGAGTTGGTACTGAAGGAGAATCAAAAAATATGCTGAATCCAGATAACAAGGGAAATTTTGAAACCAATTGGTTGTGACCCTTCATCATCAAAATGAGCTACAAGTCAGGAGAATATCAACTATCAATTCCAAAGGAGAGCCCCTATAGGAGCCTATCAATAGCTCCCATCTCAAAAAAAAATATGCCTATGTTTTGGGTTATAAAACCAAAAATCCAAAAAATATAAAATCCAAAAATATAAAAAATCCAAAAAAATAAGAAAAAGGATTGAAAATAATAAAGATAAAAATCATCCTCTTGAAAACCACTTCGGTGGCACTTTGGGAAAGTACGTTGGTGAAAAACTGGCAAAAAGGCGCCTTGTGTAAATAATCACTTTCCATCTACCATGATCTCAATGACTTGTTCTGCATCATTCACCCATTGCATTCCATTGATCCTTCCATTCACCCATTCACTCCCGCATCATAGATTGATTCTGTGTTCGTATCATGATCCCTCCTAGTACTACTTGGCATATTCCCAAGGTCAGTTTGTCCTACCTATATCGGAGTAGTCTATCACATCACGCTGGGGGCATGTTATTTTACCTGCACCGGATCAGATTCATGTATATTCTTGCAATTCTTCCTTAAAATAAAAAATCCAAAAACATCATAAAATCAAAAATCCAAAAAAAAATCATAAAATCCTTGAAAAAAAATCCAAAACATTCGTAAAATCCTTGAAAAAAACCCAAAAACATCCAAAACATATTAAAATCCAAAAATAGGTCTAAAATCCAAAATATCAAAAAATAGAGTCGTCTTGTCGAACTACATCATCTCTAAGCTTGAAAATAGGCAAGGCCATCATTGATGTGCCCTTGAGACACTTTAGGTTAGTCCATTAGGAGTCTGTCACAATAAGCTGTCAATCCATTTGTTCATATCTCATCAATAATTGAGTCTGTGTTAGTCGAAATACGTGGTCTCTACATGTATAATGTAGGCAAGGCTAATCTTTGATCAGCCCTCAAGGCCCCCAGGATAGGTCCTTAGGTTAGGTTCTTGGTGAAAATATTGGAAAAAGCAAAAAACATCAAAAAATTTGAAATTCAAAACATTTGTAAAACATCTCAAAAATCTCCAAAACAACCTCAAAACATCTCAAAATACCAAAAAAATTCAAAAAACCTAAAAAAGGTGCATCCATCCCATTTCAACATTCACCCGCAATAAGAATTCACTCATAATAAATCATCGTCACCTTCACCCTTTGGGAAAATAGTCAGAAACAAGTCTAGCAGGTTAAAAGTGTGTTCTCAAACATCAAGGTCTTAAGTCTAGGTCAATAGGTAAACAAGTTGATCAACTATGAATATCAATAGCTTATCATCCATTCTATCTCACCATCATATGATAACATCATGTCCTAGGATGAATCCTTCCTACAATGGAAATTAACATCAGGCATCACCGTAGTTTAATCTTTGCTAGCAGTATGAAGAAAATTAGCTTGATTGTTTACTTGATCTTTGTCTTTTGATTTATCTTATTGCGCTCATTCGAATGACCTCTCGGTGATGTCTAAAAATAAATATTTAGAGAGAAAGGAATAGGGCAATGATCATTATCTTTTTATCAGCTATTCTTGTTGGATGTTCTTGTAATATAACCTTGGTCACGCGTGCTTTGTTTGGTTTGTAGGGAAGGTGTTTTTAGTGTCTTGTTGACCACATAGGAAGGCTTGCCTTTTTATGTTTTGGTCTTTGATATTTGAAAAATCTGAACTACATTTTAAATAAGGTTTCATATGGCAGGTGTGAACAAGAATACTCCTATCTGATTGTCGAGTCAAAGTCCATCACACTAGGTGCAACTCCATCCTGGTTCTTCATACCTTGATACATCGTGCCTATGTGTGTTATCAAACATATGGTAAGTAAGCCCTTTTAAAATCCAAATTCCTGATAAGCAACACATCATCATCATTTATCATCATCTCTAATAAAGTCTCATAGATCATGGACTTGTTGGATCCTCATGTCATCATTCTTATTTTCTTTCTTCTCTCCATGCTAACATGGTACCATGACAGTTAACCAAAAACATCACTAATGCATTCATCCTACACCCAAAAATCATCAACATACACACATCTCATATTTAAAAGCATAATCATTTGCATATCATTGCATAACATAAATCATATCATAGTCATTTCACATCATTGAATTCATATCATTAATCATTTGCATATCACATTATTGCATATCATTACATATCATTACATATCATAGACATTTCATATCACATCATTTTACATTATCATTTTAAGTTAAGAAGACTAATATAGATTTGTTATTCCGAGTATCTTAAGAAATCATTTCATTCATATCATTACATTTATATCATTACATTCATAAATTACAAATCATAATGCATATCATAATCATTTCAAATCATAATAATGCATAACATAAATTGTCCCCGTGTCATAATCATTTCACATCATTGCATTTACGACAATGCATTTACATATCACAAATCATTGCATATCATGATTACATTTAAGTATCATAGCACTCACATCCATGTGTCCATATATCACCATCATAAATGCATAAGGAAAATATACAAAAACATTGCATATCATCGCATACATCTCATGATCACGGACATAATCCATTATCATTTAGGACATAATATAGAATTCATTTGCATAACATAAAAATTTTCATCCATACTACATACATCATCATAAAATGCACAGAAAATTTACAAAAATAAATGCATCCATACAAATTTTCATATCATAATCATATATCACATAAAGTACACCACATCGCATAGACATAAAAAATTAGATACATCCATCCATAATGCACAAATAAAATAGAACACATCTCATAATGAATCGATCATATCATATATATATATATCAAAATGTAACTGTCAAGGTACAAAATAAAGATCAAATGTATGTGTATCAATCAAGTATACAATGCCCATGGGGATATAAAAAATGGAGCTAGTGGATCTCATAGAATGATGCCAATTAAAACTGTGGTAGCTAGCTCTAGTGGCTACTCCCCTCACCTACTTGCCTCTCAGGCTGGTCCTCGACCTATCTCATCCCATTCTGCTAGGAGTACTCTGGTACCCAGGCTGTTGAGGGTACACCTTGCCGATAATGAAGCTGGTAATACTCGACCTCCTGTATTGCCTTGTAGTACATCCGTGTCAGGACTATCCTACCTTGTTATGCAACACCCATGCTCTCTAGCTACTGCATGTGGCCCACCTCTTGAGCCAACTATAACTTTGAGGCCTGTCTCTATTGCCTCTCCCAATCTTGCTCTGTATTGAGGGCCTATACTTGCTATCTAGCCCAGTCCCTCTTTGTTGTGATATCCTACACCTATGCATGTAACCCCTGTATCTGCCCCTGAAGCTGCTATATTTGGGTGTCTTGTGGGTCTGGCTATGGTGGCAATGGTGGTTGTTGGTCTCTGGGTGGTGTCTGCTGGTCTCTCAAAAGTGACTACTGCTCTCCTTGATTTGTTTGGCAAGGAGGTGGTCCTCCTCCTCCTCCTACTTCCCCTCCTCCTCCTCCTCTAGGTGTCCCTAGTACCTATCCCCCTGCCCCTGCCCGTCTTTTCCCTGCCATCCTACCTTGAGGTCTCTATAATAGAGATTCTACCCTTGGAAATGTCAAATGGACTGGAGGCCTGAACTTATCATCATAGGCATGTGTGGTGCATGGATCTGCCTATCCATGATGATAGGTCCATGGCCTAGCCACCAACTACCTAAAGTTGTCAACTACCTCTATTGTTGGGATCATCCAACCCCATGTAGTCTCCCAGGTGGACCAAGAAAAGATGAACATATAGTGATCATCTGGCCTATCCTTAATTTCACCAAACTACCGGGCTACCCTGTCTGGCAGGTAGTGCTCTATGATGGTATGCTTGTGCCCCTACATCAATCTGCCCTACCTAGCAAAGAACAAATGCTATACATCATCGTACTAGGATGTCATCTATAACCAAGGTCTCTAAGTGAACACAATCATCTCATCCAGGACCCTCCGCCAGTGAGGAAGACCTATCTTTCCTGTGTGTATCAAAGTAAGACCACCCTGGTAACTCCAAACAACTGGTTCATTAGGCTCGACATCAACCACTATAACAATCGAGTGAAGCATGACAATGTGATCCCAAGCCTAGATGTGTAATAATGTGACATCGGTCCCAATTGCTCGACTATCACAATAGACAAACTCATGCAAGTCGTGATATAATTAGGCCAACATTACTGGTCCCCAAGCATACAGGGTCCTCCTGAAAAGCATCTGCTCCCAAGCTAGACCCCATCTCAGGCTAAAATATTGGCATTGCAGATCTAGAGGTACTAATCCTAAAATGATCACGGCTATAATTAGATGAAAGGTCAACACCCGACCTCTGTAGTACTCAAGATCGATCTAACCCTCAATAAAAATGATCTCATCTATTCCCATGATCTCAAAACATGCATCGGTGCTGACATCCATATCATATATAATGTGGTCACCATGAATTGGTAACCGAAAGATCTTCCACACATCCTATAGTGTGACAGTCGCCTCATCGGTGGGAAGGTGAAACAATGAAGTCTCATTGTGCCACCTCTCTACAACCATAGTCATCATGGCTAGGTGGGTCCTCATAGTGGGTGCATAGACAATGTACTAGAGGCTGATTGTGCCAAGGTGCTCCTAAATTAACTCATGTAATCTGGTCAATCTTCTCAGCACTGAGGGTTGATGCTCGTGTGAATGCACATGCTATCTATCCTCTTGCACCCATAAAGCCACAATGTCAAGTTTTGAAAAAAGACTAGACCATGTTTAAAGTTTTTGACACTGAAACAACATATGCATTAGTGTTTGCAAAGGCGTTGCTCTTTGCAAAATCCAAATAGTGATGCTGGAACCCAAAGTGAAAACTGAACTATGACATCGCTATTTGCATGCACAACCTTGTTTGACCCAAAACCCTAAAACTCTAAATTGAACTGCAAGGTTGAAATTTGTAATAATGTTGCCCTTTGGCTTTTGGAACCCTAGAACCAAATTGTGATGTGAAATCACAATAAGCACTAGTGACTCTATTTGACCCTTCGCACCTTTAATGTCACTATATAACGATGATGATGGTTTCGACCTTTCAAAGCATAATAAATGCTCTAAAAAATCAAAATTAAAGGTTAGGTTAGGATCACATACCATTGGTCCTATGCTTAGAGGTTTCTAGTGAACTCAAACTCGCTGGAAAATGTGTTGGGGAAGCACTCTTTGTGCCATTGTGGAGGAGGGTTAGAGCTCAAAATGCTAAAAATCTCAAAGTGTGAATGCAAAACTGAATGGAAAGTGATCCCTCTAAGGCTATTTAAGCATGAAAATTAGGGGTTTGTTCCCTGTTTTAGCCAGCAAACTAGGGTTTTGTTCCCCCTGTTGGCATCCTATAATGATTTAACAACTAAACCGTTACAATCGTGATTCAGAGATTGGACATCTAACCTAAATAACTATCTAAATCATTATGAAGGTGCATTTAAGTTGTCAACCCAGGGATGTAAAATTGAAATGGGTCAGCACTGTATGTGCACTAGGGATCCAAAGTAGCCATATTCATCCTACAACTAAGAAAGACACAATGCTGAAAGTAAATTGCTTAGAAGGAAATAACATAAGTGCTGAGCATCAACCAATAACTATACTAAGCTGAAATGTATAACATAAATGAAAATCTGAGTGAACACACATGAAACTACTATGTTTGCTTTGGCTGCTCGAACAATCACAAAATAGAATTCTAGTGGCTTTAGGAACAAACAATGCTAGATTCTTAACTAATTACTGAACAAAAAAAATAACTAAGCTAAAGGACAAAATACTCACCAAGTGGGCCCCCTTGGATGAGTATCCCCTAAAACTAATGTAAAATCAGATGCACGAACTTATAACTTCATTTTATTCACTGGAAAACATGAGTACAATCGAGCAACATGACTGTATTATTGAAAAAATAAGAGTGCGATTACATCATTAGAATAAGCAACTTTCACAACCCCCGAGAAGGAGCATCCAAGTATTATTTATAGGAAAAGAGACTACTAACTAATCACCTAGCAATGCGGTCAACTCCAACAGATTCAGAGGATGCCACTTTAGGAAAAGAATGAAAAGAGTGGAGAGGCGGTTATGCATGTGGGGAATCTGGCCAGACATGTTTTCCTTAACGCAAATCCAGCATGATAGTACCATCTAAATCTACTCAACAGAAAATTAAGACTATTTACAAGGCGATTACAATCTCAATTTGCATGAGGAATCTCCCATCGTCGAGAGTATTCCCTTCATTGAATGATCACCTTGTTGACCGTTATGGCAAATGACCAGCTGACAAAATTTTCCTTGATTGCGGGCCTCTAATTATATCTACATGACAATATTAGCATGCACAACAACTGCATATCTGTAACTATGTTAAAGTGACAATCATTAACCCACATGTAAAATTAACATAGATAGTTAATATAGCATGCCAATGCCATTTAAAGGTTATGAAAATAAGCTTATGCCCAATGTCCAAGGTTTTAAGGAAATATCATAAAAAGATCAACATCCAAGCATCAAAGTCTATGACAATTGCAACAAATGGATAATAAAATTGATCAAAATTGAACCATAAATTGGGCTCATAATTCCCCCCAACCTAAGGTTTGGCTGGTCCTCCAATAGAGGAAGGGTTGTTCTTTTGCTTGGTCAATGCCCTAAAATTTGCAGTTTCTAGATATCCTACATCAGTTTTTGATGTGTGTGAATTAGGATCCCAATATAACCCTTGCTGCCTTTCCAACCTGCTTCATCCCTGTCTCTTATCAGCTATGTCATACCACTAATATCTGAAATTTGACATAGGCCACACTAGGAAAGGTGGCTGAAGAGTTAGTGGAAGCCAAAATTGTCCCTTTTTCCTCCCAATCTATATATCTATCAAATCTCTTAAAATTTGCAACATAGTTCTACATAGAGTGAGGCTCAACTTGTTTCAATTCATCAGCTAGGTTTTTCCAACTTTGTGATAGGTATCCCGTTATAGATTCCCCTGTGGTTTTTGCTACTTCCTCATATTATTTATAAATTGCTTCTCTCTCAGATAGGATCCTATTTCGATAGCTTGGTCGGTAAAGAATTTTGTGCCAATCCCTGAAAAATGTCTCCAATATTTTTAGACTCACCCCTGATGGATAGGGGAGTGTTGGATTCAATTTGCCTATAAGTCCTCAATTATTTTCCCCAACTGATTTTGTTATGTACCCAGGACATAAAGTCCCCCAATTGGACATATCCAACATACAACAGTGGATTCCAATCATGGTCTTGGGCCACAAAAAAATTATGCAAATATAATTCACACAACAAATTCTTCATTTTAGGAGGAGCAATCTAATAAACATTGAAAAATTCAAGAGGGACCTCTCAATGGAAGGATTGAAGCGTAAAACAATCCTTGCTAGTTTAAAAGAAAGATGCTTCTCCTTAAAATACAGAGCATAGACCCTTGGAGGAGTCCTGCACTCTAATATATGAGGTACTAAGGCTGTCATATTATCCGCCTTTCCTTTTAAAGTAGCAATTTCTTCATTCTTATCTTCAATCTTTTCATCCCTCTTATGAATTTCCCTCTTTAGCATACATTTCTCCTCTTTCCATTCTTCTTCCCTCCTTTGCATTTATTTCCATAAATTCATGGCTACCATATGCATTGAAAAATCAGAGGGCCTATGTATTCCTACCAAAAAATTTCTTGGTACTTTTTCTTGCTCCAGCTATAGGGACTCTGTTTGTTCAACCAATTTTGGTTGCAGGGGTGCTAACTGTTCTCTCAGTGCTAATTGCAGGACCTCTTGTTCTTGCTACAAGAATTCTTTCTTCTTCTCTTGCTACAGGAGCTCCTAATTTTCCTCATACACCTGGCTTTCAACTTTTTTTGCGATGTCAACAAGATCTGCCACTATTATGTTTGTTGTTTCCTCAAATGTGTCCTTTTCCTTGACATTTACATGTCCCATTGGAGCTTCTGCATCCTCCTGTGATTTTTCTCTAGGCTTCGAGATTTCCTCTGGAGGTATATCAAAGGCTGGCCCAGTCGGTCTTGATTTTCTAGGAGGGGTTTCATGTCTTTATTTGGCTACAAGAGGAACAGTTCCAACCTTCCGTTTCTTAGAGCTTGACACTTTTCTTTCTGCCATTTTATTTTTAACTTTTCCCTTTCTTTTTTATGCCTTCTTGTTCTGTGCCATAGTTCTCATTAGGATACAAAGAAGTACATCATCATCAAAATTTGGAGAGGAACTTTCCTTATCTGAATATTTTTCCTCAAAAGAACTAATCTCTATGGTTTATTTGGATGCAGGAGGGTTTGCACTAGGGCTTATGCCAGAAGTTGAGGCTCCAGGAGTGACCCCAACAATTCTCATTCTCCTACTAACCCTACGAGGTCGAGACAAAACCCTAGGTCATAAATGCTCTGGTCTAATTTGATCAATATTCAAGAATTCTTTGCAAGTCATATCAGACACATCATGCAAAGAATTCTTAACTAATAATTTTATCAAAAATGGTGGGAAATGGAATTGTCCCTACCTTTTTGGGTCTCAGCCACTATGATTGAAAGAAGGTGGTATAACACATTTGGCACATTCAATCTTCTCCCGTGCCTCATGTGATTCTGGATTTTGAAATACACAGAGTGTAGATTCGATTGACGACCTTCACAGGTAATGTATTTCACAATATAAACAACTACTTGCTTCCATAGCTCGAGAAAAGATGTTCTTTTTGCGTCTTGTTTGTCCACATTCAATGGAGGGTCACTAGGCTCTGTAAAATTGGCCCTAGCTAACCTAGCGTCTCTTGTAGCAGGGTAATGTTCACCGTCAATAGGAAATCCTATAACTTCTGCAATCCTTTCTTTAGTAGCAGTGACTTCCAACCCTTTTATCGTGGCCTTTCCCTTAGAAAATTTCTAGGAAAATTCCAATGCAACATATTCATTAAAACCATTTAGCTTTAGGAAATAATCTAACCATCCGTAGTTTCTGAACTCAACCTGGTAGGGTGCATCCTGCAGTAATACATCATGAACCGTGGGTTCATTTTGAATTAACCCACCTCCCATTTTTTATTTTTTTACAATTAAACAATCACTCTGCAAATTTTTCCTTCCTACAATCTTCTTCTGAAAGCTAAACTTCTTCTTCCTTCAACATTGCTAAATTTCCAATGCGGTGTCGTCTAAATCTTACTTTTTTGGCTCAATATTATGACAAGATCAATAAAGTTAGTAAAGGAGTAGTAAATGAAGACTATGATGAGTAAGAATAGTGGTGGTTGATGTTATTTCATGCATGGGAGCCGTCATATCACTCAAAATTAAAATGCACTCAATAATTTAAAATTTGCTGATGTGAAATAATATAGATAGACACGCGGACATGATATTCACACTTCCCACCCCCAACCTAAATTTGCACATGTGTCCTCACATGCACATGTGAGGTGGTAAGGATGATTTGATAGGGTAGAGAATAATTACATGCTATACAAAACACCCATATTAATGTACAAAAATTAAATGAATGTACTAAAAGGCAATTAAGATATAACAAGTTGATGCACACATACTTGAATTCTTGGAAGATTTGTTGCAAAGATTATGGAGAAAGTACCAGTCAATTTTAAGAAATCAGTTGAGAAATAAATGAAAGTGGAGTGGAATGAGGTGAAATGGAATGAAGTGAAATGATGGTGGCATGATGGAAGAGAGAGAAAGGTGGAGATGGATGGGCAGATGGGTGAAGAAGTGGACCCCCACAAAAGTGGAAGTCTTTATTATGACAAGTTACATACCTTGGTTAGCCAGAAGGAGGGACACTAGGTCCACTTCCTTTGATTGCAGGAAGTTCAGATGATGCATGCTGAGTGAATTTCTTTAGGAAGTCCTCCTTGGAAGATGGCTTGTGATACAACCTCAACCAATGACCATTGACAAGCAAATTAAATATGATAGAGTCAATGGTAGTGAGCTAAACAACCCCATTGGGAAAGACTTCAGAAACCTCATATGGTCCTAGCCACCTTGTCTACAATTTTTCTACATTATCTTGATACCTTGAGTCATAGAGCAGTGCCCAGTCACCTAGCTGGAATTTCTTATCCTTTATAAATTTTTCATGCCACTTTATTCTCGGATTCTGCACTACCTCTGTGTGATGCAAGGCTTCCTTCCTCATCTCATCCAAAGCATTTAGGTGCATGATTCTATCCCTTTGTGCTTCAAAGATATCCATCCCCAAGTGTACTACAGTCCTAAGAGTCTTATACTCAAATTCAATGGGCATCATAGCTGTCTTTCCATATAGAAACTCAAATGGAGTGAATCCTATAGTTGTTTTCTAGATAGTTCTGTAGGCCCAAACAAATTCTGGTAGCTTGCTTACCCAATCCCTTCTATCGACAACCACTATTTTGGTCAGAATGGCTTCAATTTCTCAGTTGGTCACCTCAACTTGGCCATTGGCCTGGGGGTGATAAGGAGTAGACTTCCTGTGCCTAATTTTATACTCATTGACTAGTGTTGTAACAAGGGTTGAAGTGAATTGAGCCCCTTGATCAGTCACCATCTCTCTTAGAACCCCATACCTTGTGAAAAATTCCTCAAAAAGAAATTTTGCAACCTTATTATCTCTTGCATGCTTCATGGCCTTAACTTCTACCCACTTTGTTACATAATCAGTGCATACCAAGATATAGGATTTACCATTTGATGGAGGATCAATGGGTTCTATAAAATCCAATCCCCACTTATCAAAAAAAGTGATTACTACTTGGGGGTAAAGTGGCATCTCATCAGATTTGGTTGGCCAGACCAACCTCTGGCATCTGTCACACTTCCTTGTATATCTCTCTACATCCTTGTGGAGTGTGGGCCAATAATATCCTATGCTCAAAATCTTCAGTGTCATCCTCTTGGCTGAAAAATTCCTTCCATAGGGTTCATTGTGACATGCATTTAAAATATCATATGTCTCATATTCCGTCACACATCTGCTCATGACATGGTTTGGTCTAGTGTAGAACAAACATCCAACAATCCATTAGGAAGGAAAATATTTTTCAATGAGAACCCCCCTCTCTTTTGGAGATAAGTGAGGAGGAACTCTCCCTGTGACCGGATAATTAGCTATGTCAACATACCAGGGTGTTTGCATAGTGATGGAAAATAGATGCTCATCAAGAAAAAAATCATCTATGACTTGATTGTCCTTTGATTTAGTCATCCTTGAAATAAAGTTTGCAACAAAATTGGCCTTCCCTAGTTTATCCACAATGGTTATGTCAAACTCCTGCATCAACAATAACCATCTTGCTAGCCTACTTGAGAATGGGGGTTTATTCATGAGATATCTAATGGTTGCATGGTCAATGTGCACAAAGATCTGGTATCCTATTATGTAGTGCCTGAATTTGTTCAGGGCATATATCACTACTAAGATTTCTTTTTTTATCACTGTATAGTTGAATTCAACTCCCTGCAAATTTTTGCTAACAAAATAAATAGCATTTTCAATAGCTCCTTCTTTCTATCCTAAGAATGCTCCTATAAAATAGTCTAATGCATCTATATGGATGTGAAAAGGAAACTCCCAATTAGGTCCCTTGAGTACATGAGCATGAGTTAAAGATGCTTTCAAGTCATAAAATGCCTTTTTCATAGTCTTTTTCCCATTGGCATTCAACATCTTTAGTTAGGAGATTATACAATGGTGCTGCCATCTTGTTGAAGTCTTTGATGAACCTCCTATAATAACCTGCATGTCCTAAGAAACTCCTAAAATATTTTTGTTTTGCAGGGATAGATAGATTGGCGATCACCTCAATCTTTGGAGGATCTACCTGAATTCCTTTGTGAGAAATGTAGTGACCAAGAACTACACCTTCCTGCATCATCATGAAGCACTTTTCACTATTTAAAGAGAGATTGTGGTCCTCACATCTCTATAGGACTCTCCTAATATTTTCTAATGCTTCATTGAAATCAACACCATAGGTAGTGAAGTCATCCATATAGATTTCCATGCATTCATGAGAGATGTCTGAAAATATGCTAATGACTGCCTTCTGAAAAGTTGCAGGTACATTGTATAAGCCAAATGGAAGTACTGAGTAGGCATATGTCCCCCATGGATAGGTAAAGGTGGTCTTATCCTAGTCCTCTAGTGAAATTTGAATCTAGTTATAACCGCTGAATCCATCTAGAAAAGAAAAGTGCTACTTTCTTGCAAGTGAGTCCACAACTTGATCTATGAAAGGTAAGGGAAAATGGTCCTTTTTGGTGGCAACATTAAGTTCCTTGTAATCAACACAAACTCATCACTTCCCTCCTTTTTTGGGAACAATCACTAATGAGAACACTCACTAGATATCTAAAATGGGGTAGATAAATCCCGCATCTAGCAATTTCTGTAGTTCCCCTTTTACAATTTCTCTCAATGCAGGGTTAATTCTTCTTTGTGGCTGCCTCACTAGTGTACAATCATTTCTTATGTATATCCTATGAGTGCAAATCTTAGGGTCCAATCCCTTCATATCATGATAGTCCCATGAAAATGCATTCTGGTGGGCCTTTAGTAAGTTTGGCAATGACAAATTTTGTTCTTCACTCAGTTTGTTGGTAATATTTAGATATTTTCCTTCTAACACCTGCACTTGTGTAGTTAACTCTACCATAGCTGCTTCACTAATGCTTGGTACCTTGAATTCATGTGGAAAAAATGTATGAGAAATATCTGTTGCTATAGGAAGTGTGGTTGTAGGAAGAGCATCTATAGGAATAGTAGCTGCAGGAATAGCAGGCATAAGTGTCTTCATTGGATCAACAAAATTAGATGCATGAGAGGATGATGCTTCCTCTATCTCATAATGTTTCTAAATTATGTTAGACAATAATTCATCTTCATCTTGAAGCTGTAGGAAATAACTTATGCCTAACATCATAAGCTGTGCCACATAATTAACTTCCTCGGTCTCTTCACCAACATGTGGCCATACAGGATCATTCCTATCATGGGATGGCTGAGCAGGAGGGTAGAGAACAAGATTTTTGGTGCTCTTTCCATTATAAATGGTCATGTATCTTGTTTGAAATCCTATATAAGCATATGTTGTTGCTAACCATGGCCTTCAAAGAATAATGGGGTACCTGCCTAGTGTGGATTTTGGAGAAAGAATCATAAAATTTGTTGGCTACTCCCAAGAATCTAGAGTTACCACAAGATCCTCCACTATACTATCAGGATTAACAATAGAACTATCAGTGAGCTGCCAGGCAGTAGGAGTAGGTCTCATTTTTGCAATATTTAGTTGCTGCAAGATGTCTTTAGTCATTTTATTTATTGTTGCTCCTAAATCAATCAAAGCATTCTTTATATGGAATCCATTTATAACAACTCCTACCATAGGACTCCCTGGGTCATTATTTTTGGGAACAATCACTTTCCCAAGCATGATGTCAACCAACTGTCCCACCACATGAACTGTATTGGGGTCTTTCTTCTTAAGGCATGCTTCCTTGATTGCTTTGTCATATATGGAAATATATTTTATGGCTTGAAATAGAGGTATTTAGACACATATATGCTTCAATTGATCTAAAATGTCAAAATTTGTGTCCTCCTCTTCCTTTTGTTTCACAGTTTCCAACCTCTGGGAAAATGGTGGTTTTGGTTCTGTTTTCTTTATTGGGACTAGTTCAAGATTTTTAGGTGCACTTGGCTGAATGGGGACATTCATAGGATCCTCTTCTTCCATAGGAAGCTGAGTGATAATGGGTGTGGAAGGAGCTGGCAAAGTACCTTAACACAAGCGGATGTCACACTCACGAAATATGCAGAGAATTGATTTAGATTAGCAGAGTATACCGACTGCTGCTATAGTTTATTATCTGAGTTAGGTGTGGGTTGAGCTGGTAGTTGAGTAGGTTTAGGTGAATTTGGACTTTAATTAGTAGGAGGAGGAATTATAGCAGGTTGCTGGGGTTTAGAAGGTGGTTGCATGTAATTGGTTGTCTCATTTGGCCATTGCTGTCCTCCTCTTCATTGAGTTGTTTGCTGCCAGTTTCCTGAAGGTGGCTACCAATTTCCTTGAAACTGTTGCTTATTTCCTCGAGGTTTCTACCACTGGGGTGGAGAGTTTTGGTGATTGGGCCAGAAATTTGGAGGGTTATTCCAAGGCTATGGTGGATATCCTCCATAATTAGATGGATATCGCGATTGTCATTGGTTACTAGATGAATAAGAATTGAAATATGGCCCAACAAAAGATAGTGGATCTGGTGGAATACCATGTCTTGGAGCCCATGGCCTCCTTTGTGCAACATAGTAGACTTGATCATCTTCACCCTGGATTGGATTGAACTCGGGTACCATATGCTTTCTATCAATATTATCTATCATCTTGCATCTGTAGTCCTTCTTATTTTTTCTTCAATGAGGACAATATTCTACCAACATTTCCTCTGCCTCCTCTTGTTTCTTCTTGGCCTGAAGTGAATCTAGTTGAGTAACTAGATTGTTTATAATGTCTTTCTTAAAGTTTGCTAGTAAGTGAGTAATCTCCATCCTTGAAACTCCACTAGTAGATGACTTACCCATATAGGATTGGTAAACCCTCCCTTTCTTTGAAGTTTCCCTAGAATAGTTCTGACATATCTTCTTGATATCCTCCTAAGGAACTTGGGTGATATATCCTCCTCCCATCAGGTCCAAGACATCTGTGCAACTTTCATAAATTCCAATTAAGAAAAGTAGCTTCTATGATTCTTCATTGAGTGTATGCTGTGGAGATTTCTATAGGAAAAAAATAAACCTTGAAATATAATCTTCTAGGCTCTTATCTTCCTTTTGTTGCATCCTAAATTTTTTATCTCCTCTCATGTCACCGCCCCTGCAATACTCCTTGTATTTCTCAAAGAAAATTTTCTTCATGTCCTCCAAAGTCTCCACATTATTTTTTCCTAGTCTCATAACCATCTTAATGCAACTTCTTTCAAGGTGGCAGGGAATAGCTTAAGCCTGTGGGAATCAGTG
Source organism: Sequoiadendron giganteum (assembly GCA_007115665.2). NCBI lineage: Eukaryota > Viridiplantae > Streptophyta > Pinopsida > Cupressales > Cupressaceae > Sequoiadendron > Sequoiadendron giganteum. The sequence continues at coordinate 490,436,685 of CM021106.1, forward strand.
GTATAGTCATAACTCCTATAGAGTATATCAAACTCGAACAAGAATGTATAAGGATATTTTGTGAAAAGTCCATAGAACTTAGGAAGGATTGAAGCAGGGATATTTTTGAGGTTGTCTAATTCATTCTGATGAGCAATGGGGAAAGGAAAATTTGGTTGGTTAGGTATGTTTCTATTTGCATCACCCATGCCAACGTGATGAAGTTCCAAATAAAGGGGGTTCTCAATCAGATTTTGATCTTCAGAGGAAACTTTAGAACTGGTCAAATCTGGAAATGTATCAACAAAGGGCTATGTCTCTTCTTCTTCTCCCTCTCTTAGAAGGTTCTGATACTCAACTAGTTGGAATGAATCAAGATTATTAGGAAGGAATCTCCCATGGGCATTTATCCTCCTCCCTCTATGCATACAATATCAACATAGTATTAGCCAACTTACACAAAGAATTGGAAAAATAATAAGGTGTCATTACTTTCCTAATGAGGGGTATACTAAGAACAAACTCCTAGAAATAGTACAACAAGAAAAACTATCAATGACTCCAAATAACTTCCGATTTTGACACCATCCCTGACAACGATGCCAAAAATGTTGGCCTGCTATAATTATTTAACAACTAAGCCCTTACAGTGGTGATTCAAAGATTGGATATCTAACCTGAATAACTATCTCAATCATTATGAAGGTGCATTTAACTTGTCAACCTAGGGACATAAACTTGAAATGGGTCAACAATGTATGTGCACTAGGGATCCAAAGTAGCCATATTCATCCTACAACTAAGAAAGACACAATGCTGAAAGTAAATTGCTTGGAAGAAAATAACATAAGTGCTGAGCATCAACCAATAACTATAATAAGTTGAATTGCATGATAGAAATGAAAATCTGAGTGAACAAACAAGAAACTACTCTGTCTGCTTTGGCTGCAGGAATAGTCACATAATGGAATTCTAGTGGTTGTAGGAATAGACAGTGCCGGATTCTTAACTAATTAGTGAACAAAAAATAATAACTAAGCTAAATGATGAAATATTCACCAAGTGGCCCCCCTTGGATGAGTATCCCCTAAAAATAATGTAAACTCCGATGCACAAAATTATAGCTATATTTTATTCATTGGAAAACATGAGTACAATTGAGCAACATGACTGTATTACTGAAAAACTAAGAGTGTGATTACATCATCAGACTAAGCAACTTTCACAACCCTTGATAAGGAGCATCCAAGTCTTATTTATAGGAAAAGAGACTACTAACTAATCACCTAGCAAGGCAGTCAACTCCAACAGATTCAGAGGATGCCACTTTAGGGAAAACATGAAAAGAGTGGAGAGGCGGTTATGCATGCGCAAAATATGGCTAGTCCTGGTTGCCTTAACGTGGATCTAGCATGATAGTAATGCCTAAATATGCTCAACAGACAATTAAGACCATTTACAAAGCGGTTACAATTTTGATTTGCATGAGGAATCTCCCGCCATCAAGAGTCTTCCCTTCATTGAATGATCACCTTGTTGACCGGTATGGCGAATGAACAACTATCAAAATCTTCCTTAATTGCAAGCCTCTAATTATATCTGCATGACAATATTAGCATGCACAACAACTGCATATCTATAACTATCTTAAAGTGACAATCATTAATCCACATATAAAATTAACATAGATAGTTCATATAGCATTCCAATGTCATTTAAAGGTTATGAAAATAAGCTTATGCCCAATGTCCAAGGTTTTAAGGAAATATCATAAAAAGATCAACATCCAAGCATCAAATTCTATGACAATTGCAATAAATTGATAATAAACTATATCAAAATTAAACCATAAACTGGGATCATCACCCCTGATCTCGTTTTTGCCCAACCGAAGCTTGTTTCAGATATTTTTCTCGCATTTTGGCATATTTTTAGCATCTTGGAGCCTTTCTAGACCCATCGGGCATCTTGTCATATTTTGATGAGATCTCCCCCAAAAATCCAAATTTTCGTCCAATCTCTCGAGGGGGCAATATACCAGCATAATTCTTCCATTGGGGCAACAATGGGGCATCTGAAAAAGTTAGATTTATTTTGAATTTTGATCTCGGCAAGGTTATTCTTTGAACCAATGTAGC